>OZ018393.1:67086032-67535939 GCA_963969525.1 Ontholestes murinus | reverse complement strand
TTAAGCTCAAAATCTTATCGATAATGGCAATTATTTATTTAGAAAATTACCATGTAATTTATTTACCTTCACCTAATGATATATTGTTTCAATAAAAGCAAATTAAGGTGTTTTGGTGATTGGAGAGCGTGGGTTAGAGGTTTTACCCTCACCTTAAAACCCTTGTTTTTTTAATTAAAATAAATAAATAATTACAAATAAATTATTTTCTCTCTTGTAATTTTTATAAAATTTACAACATTGTTGGTGTGTTGTTGTTTGTAAAAGTCGAATATGATGTTTTACTGATTGAATGATTGGTTAGAGGCCACCCACCCACCCTACATATATATTTATAACAAAATCCTTATTAATGTTGAAATTTTCTAAAATCTACAGCAAGAAAATGTGTTTATGTTTTTGAATATTTTAAAATCAGTGTTTTAATTAAAATTTAAATATATATGTAGGGTGGGTGGGTGGCCACTATCCCACCCTCCAATTATAATATTACAAACGAGGGTTTTCAAGGAGAAAAATTGTTAAAATCGACATTTCAATGATAACAGTTTACAAGGAAAAAAATTCATAAAATTTCAGGGATAACAGTTTTCCGGAAAAGTAAATGCAGTGTTTTTGAGTAAAGTTAAATATTAATTTAAAGTGGATGGGTGGTTACTATTACACCTTTCAATTTTCATATTGTAAAGAAGGAATTTGAAAATTCTGTATTGTAATAATAATATTATTATCTTTTTCTAACGATATATTCGTCCAATAAAATTAGGATTAATATTTTAATTATTGGAAGGTAGATTAAAGGACACCCACCCATCCTGCATGTAAATTTATTATTAAATCCCCATTAATGTTAAAGTTTTCCAAAATCTACATCAAGGGAAATGTGTTTATGTTTTTAAATATTGTAAAATCAGTGTTTTAATTAAAGTTTAAATGTATATGTAGGGTGGGTGGGTGGCCACTATCCCACCCTCCAATTGTTATATCACAAACGAGGGTTTGAAAGGAATAAATTTGTTGAAAACAGTATTTCATCGGTTGTAGATTTTAGGAAACATAAATGTAGTGTTTCTAATTAAATTTAAATATTATAATAACATGGGTGGGTGGTTATTATTACACCTTTTAATTTATATATTGTATAGAAGGAATTTTTAGGAACAAATTTTGGAATATAAAGTAAATATTAATCTTTTTCTAACGATGTTTTAGAGTAGTAAAATTAAGATGAATATTTTACTAATTGGAAGGTTGATTAAAAGACACCCACCCACCGTACATATATATTTATAACTAAATTCCTATCAACCAATTGGAATGTTGATTACAAGACACCCACCCACCGTATATATACATTTATAACTAAATTCCTGTCAATGTTTTAGTTTTCCAAAGTTTATAACAACAAAATGTGTTTATGCTTTCAAATATTTTTAAATCAGTGTTTTAATTAAAATTTAAATGTATATGTAGGGCGGGTGGGTGGCCACCATCCCACCCTCCAATTATTATATCACAAACGAGGGTTTTCAAGGAATTCATTGGTTAAAAATCAATATTGCAGCGGTAGCAATTTTCAGGAAACGTAAATGCAGAGATTCTGGTTAAATTTGAATATTAATATAACGTCGGTGGGTGGTCACAATTACACCTTTTAATTTTCATATTGTAAAGGAGAAATTTCTAAAAACGAATTCTGTAAAATAAATGAAATATTATTTTTTTCTTACGATACGTTAGTCCAATAAAACTTGTATTAATATTTTATTGATTGAAAGGTAGTTTAAAGGTCACCCACCCACCCTACATATACATTTATAACTAAATTCCTATCAATGTTTTAGTTTTCCAAAACTTACAGCAAGGGAAAGTGTTTATGTTTTTGAATATTTTAAAATCAGGGTTTTGATTAAAGTTTAAATGTATATGTAGGGTGGGTGGGTGGCCACTATCCCACCCTCCAATCATAATATTACAAACGAGGGTTTTCAAGGAATAAATTTGTTAAAATCAGTATTTCAACGGTAGTTTTCCAAAATGTACAGCAGGGGAATGTGTTTACGTTTTTAAACATTTTAAAATCAGTATTTTAACTATAGTTTAAATGTATATGTAGGGTGGGTGGGTGGCCACTATCCCACCCTTCAATTATTATATTACAAACGACGGTTTTCAAGGGATGAATTTGTTAAGATCAGTATTTCAGTCATAACAGTTTTCAGGAAAATGAAATGAAGTGTTTCTGATTAAATTTAAATATTAATTTAGAGTGGGTGGGTGGTCACCATTACACCTTTCAATTTTGATATTGTAAAGGAGAAATTTCTGTAAAATTAATTAAATATTGATTTTTTTCTAACGATTGGATTGGACTAACGGAATAAAACTTGTATTAATATTTCGCTGATTGAAAGGTAGATTAAAGGCCACCCACCCACCCTACATATACATTTATTACTAATATCCTATCAATGTTTTAGTTTTCCAAAATTTACAGCAGTGAAAAGTGTTTATGTTTTTGAATATTTTAAAATCAGGGTTTTTGATTAAAGTTTAAATGTATATGTAGGGTGGGTGGGTGGCCACTATCCCACCCTCCAATCATAATATTACAAACGAGGGTTTTCAAGGAATAAATTTGTTAAAATCAGTATTTCAACGGTAGTTTTCCAAAATGTACAGCAGGGGAATGTGTGTATGTTTTTGAATATTTTAAAATCAGGGTTTTGATTAAAGTTCAAATGTATATGTAGGATGGGTGGGTGGCCACTATCCCATTCTCCAATTATTCTATTACAAACGAGGGTTTTCAAGGAAAAAATCAGTATTTCAAAGGTAGTTTTCCAAAATGTACAGCAGGGGAATGTGTTTATGTTTTTAAACATTTTAAAATCAGTGTTTTAACTAAAGTTTAAATGTATATGTAGGGTGGGTGGGTGGCCACTATCCCACCCTCCAATTATAATATTACAAACGAAGGTTTTTAAGGAATACATTTGTTAAAATCAGTATTTCAGTCATAACAGTTTTCAGGAAACATAAATGAAGTGTTTATGATTAAATTTAAATATTAATTTAAAGTGGGTGGGTGGTCATTATTACACCTTTAAATTTTCTTATTGTATAGGAGGAATTTGTAGAGACAAATTCTATAAAATAAATTAAATATTAATCTCTTTCTAATGATATATTAGTTTAGTAAAATTTGAATTAATATTTTACTGATTGAAATGTCTTCAAGTCTTCAAATTAAAAGGGAAGGTAAACAACAGCATTTCCTACAAAACTATAAAGATAAAACGATAAGCTAAAGGTATAAAGAAAAATTTATGATCAAAATAAAGAAAACGTCAATTTTATAACTCCAATAAATCATAGATAAAAATTAATTCAACGCAGAGAATATTCGGAGTGAAGAGTAAAGCATTTTTAGTTAGTTTTTTGTTTGGAAAAGAGTATATTCAAGTCTAAATTAAATTCCTCCTACAGAGATTAATTTTTATGGGGTAAAACTTAAATTTCTCCATTTTCCTTTAGAGGACTACAATTGTCTTAATTAATTTCTGAATGTTTATTTCTTCTAAGTTTAGTTTTAATAAAAATGAAAGTTCTCCTCATTTACACACATACTAATACACAAACAACACGGCGGAAGGACCACGTGGTCGATAGCCAAACACTACTACTACTACTTCTACTGAAAGTTCTCTTCAGGCGAATGTTTACAACATCTGTAAGTTTACAAGAAAATACGGAAAATGAGGAAAAGCATTTGTTCCTCAAGAATATTTACTTTTAAAAGATTGTAGGAAGGAAAAAGATCTCAATACCCAACTTTGTCTGGAAATTTTCAGAAGAAATCTCAAAGAAGGAAAATACTCACAACATATTTCTAGCTGAAGATTGTAGCTAAAATCAGAGGAGAACGAACAAGATCTCAACACCCAATTTTTATACGATTCATTAAAATCTCGCCTCACCCATGAGGAAACATGTTTATGTTAAATAGAAGGTTAATTAAACACTTAACCAAAAACTTCTAATTACCCAATTTTTGTCTAGAAACCTCAAAAATTAAAAGGCGAAAAAACACATTTTCTAGAGGCTAAAGACTGTAAGAAAATAAGATCTCAACACCCAATTCTTGCCTGTAAATCTTTAAAAAGAAAAGTACTGAAGAGAGAAAAAACATATTTTCTAGAGGAGGCTGAAAAATTTAGCTTAAATCAGAGGAAGAAGAAAAGATCTCAATTCCCAATAATTGTCTGAAAATCGATAAAAATAAAAATATTGAGAAGCCACAATACATATTTTCTAGAGGCTATAGATTATAGCTTAAATCGGAGGAAGAAAAAAAAGTTTCAATTCCCAATTTTTGTCTGGAAACCTTCATTAAGAAAAATATTAAAAACCCAGAAAACATATTTTCTAGAGGATGAAGATTGCAGCTTAAATTACAGGAAGAAAAACAGATCTCTAACAATTCCTGTATGGAAATTTAAAAAAAGGAAAATACTGAAAAGCGAGAAAACATGTTTTCTGGAGAGTAAAGATTCTGGCAGAAAAAAAAAGATCTCAATTCATAATTGTGGTCTGGAAATCTTAAAGTAAAAAAGCATCTTAACACCCAATTCTCGTCCGGAAACATCAAGAAAGAAAAATACTGAAAAGCGAAGATGTTTTTTTACTTTCTCTGAATTAGGCTATATTCTTCGCTTTTCACTATTTTTCCTTCTTGAGATTTCCGGACGAGAATTGGGTGTTACGATGTTTTTTTTACTTTCTCTGATTTAGGTTATATTCTTCAGCCTCTAAAAAGATATTAACACCCAATTCTTGTCCGGAAACCTCAGTGAAAAGCGAAGAAAACTATTTTCCAGAAGCATAAGGTTATAGCTTAAATCTTTCATTAAAAAAATCGCTTTTGATTACTACAGTAAAAAAAACTGAAATGAACAAAGATTAAAAATAGTATAGAAGAAATTAATGTTTACAACAATTTACAATGATGAGTATTTATGTGTGTGTGTCAAGTGCGTGCTAGTAATTGGAGAGGACGTCACGATGCCCCTAACAGCTGATGGCCACGTGACGGCGCCGTGCGTCGCGTGACGTCATAGCGCCGCGACGACCCTGCCTACCCCTACTCTCGACCAATCTGGTCGATATCCTTCATATTTTTTTTCCCTCGTTCCTTCCTTCCTTCCTTACCCCCATACGTCTATACCGTACGTATGCCTATACTTTTGTCTGTGTGTGTATGAGTGCATGTGTCACACCCGATCAACCCTGCTGCTCGCAGACACCACCAAATGTCATTGCCGATGACTAAAGTGTTGTGCTGCCATAAAGTTACCTGCTGGTGAGTGGTCTAGTGATAGTGTAAATAGTGTCGACGTTTCAATTACGGATTATACTCACGTAAGTAATTTATTAGAACTTACATAACAAGGAATTAAATCATTAATTAATGATTAATTTATATAAATAACACTGTTATATCTTATTTTCACACTTAGATATATATTTCAATTCGAATTAATGATTATCTAGACACGACGATTCATTTTTACGGTTAATGAAAATAAAGGTGCGACTTTGATTAAAAAAAATAAACTCTGTTTCGAATCCTATTTCAGTTACAAACATTGTTTCGTCAATCTTAGTTGATGGTTTCTTAGTTGCAAGGTGATATAGAGGCATTTTTCTAAATTATAAGCACTGTTTGTAATTAGAGATTATATGTATGGCGGGTGGGTGGGTGTACACTATCCCACCTTCCAATTACTTCATTAATAACAAGGGTTTTCTTCAAGAGACAAAATTTTGAAAATTTTTAATGTGAATAATTGTTTATATATAAAACACATTTTCCTCAATTTTAGTTGATGGTTTCTCAGTTAAAAGGTGATATAGAGGCCACCCACCCACTCTACATATTTTTTTAAACTTTAGTTACAAACAGTGTTTACAATTTAGAAAAAAGCAAACTGTAAACGAATGTGTGAATATTTGTTCCAAAAATTCAAAACAGTGTTTTAAGTGTAGTTAAAATATATATGTAGGGTGGGTGGGTGGCCACTATCCCACCCTCCAATTACTTGAACATCAACAGAGGATTTCTTGAGTGAAACTGTACGAAATTACGAAATTATAAGTGTGAATATTAATTTTTACATCGAGCAGATACTGTAGAAGATTTTGTTTTATGGTTTAATAATTAGAGGGTGAGATAGTGGCCACCCACCCACCCTACATATATATTCTAACTTCCATTAAAACTCTCTGTTCAATTTCTTGAACAAATTTTTACACGACTGATTTGTAAATTGCATTTCTCTAAATTGTAAACACTGTTTGTAATTAGAGATTAAATGCATATGTAGGGTGGGTGGGTGGCCACTATCCCACCTTCGAATTACTTCAACATTAACAAGGGTTTTCTTCAGAGAAACTGCACAAAATTGTGAAAATTTTTAATGTGAATAATTGTTTATATATAAAGCACATTATTGTCAATCTTAGTTGATGGTTTCTTGGTTGGAAGGTGATATAGAGGCCACCCACCCACCCTACATATTCATTTAAACTTTAGTTACAAACAGTGTTTACAATTTAGTAAAATGCAAACTGTAAACAAATGTGTGAATATTTGTTCTAAAAATTAAAGAAAATGTTTCAAGTGTAGTTAAAATGTATATGTAGGGTGGGTGGGTGGCCACTATCCCACCCTCCAATTACTTGAACATCAACAGAGGTTTTCTTGAGTGAAACTGCACGAAATTACGAAATTATAAGTGTGAATAATAATTTTTACATCAAGCAGATACTGTAGAAAACTTTGTTTGATGGTTTAATAATTAGAGGGTGAGATAGTGGCCACCCACCCACCCTACATATATATTCTAACTTCCATTAAAACCCTCTGTTCAATTTCTTGAACACATTTTTACACGACTGATTTGTAATTTGCATTTCTCTAAATTGTAAACACTGTTTGTAATTAGAGATTAAATGTATATGTAGGGTGGGTGGGTGGCCACTATCCCACCCTCCAATTACTTCAACATTAACAAGGGTTTCCTTCAGAGAAACTGCACAAAACTGTGAAAATTTTTAATGTGAATAACTGTTTATATATAAAACACATTTTCGTCAATCTTAGTTGATGGTTTCTTAGTTGGAAGGTGATATAGAGGCCACCCACCCACCCTACATATATTTTTTAAACTTTAATCACAAACACTTTTTTAATTTTGCAAAAATTACAGCATTATTTTTTGGCGTGGTTGAAGAATTAACAAATAATATTACAATTTAAATTCAAAGAAATATTTAAGGTGAGTGGGTGTCCTATATCCCACCCACTAATTACTACAAAATTAACAAGAATATGCAAAAAAGTAACTTCTATATTGGATAATTTTTCCTTGAGCATTAATATTCTATTAATTTAATAAATTATTAGTAAAACCCTTATGAAAATTGTACAAATTAAAGGGTGGCTTAATGGGCACCTACATTAGATATAATTTTTTAATTCATATCATCATTACTCTAATTATTTTCCAGTACACATCTTCATTATTATTGATGATGTTAAAAAAATAAAAGCTGTATTTCACTGTAAAGTTTCTATGTATATGTAGGGTGTGTGAGTGGCCACTATCCCACCCTCCAATTACTACACGTTAAGCAGGAATGTGTAAAGAATTAAATTGCCTATTAGAAAATATTTACTTAATGTATTACGTATTAATCCACTAATAATTTAATAAACATTCATCAAAACCCTCGCGTATGATTTCTAGATTAGAGGGTGGATAGAGGCCACCCACCCACCCTACATATATTTTTTAAACATTAATCACAAACACCTTTTCAATTTGCAAAAATTACAGCATTATTTTTTGATGTGGTTCAAGAATTGACAAATAATAAGGAAATAGAATTTTAAAAAAAATAATAAGCTCTTGTTTGCATGAAATTAAAATGTTTATGAAGGGTGGGTGGGTGGCCACTATCCTACCCTCCAATTACTTAAACATCAACAATGGTTTTCTTGAGAGTGACTGCATTAAATTATGAAATTTTAAGTGTGAATAATTATTTTTACGATAATTAAAACACTTTAACTTTGTTTTACCACAAAAAATATTTATTGCTGTGACTATAGTTTCGAACATTCACTGTTCATTATCAAACATAAATCACTTTATGTTTGATAATGAACAGTGAATGTTCGAAACTATAGTCACAGCAATAAATATTTTTTGTGGTAAAACAAAGTTAAAGTGTTTTAATTATCTTATTAAAATGTACCACCAAGTTAACGCCGACAACATTCAAGAATTAATTATTTTTACAATCAAGCAGATTTTCTAGAAAACGTTGTTTTATGATTTAGTAATTGGAGGGTGGCCACCCATCTACAAAAATGAATAGTTAAAGTTAAAGCCTCCGTAAGGACTACTGTCTTAAGTAACTAGCGTTTGATAGGTTAGAGCAAGTCAATTATTAGATAATTCTACGTTGTAGGAAATTAAATTATAATTAGAAAAATGGAATAAATCTTTCCCAAAAGATAGATTTATTCCATTTTAAAAACGAATCAACTAATTTTTTAAAGAGTTGTGAATTTTTAGTTTATGATGTGAAAATCGCTTGAGTTTATTAACTCAAAAAGTATATATTTTCCGTAAAGATAGATTTATTTCATTCTAAAATGTCATTCTTGGATGTTCATATTTTCAAAATTGTTTCAGTTTTTAAAAATCAACTAATTTTTTAAAGGGTTGTGAATTTTTGAATTTTTAGTTTATAATCTGAAAAACGCTTGAGTTTATTAATTCAAAAAAATATATTTTCCGTAAAGATAGATTTATTCAATTCTAGAATATCATTCTTGGATATTCATATTTTCAAAATTATTTCAGTTTTAAAAAATGAACTAATTTTTAAAAGAGTTGCGAATTTTTGAATTTTTAGTTTATGATGTGAAAAACGCTTGAGTTTATTAATTCAAAAAATATATATTTTCCGTTAAGATAGATTGATTATATTCTAGAATATCATTCTTGGATGTTCATATTTTCATAATTATTTCAGTTTTTGAAAATTTCACTTTGTTTTATTGAATGTGACTATAGTTTCGATCACACACTGATCATTATCAAACCATAAATGTCTCTTGTAGTAAAACAAAGTGAAATGTGTATTTATTTATTTTTAATCAAAATATACCACCAAGTAATCGCCAACAAGATTCGAAAATAATTAATTATATGTCAGAGGAAGATCCAGGTACTTCAATTCAAAAAAATTCAAATATTTTAATCTGGAAAACACTTATAGGCTATTTGTGGTAGTCATATCACATCAAACACCTTCATGCACTTTTCTTGCTGATTTTCCTCCACGTTTTCCATTTGTACACTGAATTCATTTGAACACCTCAACTACTGACGTTGATTATGTTTACAGATGAGGCGAATTTTTCATTCAAAAAATGTAATAAGGAAATTTTATAATAGCTTTGCGTGGACTAAAAATTCCACATGAGATACTTGTAGATAATTTTCAAGATATTTATCAGTTCCCGTTAAACGTTTGGATTGGAATAGTGGAAGACTGCTAAATTTGACCAGCAAGACTTACTGGCAAGATGATCAAAGCCCTTCAGGTACTTTTCCTGATGATTTTCCTCCATGTATTGCATTTGCACACATTGGTTCGAATACCTTAGATGAAGTAAATTTTTGAAGGAATTCAATAAGGAATTTTTATAATGAGCCATGCGTGGACTAAAAGAATCCACATCAGATAATTGTAGATAGTTTTTAATATCAATTCTCGTTGGAATTGTAGACGACTGCTTAATTGGACCAGGAAGACTTACTGGCAAGGTGTATCACAACTTTTTAGAAAAAAAAAACTCCTTAATTCCTAGAGTATATACAGTTAGCAGCAAGAAATACAATGTTGTTTATGCACAATTGTGCACCAGCATATTTTAGTCTCGTTGCTCTTGAGTTTTTAACAGTAACATACGGAGATCATCGATGGATTGATTGAAGTGGACCTCACTCAATGCCTACTCGATTCACCGACTGAAATCTGGATTATTTCCTATGTGATTATCTAAAGTCATTAGTTTACACTACTCTACTCGAAAATGTGGAACACTTCTGAAATCGGACAATTGCTTGGTGTAACATAATAAGAAACTGGTGTGAATTCGGCAATTAATGAAGAGAAGATTGGATTATTGCATCCTAGATGGATAAAGTAATTTTCAAAAATTTTGGCAATAAAAGGTTATTATTGTCGAAAATGTTGTTCGTCCTACATCTTCAAAATAATATCTATAGCTTATGTGTGCAAAATTTAAACTGCGTTGCTCACTACAGAAACTTCTCACAATATCCTGTAGATTGTTGTAAAAAATACACTTAAAAAGAGATACATTATAAAAAAAAAATAGATAAAATTTTAAATGAAAGAAGCACGGACGGAATTCATATTATAAATACGTTCTTCCACTCAAATCCATTCTCGTATCGTCATGTTAAGAAGCTGGCTTCTACATCTGGAATCGACTGCATTTTGCTTTATATTAATATTTATCCATTATTTTAGAAGTAATTTATGGCAGTTAATGTTACCATGATAGCTATATAAATAGAGGAAATATTTATTGGTATTACTTCTTTAACAAAGTTAATTATCAAAATGTATCACGAAGTGAAAGTCTCCGCAATTATGGATCACAATTTGTGTTATAATACAATTCTCCACAATTATTCAATCAAAGATTTGTCGTTAAATAATTTGAACCCATATACAATACTATGTGGTTAAATCACTTGACCTAGAGGAATACAATCTAAACTGTTCTGCTCACCACGAAAATTACTTACAATTACTTTTCGATTATTATTTCTCACAAATTATTTGATAATTTAGGAAATAAAAATGTAAACCTAATATTTTAATAATAAAATTTTCTAGCTAGTCACAGGCATAAATTATCAATTTTCTTGATAAGATTGCTATTATTAGAATCCATTAAGAATTATCTATTAGTGTTATGCAGGTAGAGAAAACATCTTTATTGAAGATAGTATAATTATAACAATTTTTGCAATTCTTCGTTTAATAAAGGTGAATACTACAAGTCTTTAAAATACTTATCGTCAGATAAATTATTAGTTTAATTAAGGTGATTATTACATGTCCATGATAAATTTAAATCAGTGAACTGACAAAAACAAGCGGTCTTATGAAAAAACTCAAAGCGCCCAAACCGAATAGGACGAAGGCATCTCCGAAAACCGTCGTAAAGAAACCGTTTCTAAAAAAGAATTAGTCTACCATCATAATTTTTTTAATGTTGGGACAAGTGACGACCTGAGACGATGTTGCTTCCGAAAAAAGATGGCACCTTTATGGTAATATCTTGATTAACGGTTTACCTAGAGAGTTAAATACTGCAAAGTAAAATTTCCCTGTTTCCAACTGGGTTACGCTGATGAGATCCAAAATAGATCAAAACCTGTACGTGGCTGAAACAAATTAAATTAATTAAATATTACAAATTTATGATAAAAAATCTTTAGTAGCTAGACAATATTTTAATAGATCATTGAATAGTTTTATTAATATTTACTGAATTAAATTTAGTTCACTTTGTTTAAAGAGAAGGAAAATATTTTTTTTTTGTGGATATCATTATTAACACTTAAGGAAACACTGAGGAAGTATTATGATATCTGAATATTATTATTATCGTTGTTGCTTTGTTCAAAAAGGGTCATCAGAGAAAAGAGAGGAGTTTTATTCGTTTTATCTCTTCTGTGTAATACCATTATCGCTGTCTTCAATATCTTTAGTGATAGAAATTCTTCTTCTTCTTATTTTCTTGCATCAACGATTGATTATTTCCTTCTCAATATGTTTTTTTATAACTCTCCAATAGTCGTAAACGCAATCTCTTTTTTCACTGCCCTGCTTATTTCTATTCTCTGCTTACCTCAAGTTCTGTGTTTATATTTTAAATCGTAGGATAGAGAGCAACCAACACACCCTAGACTTTAAAATAATTGTTTTTATTTTAAAAATAACTCACAGAATAAAGGAGTAAAGTTTTAATTAATTATTTGTACAAAATTAATAGAACTATTGAAATCTCTATGAATCACTACTATTATTCTATTAAAAATTTATTTAAATCAATGTATTTATTTTCAGGTTGGAGGGTGGGTGAAAGGCCACCCACCCACCCTACATATATTCATTACACAAATCATAAATATTTCTTTTTATTTTGAAAATAACTCACAGAATAAGAGAGTAGAAATTAAACAAAATAATTGACCATTTTACTTGAAATTAATATGTATATGTAGGGTGGGTGGGTGTCCTCGAATCTACCCTCAAACCCATGAAACATACATAAAAGTCTAATGAAAATTTAATTGTACACAATTAATGGTATTGTTGAAATCTCTATTAAATCTATTAAAATTTTAGTCAAATCGATGTGTATATTTCCAGATTGAGGGGTGGGATAGTGAACACCCACCCACCCTACATATATCTATTACACAAATTACAAATACTTGTTTTCATTTTGAAAATTAATTACAAAATAAAGAAATAAAATTTTAATTAAATAATAAACCCTTTTGTGCATGAAATTACTATGTCTATGTAGGGTGGGTGGGTGTACTCAATTCCATCCTCCAATCTATAAAAGATTCACAAAGGTTTAATAAAAATTTAATTGTACAAAATTCGTAGTTTTGTTGAAATCTCTACTACATCTATTCAAATTTTAGTTAAATCTATATGTATATTTTCAGGTTGGAGTATCGGTTAGAGGTAACCCACCCACCCTACATATATCTATTACATAATTCACAAATACTTGTTTTTATTTTGAAAATAAATCACAGAAAAGGGGAATAGAAATTAAACAAAATAACACTCTATTCTACTTGTAATTAATATGTATATGTAGGGTGGGCGGGTTGTTTTTTACTATCCCACCCACGTGTACATTTTTTGATTGGAGGGTAGAATTAAGGCTCTAACTTTATTTTAAAAATGAATTACAAAATAAGGAAATAAAATTTTAAACAAATAATAAACACTTTTGTGCATGAAATCACATGTATACGTAGGGTAGGTGGGTGGCCTCTAATCCACCTTCCAACCTATAAAGCATTCACAAAAGTCTAATATAAATTTAATTGTATAAAATTGGTAGTTTTGTTGAAATCTCTATAAAATCTATTAAAATTTTAGTTAAATCTATGTATATATTTTCAGGTTGGGTTAAAAAAACACCCACCCACCCTATATATATCTATTACACTAATCACAAATACTTGTTTTTATTTTGAAAATTATTTACAGAATCATGAAATAGAAAGTAAACAAAATAACACTTTATTCTACTTGAAATTTGTATGTATATGTAGGGTGGGTGGGTTGCCTCGAACCTACCCTCCAACCTGTAAAACATACACAATGGTCTAAGAAAAATGTAATTGCATAAAATTCGTAGTTTCGTTTAAATCTCTATTAAATGTATGAAAATGTTAGTCAAATTCAAGTGTATATTTTTATGTTAGAGGGTGGGATAGAGGTCACCCACCCACCCTACATATATCTATTACACTAATCACAAATACTTGTTTTTATTATAAAAATAACTCACGGAAAAGGTGAATAAAATTTAAACAATATAATACTCTATTCTACTTGATATTAATATGTTTATGTAGGGTAGATGGGTGGCCTTTATCCCACCCTCCAACCTGTAAGATATACATAGGTCTGTTAGAAATTTAATTGCACAAAATTGATAGATTAGTTAAAATCTCTTTGTATTAATTGTTATTAATCTATTAAACATTTAATTAAATTTATGCATATATTTTAAGATTGGAGGGTGGGTTAGAGGAGACCCACCCACCCTACATATATCTATTACACAAGTCACAAAAATTTTTCTTTGTTTTGAAAATAAATAACAGAATAAGGGAATAAAAATTAAACACTATATTTCACTATTCTACTATAAAACATATACAAAGATTTAATATTTATATAATTTTGTTGAAATCTTTATTAAATCTATTGAAATTTTAATCAAATTTATTTATAAATTTTCTGGTTAGAGGGTAGGACGGAGGCTAACAACCCACCAACTCGGCATATATCTATTACACAAATTACAAATTCATTCATTTTGATAATGAATTACAGAATAGGGATATAGAATTTTAAACAAACAATAGACTCCTTTTTGTATGAAATTAATATGTATATGTAGGGTAGGTGGTCCAATCTATACATTGAAGGCAAAGGTATAATAAAAATTTAATTGTATAAAGTTGTTGGTTTCATTGAAATCTTTATTAAATCAACGATATTTCAATCCAATTTATGTGTATATTTTCAGATTGAAGGGTGGGCTAGAGGAACCTTACCCATCCTTCATATATCTATTACATAAATTAAATAAATTACAAATACTTGTTTATATTTTGAAAATAAGTCACAGAATTTGTGAACAAAAATGAAACAAAATAATACTCTATTCTATACCATAGATCGAAAAGTCAATTTCAAACACCACACAGCTTTAAACAAAACAAAAATCATAGCTAGAGCCAAAATGTTCAGAAACCTAATTTACAAAAAGAACGGTATATCTATAAAAACAGCGGTTAAAATATATAAAATGATATGCCGTCCTCTACTCGACTATGGTAATGTCCTTTTCTCCAACTCCTGCAATCCTACCATCCACAATATCCAAGTTAGCGAGCGATCCTCCCTAAGAACTTTAACCAAAATCCGCCACCCCAGTAATCCTCTACACAATCCCTCTAACCAACTCCTATATGACTCTACCTCTGTTATTCCCATCAAGGAACGCCTTCTATACTTAAGTGTGAAATTTTCCAAAAATCCCTTCAACCATCAAATCCTTACCCTCTACTGCTTACGCAGAAATCCTAACCTAATCCCAAAATTCAAAACCCCTCCATTTACTATTTTCGAATTCATATCGCATCACATCACCCATCATCATCATCATCATCAGAGACAGACTAACGTGACACATCGACAAGGACAAATCAGGGCTGAAAGACCGCCGGTCGATAGCCAATTAACAGACTAACCTCCCATCACTCATATCATCATAAATGTATTATATTTGTCTTATCTGTATTTTATTTTTGTCTGTTAATAAAGATGTTGTATATATACTCTATTCTACTTGAAATTAATATGTATATGTAGGGTGAGTCAGTCAAATATATGTTTATTTTGCGGGCTGGAGAGTAGGATAGTGGTCACCCACCCACCCTACATATATCTATTACAAAAATTACAAATACTTAATTTTATTTTGAAAATCAATTACAGAATAAGAAAATTTAGTTTTAAACAAATTATAGACTCTATTCTACCAAAAATTCATATGTATATGTAGGGTGAGTGGCTTTTAATCCACCCTTCAAACTTTAAAACATACGCAAAGGTCTAAGAAAAATTTTATTGTACAAATTTGGTGGTTTTGTTGAAATCTTTATTAAAACTTTAATAAAATTTATTTGTATATTTTCTGGTTGAAGGGTAGCCACTCACCCTATATATGTCTTATCACACAAATTCCAAATTGTTGTTTTTATTTAGAAAATATAATACAGAAAGCAAAATATAATCTTAAATAAGTAATAGACTTTTTCTACAATAAGTTAATATGCATATGTAGGGTGGGTGGGCGTCCTCCAACCTGTAAAAAAATACATAGAAAGACTGTTAAAAATTCAATTGTAACAAATCGAAATATTAATTGAAATCTTTATGCATTATTAATTATTATTAATCTACATTTCGTTAAATCTATTGATATATTTTCTGGTTGGAGGATGGGTTAGAGGGCACCCACCCACCCTACATACATCCATTAAACAAATCACAAATACTAGTATTTATTTTGAAAATAAATCACAGATTAGGGGACTACAAATTAAACAAAATAATACTCTATTCTACTTGAAATTAATATGTATATGTAGGATGGATGGGTGTTCTCTAACCCACCCACCAACCTGTAAAACATACGTAAATTTGTGTTTTGATTATCCCCACAATTATATTAAAATTTTTAAGGATTCTATTTGAATGCAAAATGTTGTTTCGTCAAAAGATTCCATATTTGACTCAATCTTGTAATAAAACTTTTTACGCTCAACTGATTGATTGAACCAATTAGGAAATAAATGATTATTATTATTATAAAATTCTATTTAATAATTTAATATTTTCTATTTTCTGTGATAATGCATCACACATACATTTCCAACCCCAAGTTATAAATACTAGTCCTACGTGTGTACAGAATAGATTTAACGTCCCTTCGGTCGAGGCTTGCATAATTAAATTCCTAGCGCATAATGCCATTGATTTAAATACATTATTTTCGACTGCCTGGCTGCCCCACATGCGCCTACCCCCGTACCCCCCCTCACCCTTCACGGCGACTATGATCAAACCGAAACTCGCTCATACACACATACATACAAAAAACTAGAATAATAATTTAGCATGGGGCCGATTGCATTAAATGGGACTAGCACGTGCCCCTCGTGCACAGCTATCGGCCAGGGCCTAGGACAGGGGGAGAGCACCCCTCGGAACCATTATTCCGCCGCTCTGGGCCTGGGGTGGAAGAAATGGGGTGGTGATAGTGGTGGTGGTGGTGTGGTGGTGGTAGTTGTAGCACTGCACTGCACCCCCATACCCTACAGTCTGGTCGGCATCGATTTTATAAAATCGAAAGTAGTTTCTCACACGAAAATTAAATCTTTAACGGTGTGTGTGTACAGTATGTGTCAACGGATTATTTATCTAAATGATTAAAATTAAAGCAGGTACGATTTTTTAATACGTGTTTAAAATTATGTAATCAAGAGTTTACTTCAATAAAATAGGAATTCCCTTATTGCAAATATTGCGATATTTAAAATATGACTTTTAAATCCACTGTTAATATATGTATATTTATTTTATGGTGTTTTTGTTTACATTAATAAAGTCGTACAATATGCAAGTTACTAGATATCATAATTTTTTTGCCCTTTTTCCAGGCTAAATGCAAATAGTAATTTTTTTATATACACTATACCCATAAATTAAACCTTAAAACTAACAATGATTTACATTAACAATTACTACGTACTAACGGGCGCAATCATTCTAATTGATAGAAACGATTAAGGTGACATCTATTATCTGCAAGGTTTTACTCGATTTGTCTAATTGAGTCGGTACACCACGAAAACGTAAAAATAGAAGTTTTAAAATTAATTATGTATAATAACAGAATGAGTCTATGTAAGGCCAAACATTGTTAAACATATGATTGCAAATAAAATTTCACAACTTATCAAAATCAATAAGTCAAGTTTTATTTCGTCCAAAACCTTATTTAATTAGATTTGATTGTAATTACGAGGGTTGGTAGAAAAGTGGTAACAGACTGCACGGTGCGGAACGCTGTCGAATAGAGTGTACAGAAAACGGAGGACTCATAATGTTCGCATCTGAGGCTAAGATAATCCTCACTCTCCTTTCCTCCTCGACGGAAAGTTTATAGACATTTTTTGTTTGTTTGGAGAAGCAACTGTAACTAGTACTTCCTATCTTGATGCTCTACAACCCTGACATTCATTTAGAAACGTCCGGTATTATGTTTTCATGTTGGCTCACATTAAACGTTTAATTTATAATCCTTTGTACTGCTTTATCTTTGACACCTGCTTGTTTTTACTATTCTACATCTTATCCATACAAAAAAGTTGATTTGGTTTGGATCTTCCTTTGATACTTCCATTTCTAAAATTTCAATTAAATCTACCTCTGTTCCTTATTAGTGTTTTTCATATCTTTGCTTTAAATATTTTTTGCTTGGGAAAGTCGTCGTTGGTTAGATTAATCAACTAAATTATTTATCTATTTATTATTGTTGGTGTTACATCTTTTAAAATTTTATCGCCAGACATACTGTATTAATGTTTTTAATAAAATTTAATACGTTACTACCACATATTGATTATTGAATAAATTCCTTGGTTACAGATTTCTCAAAAGTGCCGATGACGCAGACCTATACAGGAATCGCCGTGATTTGTCGTTCTCCTAGTGTTCACTGTTGGCCCTTATGTTATTTTTATGATTCATAAGGCACGCGGTGAATGCCAAGAGCAGACTCATATCAACAATATTTTGGAAAAATTCAAAGCTACACGCTACAACGAAAAAAAGGTACTCATTTCTTTCATTCAATAAATCGTTGAAAATACTATAATTAATATCAGAAGATTATCAGTTAGGATTTAATTTAATTTCAGTAACCAAAAAAAAAATTATAAAAGCATAGCTTTCTTATCTATAATCAAGATGCTTCGTCTTTTCTGAAAATATAGTGAAAAAGATGAATTACTAGTCAATATCAAGTGATTAGGGAATAAGAAATAATGTCCGGTTTTGTCCAATTGAAAAATGTTAAATATTGATCAATACTGACTTGATAACACATACGATTCAGTTAAATAGTTAGTTTTATGCACAACTTTACTTCAACTTCAACTTTACCTTACCAAAAATGTGGAAAGTAGAGAAAAGCATAATTAAAATCTTAACACTGGATATTATGTACAGGATATGAAAACTGTAGTCATTATAGTAGTCCTGAAATTAGAAATAATAAACACCTAACACATGACAGATGATAGATACAGGTGACAGATGACAGATAATAGATGACAGATGACAGATGACAGATAAAAGATGACAGATGACAGATGACAAATGACAGATGACAGATGACAAATGACAGATGACAAATAATATATGACAGATCACAGATGCCAAATAACATAACATAGAGCACAGATGACAGATGATAAATCATAAATAACATTATAATTGTTTTCCTGTAATTGGTAATAATTTTCCATTTTGTTTTTGCAAACGACACATCAATTATTTTGAAAGAATATTCAATATACTTTAATTGTTGATGTATTTTGTAATTTTTAAATAAATTCTTTGATTGGTAAATTTTTTACAATTATCCAAACCGATGAAAACATATTTATTTCCTTCAAATCCAGTTTTCAACGTTGACATTTTGTTTCTGCACACAATACGTCAATTTTTTTGAATGAATATTCAATATACAATAATTGCTGATGTATTTTGTAATTTTCAAACAAATTCTACGATTGGTTAATGTTTTACAATTATTCAAACCGATGAAAGCAATTTTATTTCTTTTAACTTTAATTTTCAACGTTGTCATTTTGTTTTTGCACACGATACATCAATTGTTTTGAATTTATCTTCAAAATACGTTGATTGTTAAAGTATTTTGTAATTTTCAAATAAATTCTGCGTTTGGTTAATTTTTTATAATTATTCAAACCGACGAAAACCATTTTATTTTCTTCAACTTTAATTTTAAACGTTGCCATTTTGTTTCTGCATGTGATACATCAATTGTTTTGAATGGATATTCAACATACGTTAACTGTTGATGCATTTTGTAATTTTTAAATAAATTCTATGATTGGTTACTTTTTTATAATTATTCAAACCGACGAGAACAGTTTTATTTCCTTTAACTCCAGTTTTCAACGTTGCCATTTTGTTTCTGCATACGGTACGTTAATTGTTTTGAATGGATATTCAATATACGTTAATTTTTGATGTATTTTGTAATTCTTAATTAAATTCTACGATTGGTTAATTTTTTACAGTTATTCAAACCGACGAAAGCAATTTTATTTTCTTTAACTCCAATTTGTAACGTTGCCATTTTGTTTCTGCACACGATACTTCAATTGTTTTGAATGTATATTTAATACACGTTATTTATTGTTGTGTTTTGCAATTTTCAAATAAATTCTACGATTGATTATTTTTTTACAATTATTCAAACCGACGAAAGCAATTTTATTTCCTTCAACTCCAGTTTTCAACGTTGCCATTTTATTTCTTCACATGATACATCAATTATTTTGAATGAATATTCAACATACGTTAACTGTTGATGCATTTTGTAATTTTCAAATAAATTTTACGATTGGTTAATTCTTTACATTTATTTAAATCAACGGAAGCAATTTAATTTCCTTCAACTCCAATTTTCAACGCTGCCATTTTGTTTCTGCGCACGAAACGTCAATTGTTTTGAATGCATATTCAATATACATTAATTTTTGATGTATTTTGTAATTATCAAATAAATTCTACGATTGTTTAATTTTTTACAATTATTCAAACCGAAGAATGCAATTTTATTGTCTTTAACTCCTATTTTCCAAGTTGCCATTTTGTTTCTGCACACGATACGTCAATTGTTTTGAATGAATATTTAATACACATTAATTGGTGATGTATTTTGTAATTTTCTAATAAATTCTACGATTGGCTAAATTTTTACAATTATTCAAATCGACGAAAGCAATTTTATTTTCTTTAACTCCGATTTGAAACATAGCCATTTTGTTTCTGCACACGATGCATTAATTGTTTTGAATGGATAAATACGTTCATTGTTGATGTATTTTGTAACACATGGCAGATGAAAAATGACAGATGACAGAAGAGCACAGATGACAAATGACAGGTGACAGATGTTAGCCTTCAAATGTCAGATTAACGAAGGTAATACATGTCATGTTTTGAATTTTAAATGATTTATGAAATAATCGAGATATTAAACGATAAATACCAGATGACAAGTAACAGAACAAATTACAACGAACTTAAAAAGAAATAATGACAGCACCATTACATTTTTACGAGTATAATAGAAGCATAGGAGTCTAATTTAAATAAAAAAATGTTCTAAAATATTTTCCTGTGAAGTTTCTATACTTCTCTTTCTAGAGTAGGATTCTCGTTTTTTTTTTTTTGGAAATCTTTGTTGTTAACTTCCTGCGTCTCATCACATAACTAACCAACGGGAAATTAGGCATAGTTTTTAATCCCTTTGCTAAGCACGATTGATAGCAAATTACTCTAAATAGTCTCCATGTGTTATTCTACTAATTGCATAGAAAAGTCACAAAACTAATTTTCATCCACATAAGGCTAATATATTTGTAGAAATAAAATCGAAAATTATTTTATAATACTTTATCCAAATCGATAATTTTAGCTGTTAGGATTTCATCGCAAAAAAAGAACTTCTAGATGTAGTACCATCATGTGATGCTCTAAATTATTTTTTGTCCACATCAAAATTCATTTTAGCTAAGAACATTTGTGTTAATATTAACAGAGTGTATTTTCATTTAAAGTTCCTAAGAATTTGACTTTTGCCGTCCTTCTGAAAACGCCATTCATAATTTAAAATCCAATTTGTAAACAATATGGAGAATTATTTTGATTGAGAAACTACCCGGGTGTAACTTTGTATCAATACTGTTATATTAGATTTTTCTAGTAGTCACATAAAATTCAGTTTTATAATATTAAGGTTAAAATCACCTGAGATGATAAATTGTTTGTTTTCTGCTAACATTAAGGTCAGTATTTTGTTAATAACCTTTAAAAATAATAATTTCACCGTTGGGAGGTCTATGAATTCTAATATACAAAATTTTACAATTTCGTCAGCACATTCTACTTCCTTCGGAATTGAAAAATTGGAAATATTAGCTCTTCCTAGGAACTTGGTGTTTCCCCCAAAAATATATTCCCGCTTCTCCGTGTTCACCGCTGATTCTACAATTTGATGCGGCAAGTGTAAAACCATACATTTTGTAGTGTGATATCTCTTCCTTAGATTTCCAATGTTCAGTCATGGCTAGTATACTACACTCTTTGTTTTCATTCTTTTTCTTAGGGTGCTGTCTCCTAACGAAGGTTAGCTATCATTATGGCAATTTTCACTTTAGGAACAGCAGCTCTAAATAGTTCGGTAGATGTCTGTCCATACCACTTTCGTAGGTTTTTGAGTTAGGAAGTTCTTCGTCGCCCAATTGATCATTCGTTTTCATGCAGTAGCTTTTCGAATTTATTGATGCTGTTTCCAATGGATTGTAGATTTTGGGAAAGATTGCTGATGTTATATTTATCGATGGTGTTTTCTATATTAATCGATGATGATCCAGTTGCTTTTGGTCACCTAGCTTAGGACCGTCTTCGCAACAAATCACAGTTTTTTTCATTTATAACTCTTACCTTCTTCTGGGAAAATCGTCTGCAAAACGAGTTGAAGATGATTTCGGGTTTTCTCATTAGACATTACCGTTTGTTAAACTCTAAAGTTTTAAAGGCATCAAGCTAGTAATAAATAATAAACAGTCATGATGACCTGATAAACTTGATACAGTTTAAATTGAATTGATTTCAAACTTATTTCAGATTTAAATTATTGTTCTCTCAACAACTGGTTTTGATCTATTTTAGATCTCGTCAGCGTTAAGAATAGGGAAATGGTTTTTATTTTGATGAGATGACAGGAAATATATCATGGACTCCCTTATAGTAGATAAGTGTCGAACACCTACCGACTAAAACCACTCTTTAGCAATCGCTGGTGTGACTAGTCTAGGACCAAAAGATATTTTCTAGTCAGAACTTAAGTGAAAGATCGCTAAGATGTGGACCAGACTTGTCGGTCGTTATAAGTGACGCTCTCCTTGAAAGAAACCGCGTCACCGATCGGTTATAGTGGCTTTGGGCTTTGGAAAACTAATTCTGTACCAACTAGGATCTTTCGTTAATGATAATAATAAAAAATCGTCTTTATTTCATGAAATATATATGTATAAAACAAAAAATCAATTGAAGAGTAGGCGAATTTCAGTGATGGTGTTACTTCTTACTCTTCTACTTAACCTACTTATAACTAAATTAAATCGAAAGAAAGAACATTTTAATGCGTAGAAGAAATTATATTATGAACAATTATATAACATTCTACAGAAACTACAACTCTACAGCTCATGTCAATGGATATGTGTACGTAAATATTTCTTAAATTTTGGATTGATAAGGCTGTTACTTGGCGAAACTCCATTATGAACTTATAATGAAAAAACACGATCGTTTTGAGTTTAGCTTTATTTTGTAGATACTGCTACAATTGTTTCACCACACAGTGGCTTCATCAGGCAGATGAATAATGATTTTAAATTTATTACAATCGAGACTTAAATACTACATAACAGTATGAATATGGTGGGGGTATTGCAGGTACAAAAATTATAAATTAAGTAATGGTGAATTGTTGAGCTCCGTTTGTTCATTTAGTAAAATATGGCGTTTATTAAATTTGTTTATTGCTAATTGTTCTAGGAGGTTTAATTTTCTTCCTTTCTGGCAGGCGTCTACTTGTTAGAGTGCGGTAATTGCCCAAAAGTATATGTACGACAAACAGGCCGGAGCTTCGAGGACCGAATCCGTGAACATAAGAAAAGTTTCACATTAGAGAAAACAACATCAACATACGCGAACCACCTTCTAGATGAACAACATCAATTTAATCCGGATTTCAAAATTTTACACACGTGCCAGAAAGGAAGAATTAAAGTCCAAGATGTAGTACCATCATTTGATGCTCTAAATTCCTTTTAGACTACATCCATATTGGATAAGTTTTGACGCAAATTTCTTTTTGTACACGTAAGTGACACTTTGAAATAAAGAGATATTATTATTATTATATTATTGAATCCCATTTTAGCTGAGAATTTTTCTTTGGTCATCCGTCTGAAAATGGAATTCGTGATTTTAAATCTTATTTTTATAATTTTTCTAACATCAATAACTGTTAAAATCGAACACTTTCACATTTGGCAAATGCCCATCGACAAATTTATAAATTCAGAATACGCTGGACACCTCTTCAAAAAAGTTCCTTCCCTGCGAACAGTCCGGACAACCAGTTTTCATCAATATTGAGATAAATTGTGTTATATTTGGTCTAGAAGATGGCGTTAATGGACTTTGCTGCGCTGCAAATATTGTTTTCTAGAAGAAGCAACTTTTAGACACTTGCAATGATACAGATCGATGTACTGGATAGCTCGAAAGCGGACCACAATTTTCTTGATTGCGTGTTTCACAATTTCTCAAATCTGGAGAATATGGAGAAGACATTCTATACATCGAAACCACGCATGAAGAAAGTTTAATTTGAATTTAGGCAAATAATTATAATACAAATGTATTAAAATCCGTTACGTTGTAGAAAATTAACTAATAATTATAAATTGGTTTTTCTAGAATGTAAAATTGTTAATTTTGGTCAGTTAAGCATTGCATTGATAAGATGTTATGGCCAAGATATATTTATTTGGAAATTATTAGTTTGGTCTTGAATGTTTTTGCTTCCTAAATAAATTTTAAAAAAGTCCCTGTTCTACAAACAAAGTTGAAAAGTATTTTATTTGTGAATAATGATGTTTTCGAAGTAGAAGCCTCCACCGCTAACAGATTAATCAGTCAAGGTTGATCTCGAGTCGATGATGTCGGTGATATTTAATCTCGTCTTTAATCGGAATTAATTTCCCTCTGTAATAAAGTTAGGGGGGATTGATCTTTCAATTTTTGAAGTACGGTCTGCTAAAATGTACGACTACGCTCTTATTAACATTAACCTCAAGTGGTCGCCCACTTCTTGTAGGTGTGGCAAAAAGCTTGTAGAGTTTTATCTAGGTGAACTCTGGTGCCTCCTCTAGTGAGTTGTGTCATCTGCGTAACTGGGAAACGGAGTCTTACTTTGGAGTAAAAATAAAGAATAATTTCTTTCGAAATCACATCCAAGCCTGAGAAACGAGTACCAAAAATTATCTTCGAAGCACTCAAAGATCCTCAATAATTCATATGTCTGAAGAAAATACATTTGATTAATGAAAACATTTGTTATTTTTCATAACAATCTGGTCCTTATTTGTAGTTTGAATTATTTGCAAATTTACTGGTAAGACTTGATTAATTGAACCATTAACGGCCATTTATTGAACTAAAAAGTATAAATAAAAAATGAACAATCTTTTATACTACTTGGGATCTGTTTTACGCATTAGGGTCCAACAGTAGTCGATCATCATGCCTTCGCCCAAGTTTGGTGGGAAAATTCAAGATAAGAATGCAGAAAATGTATCTTGAGAGCTCTAACCTTTAAAATTGTCGTTTATACTTGTTTGTAATCCGGTGATCTGTGGTTACCGAGAAAGTTGTGAACAACACTTTGAAACGATGCTACTTCATCAATGTTAAACATTTTTTAAACTTTGCATCAGCCATAAGTTTTCGAATATCAGGACAAATATTCCTTCTTTAATTTTTGCGTATGATGGTTTTATAAACAACTTGATTAAGTACTGGAAAGCCGGTCATTTGCGATTGAGTGCTTTGACAAAGTTCTTAATAAGGCCAAGTTTAATGTGAAGATGTGGCAATAATATATATATTTCAAAATTAAGTAAAATTAATTTATTTCTCAACTTTTAGATCGTCACATATTTTCCATTGATGCTCATTGTATTTGATCTTGGCCAAAATTGTACGCATTGTGTCGAAACACTCCTCAGTTTGTTGGAGCAATCTGAATGGATGGATTTTTATAGAAGAACTATCTATGAACAAACGCCATTTATTTCGATCATATGGTGTATTTTTCACATCAAATAAACTTTTAATGTCATTCAGAAACACATGTAAAAAATTTTGAAGAACGGTAAAATCAATGGATCACTGTCCGTACCTGCAACTGGCTTTGACAGTGATGATACGTCAGGATATTTATACTGTGCTAGTTTTTTTTTTGCATTCATCGAGCAAAAGTAGCAATCATCTCCATTACTTTTCTGTTCTCTCCATAACGTTGGCAGAGAAAATAAAAAGTATACCTTTTCACCAGGTGACCACTTGTACAGCTTTGTTCTGCATGGGTTCCAAAACAATTTTGGTGCCCATGGCTTATCAGTGTTTAAAAATAAATGATTTATTTATCTTAAGATAAAAAGTATGTGATATATAAAAAAGTTATTTATAATAATGTATCACAAAGTAGATGCCTCCACAATTTCCTATTTGTCAGTGTTTACTACAGCAAAATCAAAGTTCTGCAAATACGCATGTTTGAGTGCATTTGTCATGTTTTTTTTCACGTTTTCCGAGCATATAACATCCACAAACGTAACAAAAACATTTTGAATCGGCTTTGCAAAGTTGTCTCTGTATTTTCACAGGTTTCAAAGCAAAATCACTGCACAAAAACAAGTTCCAAATGATGTTTAATGCAACTTGGTCAACTGGTAGTCGTTATAAGAGCGAACTCGAAATCTAGAACCAATATTGACAAACGGATTGAAGATCTGAGTTTAGGGCATCAAATAACGTTAAGAATCGTTCTCATCTGCTCAGGTCAAAAAGTTGACCCGAATTTGTAAACTTCTGCAATTATAAGTTAAAAGTGTTACATTTATGTTTCCATCAATAGTTTAGCTCAACAGGTTTCGATTATGCTTTAAAACGTATATAATCACAGCCACGGACAAGTTTCGATCTATTGAGTATCTCATAAACGTAGTGTAGTTATTGCTCTATTGATTTCTGATTTAAAAATAATCTACAAAATCTTACAAAAAAGCTATAGCCTGTTGCAATTGATATGGAACTCATGACAAGTTTAGACTAAGCAATTTAAAGTAAGTTTCGAAGTCGCACCCTGGAGATACATTTGAATTAAAACACTTTATTTTCGATATTAATATATTCAGTTTCCTGACACGTGTTTCGGTTTATTACAACCATTATCATTAACCATTATGATACAGTAATGATATTCACTGTATCATCCTTTGATAATGATTTTAATAAACCGAAACACGTGTCAGGAAACTGACTGTATTAATATCGAAAATAACAAGTGTTTTAATTCAAATGTATCTATTATACTTCTCCATCAAGTGTGTAGCAGAGAAAGTGTGATTAGTTTTATTTTGTGGCTATAGAATCAACCTTTATAAGAACACTATCAAAAGTTTATGCATTACAAAAATATAGATTGATTTGACAAGGGTAATACTAAAAGCTTCATACCTACCTTTATCATCATATACTTGATCAATCTCATTCTTGTGTAAGAATATTATTTCAATAGGTATAATGAAACAGATGAATGACATCAAATATATCATTTACTGATGAAATATTCCACACACTATTCGATATGATATAAGGCACACGTTTCACCAGTAACTCAGTAACTTTGCTTGATACTAGAATTTAAAGGTTCTGATGTTTCGGGCTTCTTGGATTTAGTTTAATACCTAAAATATCAAAAATCTTCCAACTCTTAAATAAACGTACGCTTTTTTATGAGAGGATAACCATCATGGACACCCCTACAGCAGGGTAGTGTCAGACTCCCACTGTCTAAAACAACTCCTCCACGATCGCTGATGTGACTAGTCTAGAACCAAAAGTTCTTTTCTAGTCAGAACTCAAGTGAAAGATCGCTAAGATGTAGACCAGAACCTTTGATCATCCTGAGTGGCACTCTCCTCGTGAGAAACTAATTGTGTACCAATTAACATCATACATGAGCTTCGATGTTTGTTGTCAACAGTGACATCGTATTATTCCTTAACGGGAATTGTGATCTATTCTTCTGTAAACGTTTACAGCAAGCTTTTTGATGTACTCCAGGAAACTGGGAGTCTTTGTGTCACGATGAATCTATGAATTCTGCATATAAAGCGTTTTAAAGCGACGTTTTGCATCCGCTGGAATTTCTCTATTAAAGTTAGTCTACAGTAGCTGCAAATAGATGCAGCGTAGGTAAGCTGCGATCTTATCATCATGATTAATGGTCTTAATCCACTTTTAAACTTTGTTTGTCACTTAATAAAGTCCGTGTTCTACAAACAAAGTTTAAAAGATTTTATTTGTGAATAATGATGTTTTCGAAGTAGAAGCCTCCATCGCTAACAGTTTAATCAGACAAGGTTGATCTCGTATTGATGATGGGCCACAGTTTAGCCAGCCTTTTGGATGATATATGCGATCGTCTCTGACCAGAGTGCTGGTGATATTTAATCTTGTCTTTTATCGGAATTAGTTCCCCTCGCTAGGAGACTTGAGAGAAATGATCTTTCGATTTCTGAAGTACGGTCTACTGAAATGTACTTTATTAAGTAGTAGTCAATGTATGTGTTCTTATTTTCAATGGTGAAAGATTGGTAATTCCAGATTTGGAGAAGAAGCAACCCCAATAACAAATTATTGGATTTGACCTCAAATCGCCATACTTCGAAAAAAAAAGTTTGAAGAGTTTTCTCTTGGTGAACTGTGTTAGAGCTATGTCGTCTGCGTAAATAAGTTCTAAAATAAAAATATCCTTCGTTAGTCAAACAGGAAGAGCAACTTGGTCTAAAAAAAGAACGTACCAATATCTTGAATAGATTAAAGTGTGTTTCAACATGAGATTTTTGTGATTGAAGAAAGATTTTAAACGGAATTTTTGAATTTGCTAGGATTATCTGGTTTTAGTATTGATGATGGTACTAATGCTAGGATTATTTGGTTCTAGTATGTTTTAGTATTGAAGATGGTAATACCAACTGGTTTTTTTTTAAAGATGGAATTGCAAAAATTGTGACTGATCATTTTTTTGATTTTGCGATTTTGATGAAATCAATTGAAAACGGTTTTCTTCCGAAATTTTGTAGTACTTTTAAATTTATTGTTCTTTGAAATTTTGTTGAATGAAATTAATACTTAATAGGCTACACTCTTAATGGAACTGGTATTTCACAGAGTAATTAAAATTATGACACTTGTGTTCCATGTTTTTATCAGCAGTTTTCTGACACGTGTTTTGAGTTATTACACTCATTTTCATTTTTGATGATTTTTCATTAATAAAGTACGCGTTTCCAAAATGTTCAAAAAGAAATTAAAATTTCTTGCTGCTTGAAATTTTTTTAATGGATTTTCGTCAATAAAGAAAAGGTTTCTGAAAATTTCAAAAACTGTGTTTATTGCAAGAGAAAAGCTTCCTTACCAAGTTGCTATCATATGAAGATCAAAACAACAATAAAGTTTAAGAACTGATGCAATAAAGTATGTTTTGAAGTATGTTTCCATATAAGATTTTTGTTACAGTAACAAAAAACAAACAGAACTTTTGAATTTCCTATCATAAAAAGATTAAATCAACAATAAAGTTGAAGAATTGACCAATGTGCAATTAAACATAGTTCTTAACATTTTTGAACGGATGAAAGTATGTTTCCATATGAGATGTTTGCTATTGAAACGAAAAATAAATATAATATTTGAATTTGTTGGGATTTTATGATTTTGGTATTTAGGATAATAATAACTTTTATTACTATTACAAGCTTATTAAAGCATCTAATAGTGTCTGTAGGACAGATTTACTTCTTTATAATATGTCCTTCTGTTTTAATACCTAATTGACTGTATTTATTTATTTATTCTGTGTATAATATATTTTATTTTTATTTGCATTTTTTCAAAAGAGAGAATTGCAAGTTTTTTGTGGGTTTTCGAAATTCCGTTTTACAATTTTATCCAAATTAATGCAAAACTTTCTTTGTAGGTTTCAAAAGAAGATTAAAGGTTTTTTTGCATTGTATTAGTTTGTTTTTATACGTATTTTGTAAAAAAAGGAACAAAGATCTAAATAAATAAATTTCTTGTTGCTTAATAGTTTGTTTAATGGATTTTGATCTATACAGAAAAGCTTCCAAAATTTTGAAGAAAGTGATAAGAGGTATTCTTAGATTTGTTCTTATTTGAAATTTTCTGTTTAACACCTAACACCTTGATTTTTCTCACATGGCCAGGAACAACTTTTCGGATTATAGATTTTTAATCAATGAAGAAAAGGTTTTAAATTTTAAAAATTAGTTTAAATGTTTAATCCAGTTTAAATCTGCGTGTAATCAAATTGGTATTCAACAACTCGTTTATGATTTACAGGTTAGAGGGTGGGATAGAGGCCACCCACCCACCCTACATATGCATTGGTACTTTCATCACTTTAACTGTTTCAGTTTTCTGAAGCACAAATCAAAATTATGTAAATGTTATTATTGATTTTAAAACCACTGTTGTGGCGTACGTTCAATTGTATATGTAGGGTGGGTGGGTGGCCACTATCCTACCCTCCAGTTTTAAATTATAAGCGGCGGTTTATTTATTTAATCAAAATATTAAAAAAAAGAGACGTTTGCAGGTTTTATCTTGTATAAATCTGCTTGATTTCAAATTAATATTCAACAAATCGCTTGTGTGTGATGTATAGATTGGAGGGTGGGATAGAGGCCACCCACCCACCCTACATATATACTAGTACTTTCATCACACTGTTTTAGTTTCTTAAAACACAAATCAAAATTATGTATGATTTGTTATTGAATTTAAAACCACTGTTGTGGCGTAGGTTTAATTATATATGTCGGATGGGTGGGTGTCCACTATCCTACCCTCCAATTTAAAATTACAAGCGAGTGTTTTCTGATGATGAAATATTTAAAAAAGAAGGAGTTTCCATGCCAAATCTGACATGAATCTGCTTGTAATCAAATTGGAATTCAAAGATATACTCGCATATGATTTATAGATTGGAGGGTGGGATAGAGATCACCCTCCCACCCTACATATATATTGATACTTAACCACAATAATTGGTGAAGTTCCTAAAGACAAAAGCAAATTTGTGTGGATGTTGTTAATGATTTTATAAGCACTGTTGTAGTGTAGGTCGCAAAGTAAATGTAGGGTGGGTGGGTGGCCACTATCCTACTTTTCAGTTTAAGATTACAAGCGAGTGTTTTCTTATGATAAAATATTTAAAAAAAAGAGGAGTTTTCATTGCAAATCTTCCATTAAACTGATTGTAATCAAATTGGCATTAAGAGAAACACTCTCGTATGATTTACAGGTTGGAGGGTGGATAGAGGCCACCCACCCACCCTACATATATATTGGTACTCACATCACTTTAACTGTTTTAATTTCTTACAACTGAAATCAAAATTATGTAAATTTTGTTACTGATTTTAAAAGCACTGTTGTAGTTTAAGTTTAATTGTATATGTAGGGTGGGTGGTTGGCCGCTATCCTACCCTCCAATTTTAAATTTGCAGGCGGCGGTTTCTTTATTTAATCAATATATCGAAACTTTGGATTACAATTTTTGAAATAATTAGAATTGACTAGAAGATTCATTAAAAATTAAAAGAAATTGTTTTGTACAATTTAAACAAACTTAATAGTTTTTTGTGTCAATATTTTCTTTCATTAAAATTATCTGCACGAAAACAAAAAATATCACTCGAATTAGATTTTGGAAACAAATTACTTTAAATTCTTTGCATGAAAACAAACAAAAAATAAGATTGAGAATCAAATTTTGGAAATAATTTTATGTTTTCTGTTCTAAGAGTTTGAAGAGTTCACTTTTTTGTTGCTTGCAATTTCGTTTAATAGCATTCGATCAATAAAACAATGGTTTAAAAAAAATTTTAATAAAAAGTTTGAAGGTATTTTTAAATCTGTTCTTGTTTCAAATTTGGTTTAATGAGTTTTGATCAATCAGGAAAAGGTTTTTATAACAGAGTTTAAGGGTCTTCAAAATTGTGTTTAATAGCTTTTGTTCAACGAAGAAATGGTTTTCAAAATAATTAAGAAAAAGTTTAAGTTTTAAGGTTTGTTCAATAAATAAAGTGGGTTTTCAAAATTTTCAAAAAAGAGTATAAAACATTTTAACGTTTGTTCTTAAAATTTTGTTGGATAAGAAAAAAGGTTTCCAATATTTTTAAAAAAGGGTTTATATGCATGTTTTGGTTTGTATTGTTTGAAACTGTCAAATTTTGTTTAATGGGTTTTGATCAATAAAGAAAAGTTTTAAGATTTTGGAAAGCAGAGTTTGAAGGTAAATTTTTTGTTGTCCTAGTAAAATTTTGGGAAATTAATTTTGTTGAATACGAAAGAACGTTTTCAATTTTTTTAAAGATAGAGTTATAATGTTTTGTTTGAAACTTTGATGAAGAAAAAGTTTTGAAATTGAGTTTGAAAATATGTTTTTTGTTGCTTGAAATTTTAATGGATTCTGATCAATAAAGATAAGGTTTCCAAAATTTTACAAGAGAGTTTGAGGCCTTCAAAATTTTGTTTAATAGCTTCTGTTCAACAAAGAAATGGTTTCCAAAATATTTAAGAAAAAGTCTTTAAAATTTTTTGTTGTCAAATGGATTTTGGTAAATATACAAAAAGGATTTCCAACATTTTCAAGAAAGAGTAATACTCTTAAGCCATTTTCAAATTTTGTTTAATCAGTTTTGATCAATAAAGAAAAAAAAATAAGATTTTAGAAAACTGAATTTTAAGGTACTTTTAAATTTTTTGTTGCCCTAAAATATTGTGAAGTTAATTTTATTGAAGACGAAAGAAGGGTTTCAAAATTTTTCAAGACAAGGTTTTAATGTATTTCTTGTTTGAAACTTTGATGATGAAAAAGTTTTGAAATTTTTAATAGAGAATTTCAAGATAAAATTTTTTGTTGCTTTAAAATTTAATGGATTTTCAATAAATCAATAAAGAAAAATTTTTAAGAAAATGGTTAAAGGTGCTTTAATAAATTTGTCCTACCTTGAAATTTTGTTTAGTGAGCTTTAATGGCAAGGAAAAAACTTTCTTAATTTTTAAAAGACAGTTTAAAGGTCTTAAAATTTTTTTGTTGTTTGAAATTTCGTTAAATGGCTGATTTTAGGAAATAAAAAATAGGCTTGCAAATTTTTTATAAAACATTTTAATGATTGTTCCTAAAATTTTGTTAAATGAATTTTGTTAAATAAGAAAAAAAGGTTTCCAAAATTTTCAGAAAAGGGTTTATATGCATTTTTTAAATTTGTTATTGTTTCAAACTTTGTTTAATGGGTTTTAGTAATGACATATTAGAGTGTGTTGGATGCTTGAAATCATAACTTTGTGATTCATCCTGAATCGACAGCAACGTTTGAAGAAGTTTCGGTTACGTCTGCACTGGAACCTATACTACCTTACGTTCCAGTGCATACGTAACCGAAACTACTTCAAACGTTGCTGTCGATTCAGGATGAATCACAAAAGCCAAAATCTAGGTTGTAGTGTTGAATATTCTATTCTTCCTTCAGCAGTTGATAGGCACACTTTTCTCAACAGCGCTTGTTCCAATATTTCAAGAGTTTCTAAGCATCAATTTGCAAAAGATAATGTCAAAATCTTGCCATGACCACCTTGGTCTCAATAAGCATTTATAGGGAAAAAACTAAACTACTTTAGTTCTGAATTGTTTTGGGTGTAAACAATTTATGTCATTTCTTTAGAAGATCAATTTGACATAGAAATTTTCTAGCGCTTTAATTCTTGTACCACTTGATTTTTATAGGGGTGCAGTTTTAGGTCTTTGCAATGAAGATTTTGTCACATTTAAACTTAGCTAAGCTTCTGCACTTCCGAATTGAATGGTTTTGATTGTCACGAACAGGCTGGTTAACACAATCCACGTTCTCTGCAGTTCTTGATAATCTTGGTCAACCAGTTTTTGGTTTTTCCAATGTTGTACTGGTCTCTTCACCCATATTCGAATGAGAGATATGCTTGCCTCATTTATGTAGCGAAAACTTTGAGATGTACCTATCATACATGAGTAATGACTACAGAAGGATAAAACAAAATCTCATAACGCCCGAAGAATTCGAAAATATGGATAATATTCATGGAAGGACGTCTCTTTTATCCAGGATAGTAATCAAGCATCTTATAACTGGAGAAAAAATCCCGATTGATCAAATGCTTCAACTTAATTTGATTAAGTTGAAGCATTTGATCAATTACTGAGAAATGATTTTAAATAGCAGCCATCAAACTCCGGAGACGCTGCAAGCATGCGTTATAAGTTGCTTGGGATACAATAACTCAAAAGATTATAGACCACCTGTTAGAATTAATGCCGCGAAGTCTCAATCATATACTTTTTACAATTTATACGTATCTCCTACAAGTTGTTTTGTAGTGATATGTAGATGAGGTGATAAAAACCCATTTTCTTCAGATTTTTCCAACTATTCTCAACAATGCTATTTCTAATATTGCAAGAATTTCTATGGACCAATATGAGGAGGACAATGTCAATATCTTGTCCTGGCCACCTCGATCTTTTAATCTTCCGCTCATTGAGTATGTGTGGGACATTATAGGAAGAAGAACTTACAGCATCCTTCGCAGACTCTAAAATCATGAATTACAACTTGTTTACAATACAATACCTCGAAAGATTAACGATCACCTGCTAGCATTCAATTCAAACAGTTTCCAACGAGATTGTTTTGTAGTAATAGTTTTTGCCCGTATTTGTAGATTACAAAACGAACAAACAAGTTTTATTTGTACAGACCTTTAAGTAATGACGTTCGAGCGTAATCAAATGATACGATTTTTTTTATCTGTGCGTTATTTAAGCCGGTGGAGAGGACTTTTATGAATAGTAAAAGTAACCCCCTGGTCCATGGGGAGAGAGCGAGCCGTCTCTCACGCGAGGGTGGAATCGCCACGCACGCACACGCACACACAGACAAACGCACAGCCTCCCTCTCCACCCTCACCACACCACACCGCCGCCTCTTCCGCTGCCGCTGCTGCCGATGCTATTTGCAGAGACGGCCTTGATACTGACATTGTCATTACAAAAGCAGACACGCCGCACAATAAATATCGATTTTGCTACATGCACACATTCGCACGGAGGACAGACGGACAGACGCGGGGCGGGCTAGAGAGCGGGAGAGAGTGAGTGCTGTTGGGTTTTTAATAAGGGAGCACTCGGTGTCCCTCAGCATCGTCCCTTCGCGTCGCTACGTGATCGACTAAATTGAGATTACTGCCTGCCGAAGCCTGCCCATGGAACAAAGAGGTGACTTTTTTTTGTTTGTTTCTATAAAATACAAACTACTGCGTTCAGATGAAGAGACAAAAAAATGAATAAATAGCAACAAAAAAAAAAAAAACAGGTGAAAGGGAAATGAAAATGTATACAGCGCCCTACAATGGGTGTATAAAGTGCATGCAAAATACGCACCTTCCAACACTTCTTCTCATGTGAACGTCAATGACCTTACAAGTAGCAACGCGTTTGAATTAAATTCTTATTATAATCATTCATCTAAAACATTTCAAATAATTAAAAAGATGATTTTTAAAACGTTTACAATTGAAAAATTATTAATTATTCCACAATGTATAAACTGATTCTTTTTTGTGATAAGGTTTTGTTCCTTGAGAAAAATATATCAAATGTATGTTTTTAGCACAAAGAAAACCCAAAGATTATAAAAATGTGTCACATTACAATAAATGTACGAAGGTTTGAATATATTATGTCAATATTAAATACTAAAAACTAAAGATTAAAGATTAAAGACTAATAATGAAAAACTAAATACTTAAGACTCAAATCTGAAGACTTAAGTCTAGCTGATAATTACCACAGATGAAAAGACTTAAGACCAAATAGTAAAAATTAAGGACTAAAGACTAAGGACAAAGAACGAAAACCTAAAGACTAAAGACTAAAAATTACAGACTAAAAACTAAAGACTAATAACTAAAGACTAAGGACTAAAAATTAAAGATTGAAATTTTGGAGGCGTTTACTTCGTGGTACATTTTCGATTTTAAATAAAGAAAACACTTAACTTTTTTATACCACTTATATTTTATTTTCTCGTGACTAGTTTCAATTACAAGGCAATCATTATCAAACTGTACTTAAATTAAGAAAAATGCAGGTATATAAACTAAAAGGCTTCAAATAGAGGGGTGTACAACAGGTCAACATGGTCGTTAATGACGGAAATTCCCAACAACAATCGCGGCAAAAAACACCAAAAAGGTAGCGGAAAGGACGTGGCTTACACAGGAAGCTAAGTTCTGGTTCAAGAGAAGAGATGTACTTAACATATACATCAAAGTGCTCCATGTAGAACTAGCCAGGGCCCTGCATCCTGTGGAATTCGACCTATTTGACGACTATGTCCGAAGTAGAGTGAGCAGGATAAACTACATAAAAAGCAATACCCAAAACAAGAAACTAAAAAGGCTCTTGGAAAAGCAGCACCAAATAGAACAGCGAAACACCAGCAATACACCAGAAGGTAAACCAGCGTTTTACAATAGAGTCATAAACAAAACAGATACAGAATTTACACCACAAGAAACGTCAATGTTAATGTTAGGACCAAAGTACGCACCACATGTTAGTGTCTCCTCTTTTAAAGAAATTCTAGTAGTAGAATCAGAAATTGCATCAAAAAATACAGACTTGTCTCCAATTGACAAAGCAAAAATAGCGAAACTAATTAAACAAACAGAAAAAATTTCAGATTCAGACACAAAAATAATTAAATCTATAAACAAAAAAATCAAAAATAATAATCTAATAGTTACAAAAGCCGACAAAGGAAATTCTATAGTCATTTTAAACAACGAAGAATATATTAATAAAATTAAAGATTTTATAAACAATTCTAATATCACAGAAATTGAAAAAGACCCGACTAACCATTTATTAAGAAAATTAAAATCAACAGTACAGGATAGCTCACTTTTTCCAGAGAACCAAAAACGATATTTATTCCCTATGAATCCTAGAACTCCTATGTTATACGGTTTCATTAAAATCCACAAACCTGATAGTCCCATCCGCCCTGTTGTGTCATTGTTAATAAAACTGGGATTTAATTAAGTAAAGAGTCTTTATTAAACTAATTAAAGTGTTAAATTAGAAGAACAGCTTAGAGAGACGTTGTACACGCGTAACAGTATGTGTGCGAGAGAGGTTTTATATCGTGTCGTGTGGCAGCGCCACTACACAGAGCGCGTGATTCAAATTGTATGTCAACACCCTCCCTCAATTTTAATCATTAAATAAACAAAAGAGAAGAAATAAATACAAAAAAAAATTATCCCAACCCCAAACCCTTACAATGTTTTTCATGCGCAAATTTAGTCACTGGCTTGGTGAGGACATCCGCCAGTTGCTCCTCAGTTGGAATAAAACGCAAGTCTATTACTCCTTCAGCCACCTTCTGTCTGATAAAATGATGTTTCAAATCAATGTGCTTCAGGCGATTATGCTTTTCTGGGTTTCTAGCGACTTTCATGGCGGACTAATTGTCTTCATGGATTAAGACCTTTTCCCGACTACCACAAATTTGTAATTCAAGGAGCAGGTTGCGGATCCAGCAGGCTTCACTAACTGCCATTGAAAGTGCAACATATTCCGATTCAGTCGAAGAGAGTGCAACTGTGTGCTGCTTTCTGGATGCCCACGAAATTGTATTTCCATACACCTTAAAAGCGTATCCTGAAGTGGATTTCCTGTCCTCCACATCACTGCCCCAGTCAGCATCCACATAACCTTCAATGATATCTGCAACATTGTTCTTGCAAAATCTTAGCCTGTATTCAATCGTGCCTTTCAGGTATCTCAATACTCGCTTCAACGCTTTGTAAAGGGCTTCGGACGCTCTACCTTGAAAACGACTTAAAATATTTAAAGTCGCGCAAATGTCTGGACGACTGCCCAGCATCGCGTACATCAAGCTGCCTATTAATTTCCTGCAACGATGTTCCATTTCCATGTTTTCTGATTCAGTTCGTTGTAATTCATTCGTTTTAAAATTTAGATCCAAAGGTGTAGCTATCGGATTGCAATCTTCCATGGAATAAATCTTTATGATGCCTCTTATGTAGTCTGCTTGGTCTATCTCAATTATTCCGTCATGTATGTTTTGATTGACTCTCAAACCCAAGTATGTCGAGACTCCTCCCATTTCCTTCATTTCAAAATTTTCGGAAAGTCTTTGTTTTAGCTGCCCTATATCTGTAGCGCTTGAGCCTGCAATCAAAAGATCATCAACATACAACAGGACATAAATCCTGTTTGCTTGGCTTTCACGAAAATATAGACAATAATCGTTCAAAGAACGTTCAAAATTTTCGCTTCGCATGAAACCATCGAACTTCTCATTCCAGCGTCGTGGTGATTGCTTCAACCCATACAAAGCTTTGTTCAATTTAAGCCTACAATTTAAGTTTTGGCATTCCACGCCTTCGGGAATTTCCAGAAAAACATCTTCTTTAATGTCGCCATTTAGAAACGCACATTTAACATCCATCTGATGAACTCGATAATCAAATTTGACTGCTAACGAAAGGACAATTCGCATTGTAGTTAACTTTGCAACAGGCGCGTAGACGTCCGATAAAACAGGAACCTTTTGTTGGAAGCCCCTTGCTACCAATCTTGCCTTATACTGGTATTTGTCAGGGTCATCAGTCTTCTTTCGTTTAAACACCCACCTGGTTTCTATAGTTTTCATGTTCTCTGTCGGATTTACTTCAGTCCAAGTGTTGTTTCTGGCCAGTGAACTCAATTCATCTTTGACAGCCCTTTTCCAGTCTTCAGCTTCCGTACTCTTCATAGCTTCTTTAAAAGATCTTGGTTCCTCCACAATGTAACCCATGAACGCGTTATCTAAGTTCATCTCATATTCTAGGAGGTGCTGCGGCAACTGACGCTCTCTCCTCGGACGCTGTTGACCGCCTTCAAGCTCTTCCTCTTCTAATATTTCCTCGTCCTCATCTTCTTCATTTTGGATCTCTTCTTCAGGATAATCCTCTTCCTCAGCAACGTTATCATCGACGTGCCAGTCCTCTTCCTCAGCAACGTTATCATCGACGACTCTTTCATGCTCTCGAATACCATTAGGAATAAATTTGAAATCTCTAGAAAACTCGACTTCATTAGTACTTTGAATTAATACTCTGATACCTTTAACGGTGTCGTCGTAACCAATTAGAATTCCTCTCTGGGCCTTAGGGTCCCACTTCTTCCTTTTATTCTTTGGGATATGAATATAGACTTCATCGCCGAATACACCCAGATTAGCTGCATCAAACTTCTTCCTTTCCCAAGACTCGAATGGTGTTTTTCCTGGATCTGAACTTTTATTTGTACGGTTAAGAACGTAGACCACCATACTAACTGCCTCTGCCCATAAATTCTTAGACAATCCTTTTGCATTGAGCATGGTGCGTGCTGCTTCAACAATGGTTCTCATTTCTCTCTCTGCTCTACCGTTCTGTTGTGGCGTATATGGTACTGAACACTGATTGCTTATTCCGTTATCTTCAAAAAGTTTTTTAACAAAATTATTAATAAATTCTGTCCCGTTATCAGACCTCACGGTTTTGACACGATTTCCCATGTTTTCGGCAAGTTTCAGGAAGACTTCTATTTTTCGACCCACTTGATCTTTGTCACGGAGAAAATATACCGTCCGGAAGTTACTATGATCATCTTTAATAAGGAGGAAATACTTTGCGCCTCCTAGGGAAACTTCTTCCATGGGTCCACATAAGTCTATATGTACCATTTCACCAGGAGTTGTACACCTATTGCTACTTAATGGAAATGATAATCTATGGAATTTTCCCACTTGGCATGGCTCGCAATATTCGGTGCTATTTTCGTACTCAATACCCTCCCTTTTTAAAAACTCTTTGACATACCCGAAGTTTTGATGTACCATGCGATCGTGCCACACTTTCAAACTGTCTTTTTGCCTCTTTCCAATAAGACCCACTTTATGTGGTTCAGCCTCAAAGTTCATTTTGTATAATTTTCCGTGCCTCATTGCTTCAGCACACACTATACCTGCACTGTTCATGAACTTGCTTGTTGTTTTGTCTGCCCACATCGTGTAGCCATTGTCCAACGCGGCACCTTTCGAAAAAAGATTACAAAGCAACTCTGGCACAAACAGAACATCCCTTAAAATGGAGTTAATGTTCTTGTCACCGACCCTTGCAACAACTTCAACGGTGCCTGAACCTGGAGCTTTGATTACATTTCCGTCACCAATACGCACAGATTTTTCATGACGGAAATCAGTGTATGAAGTGAACTGATCTTTATTCCTGCACATGTGTTCACTGGCACCACTGTCCAGATACCAACTGTCCTTGCAAACATCATTATTTATAAATGCAGCACTAAAAAAAGCTTGCCGATTCCAGTCTGCTTTGTCCTTATTCTTATTCTTGTCAGCCAATTTTGGGCAATCCTTAATTAAGTGGCCAAACTCTTTACAATATCGGCATACTATTTCTTTGCAATCAGCCTTTAAATGCCCTGATTTTCCACAGGCGAAACACTTTGGCGGCCCAACTCCGTAATTTGTCTTTATTGCTTTAAATGCGTTTGTGTTTGTATCGCCACTACGACTTTTCAGGCGTTCCTCCTCAATTAACAGCCGTGCAACTAATTCATTCAATGTTTGTTTCTCAATTGGCACAGAGTCCCATGCAGATACAAAATGTTGTAAACTCTCAGGTAATGACATCAGCACTTTAGTAATGAGCATTCGTTGGGATACTTCCTCACCCATGCACTTTAACTGACTTGCTAGATCTTCAATTGAAGATACAAACACAGCAACTCCCTTTGCTTCATCATATGTTGCAGTAAAAAACTTTTGTTGTACAAGATGAATACTGGACTCAGACTTAAACTCATAAATGCTTAGCAGCTTGTCCCACATCTCTTTCGCAGTGTCACATGTTAAAACATGACGCATTGCCCCTTCATCTAATGCTGAGACAATGACATGTTGAGCTTTGGCTTCTCGTGATTCCACTTCTTTCTTTAACTGTGCATTTGAATTGTCACTGCAGATATCATTTCCTTGAACTGCCTTCAGCAGACATTTTGCCTTCAGAGCAATTTGTATTTGGAATTTCCATACTTTCCAGTTCTCGGAACCTGTAAGCTTTCTTATAGTATTTTCCGACTTTTCCTCCATTGCTGAGATTTCCTTAAACCGTCAAACCGTAAAAACACGCGACGACTGACTACCGAACGAAACTGTAACCGAAACCGAACCAGTAAAAACGGACTGCTCCAACTTGAGCTCTAAGCACACCGCGCACGCCTTGACTCTAACCTCAAACTTGTTATCCTTTAATTAAACCGAAATTAAACACCCCTTTTATATTCTGTACAGGCACTGCATGTCTGGGCCCATAACCTGTTAATAAAACTGGGATTTAATTAAGTAAAGAGTCTTTATTAAACTAATTAAAGTGTTAAATTAGAAGAACAGCTTAGAGAGACGTTGTACACGCGTAACAGTATGTGTGCGAGAGAGGTTTTATATCGTGTCGTGTGGCAGCGCCACTACACAGAGCGCGTGATTCAAATTGTATGTCAACAGTCATACGTAAATTCCCCTATTAGAAAATTAGCAGTAGAACTTATTTCCATTTTTAAATCCATTACCAATTTTAAAGATCCCTATGCTATTAAAAATTCTGTAGAATTAACTAATAATTTAAAAAACGTAACCAAAATATGTTTGCTAAAATACCTCCGAACGAGTGCCTCCAAATAATAATTGAAGAATTAGATTCTAATAATGTCAACCCGGTTATCAAAGCAGATTTTATCAACTTGATAGATGTAATACTTAAACATAATTATTTTTCTTTTAATAGTAAAATGTATGTACAAAAAGAAGGTCTGGCAATGGGTTCACCACTGAGCCCACTGTTAGCAGAAATTTTTATGAATAACCTCACCAATAAGATATTAAAGTCACCCCAAGGCAAAAAACACATAAAATGGTGGTATAGATACGTAGACGATATTTTAGCATGCATCGAAGGTACTGACAGACAAATTAATCAATTTCTAACATTCCTTAACTCTCTCCACCCAACCATTAAGTTCACAATAGAAACAGAATCCAATAACAAAATTAATTATTTAGATTTAACCCTAACTAAAATCAATAACAAACTAACATTTGATATATATCGTAAACCCACCTTTACAGATACCATTATTCCCAACAAATCCCGTCACCCATTTAAACACAAAATAGCAAGTTTTTACTCAATGATAACCCGAGCATACAATATCCCCCTTAATCCAGAATCCTTAAAAATAGAAATAAATAAAATAAAAACAATTGCTATCAATAATGGTTATTCGGAGTCATTAATAAATAAATAAATTAATAAATTTCAATTAAAAAGAATGAGTAAATACTTATATCCAATCAATCCTATAGAGAACAAGAATTCCTACAAAACGTTAACCTTTTTCGGGACAGTAAGTTCAAAAATTAAAAATGTTTTTAAAAAACGAGACATTAACATAGTTTTTAAATCAAGTAATAAGTTATGTAATTTAATTTTCAACGCAAAATCGAAATTAGACATTATGTACAAATCAGGAGTTTATAGTTTAACATGCCTAGATTGTAAAGGAGTGTACATCGGGCAATCTGGTCGTAATTTTCACATACGGTTAAAAGAACATGAACGATCATATATATTAAAACAAAATAATTCAACCTTCGCAAATCATTTGTTAGAAACAGGCCATAAATTTGACAGAGATGTACTTTCGGTAATCCATCTCGCCGAAAAAGGCAAACAGATGGATTTACTGGAAGCTCTGGAATTACACAAAACAAAAATTAATCCGGGAATTTCCGTCATTAACGACCAGGTTGACCTGTTGTACACCCCTCTATTTGAAGCCTTTTAGTTTATATACCTGCATTTTTCTTAATTTAAGTACAGTTTGATAATGATTGCCTTGTAATTGAAACTAGTCACGAGAAAATAAAATATAAGTGGTATAAAAAAGTTAAGTGTTTTCTTTATTTGAAAAATTAAAGACTAAAGACTAAAATCTGAAGACTTAACTCTAATTAATAACGGCTAAAGACTTAAGACCAAATACTAAAAATTAAAAATTAAAGACTAAAAACTAAGGACTAAGGACTAAAAACGAAAAACTGAAGACATAAGTCTAACTGATAATGACGAAAGACCAAAAACTTAAAACCAAATATTAAATTAAAGACTAAAGACTAAAGACTAAAGACTAAAGACTAAAGACTAAAGACTAATGACTTAAAACTAAAGACTAAAGACAAAGGACTAAACTCTTAAAAATAAATAAACTAAAGACTAATTTGGATTCTTTCTTGATTTCTATTTCATGTATTTACTTTATGACTTATTTAATCTTTCATTAATTTTTTTATATTAGCCCTTTTTAATTAAAATTATATTTCAGCTTTGTTTCTTTCTATTCTAATGTTAAATAATACTTATTGTAAAAATTGCAAACAAATAAAATTTAAAATGTGGTATACATATTTTATTTGTTTTTTTTTTTTATATATAGAATAATCTCAAGTAAGTTTAATTGATTGGAGGATGTAATCGAGGCCGCCCACCCATTCTACATAAAAACTTAGATCTAATTAAATTAAATAGGTGCTGAAATTTTCCTCCTTCATTCTCCATCGTCGTTTTATTTCTAATTTAATGCAAAAACAAATATTTCATTTTTGACTTTGCAGCAACAACAAAAAACGAATTAAATTGATTACAAAACCGTTTTACTCTTAAAAAATGTAGAAAACAATTGAATATTTTATGAAAAGGAAATATTTAAGAAATTACAATTGGGATTTTTTAAATAAAAACAGCTGAATTTTAAATATTGAATTGGCTAGGCTGTTACAGGTGAAATTCCATAATATCAGTGAAATTTTAATAAAAGTTGATTTTTATTTTTAAATAAACCAATAAAGTAAAAAAACAGATGAAAACTAATTATTATTATAACACTTGTTCAGAAGTAGTAAAAAAAAATCTAAAAAAAACATTACATACTGTTTTTTGTTACAAAGAAGACCCCAGGGATCTAGTGCAATTCTTGGACGATAGATACCACCTTTATGGTAATTTCTTGAATTACGGTTCACCCAGAGAGTTAAATACTTCAAATTAAAACTCGTTTCCTTGTCTCGAACTGTTCCACGATGATGAGATCCAAAATAGTCCGTAGCTATTGTTTACAGATAACAATAATTGAGAATACGTGTTAAAAACAGTTGAATATTCATAAAAATAGTAATAACAGTTAAATAAATAAATAAATAAATACTCTTTATTACGGCAATCGCCTTTTTTTACAATTAATACAAACATATTATATGTACAAAATAATATTAGTTAAAGAACTACAAAAAAAATTAAATAATTTGTTAACCTTATATAACAAAACCGAAAATACATTATATTCTGGTTAGCGCACATACTATAAATAATACTGTTAAGAAAACTAAATTAAAATCTAAGAGTAACTAAAACGAAAAGAAATAATTAATGGTTCAATTAAAAAAATGTAGATTTTGGCTAAAAATAAACTGTTTAATTTTTTTTAAATACAATTTGCTAGTGAATACATGTCCCAAAAAAATAATGAATATTCTTAAAAAACAGTAGATTTTATTGCCAAAAAACAAGATTTCTTAAAAATAAGCAAACTTAAACAATAATCGTAAACAATTTAAAAAATATATATATTGAAAGTGTAAAAAACCGAAAAATAATTGATAGAAGAAAAATAAAACAAAATTAACTTTACTAAAAAATAATTGAAATTTTACCTAAAGCAATATATTTTCTGAAATAAAAAACAATTGAAAATCATAACAAATTAAGAAAACAAAATATACTATTTAACATAATATAAACATAAAATAAAGTTTAAATTGTTAATAGCACATCAAGTGTTTAAAAATAAATTTGCTTAAAAATTGTTGAAATTTTACAAAACTTGAAAATCAATTGTAAATTTTGTAAAAGAAAAAATTTTTAAGAAGAAAAGTTGCGATTTAGTAAGACAAATAGTTAAAAAGAGTAGATTTTTTAAATTAAATAATTTTTTAGTTGAAAACATTTTAAAAATAAAATTTAACATGTGTTTAAGTAGGAAATTTAAAAAAAGAAACTATAAAACTTGTCAAAAAATAATCAGTTGTAAATAGAACCAATATTTTTATGAAAACACTGAATTTTTTTTTTACCAAATAAATTAATTTATATACTTTTTCAATGCTTAAAACCAATTAAAATTTTAAGGTAAAATTTTATTTGGTTTAATTGAAATTTTCTAAGAAATAACAAAACATTTATTACAAGATATTTTAAAGAGTTGAAAATTAAAAGACAGTTAATCTTCTCATTAAGTAAAATAAAATGAAATTAAATTTTCTTAATAAAATTATAGAAATTTTAGAAATAAAAATAAAAGTTTGTTGGTAACTATTGAATATTTACTAAAAGAAAAAAGAAAAGAAAAACAGTAGAAACAACTGATAAAAAAAATTGTAAAGAAAAAACGTTTAAAAACCGTAAGAAATAAAAACATTTATTAAAAAATAATTTGTAAATTCAACAAGAAAAATGAAACAAAAAAAAATTCTTAAAAATTAATAAAAATTCACACTTTTGTTGATAACCATTTAACATTTTTAAAGATGTAAAAATAAAAAAACATTCAGATTTAGTAGCATAAAAACAACTAATAAATAAGATTTTTTTCTAAAAATGCAATTAAAACTTTGTTTTCAAAACAGTAAGAATATACAGGGTGAGTTTTTTTAGATGTTCTCTATGGGGAACTATAAGAGATATAAAAACCGTTAAATGGTGAAATATGTGTAGTTTTAAAAGACGAATCAAATTGCACTATCAAGGTTTTCAAAAATGTCAGGGGTAACTAGATATTTTGAAAAGTGTCAATTTTTTCAAATCAATTTATCTCGGTTATTATGACAGATAGACAAAACTGTTAACAGACAAAGTTGTAGATAATTTTATGAAGAAAATAGAATTTATTCAGAAAAAATTTATCGCCATTATTATATAAACCGCAAAATTCGATTTTTTTTAATGGAAACCATAATTGGCTATCACTTCATTCGATAAATCATTTCTTTTTTCTTTTTTAAGTTATAGTAGTTTTAAATTTTATTATAAATTTAAAAAAATAGTTAGCCATGAAAAAGATATAAGTAAAACAATTGCAGTTGTTTATAATAATGGCAATATTGTAACTATTAGATTTACAAAGATAAACAAAAATGAAATAACAGCATTTTATCGCCATTATTTTATTATTAATCCGAATAAAATTATCTACAACTGTGTCTTTTATAGCGTTTTTCTATCTGTTATAATAACCTAGAATATATTGATTTAAAAAATGACAGTTTTTACTTTTTTTTAATATCTAGTTACCCTTGACTTTTTTGAAAACTTTATAAGTGGAATCTACACTTCTTTCCCTATTTTACCGTTTTTCTATTTCGTATAGTTTCTGAGATCTCCATAGAGAACATCTAAAAAAACTCACTCTATATATATTCTTAGTTAAATCAGTAAAAAACTTATTTTTTTAGATATAAAATATATTTTCCCGCAAAAACCAACAAACAAATTTACCAGAAAAAAATAATAACTGAAAATCTTAAGAAGTATTTGTTAAATCATATTTATAATGTATTCAAAATTAAAAGGCAATTTGTTTTTTTTAACAAGAATTAATTAACTAATTATAATTTTTTTTCTTAAAAAATGTTAAAATTTAACGTAATTGAAGAAACAATTGAGATTAGCTGAGATATAGAGTTAAAAAAGAAAAAATAAACCTAGTTAGAAAAAACAATTATAATTATTTCCCAAAAATTAAAAAAAAATCATACACCTAAGCGCAATGTATAATGTAAGTTTAACAGATTCTTGAAGAAAAAAATTGTAAAATGTAAATTAACTAATAAATAAAATATGATTAATTTAATACAAATGCTTTTATTGAAACACTGAAGAGTAACGTTGGAGGATGATATCCGCATAATATAAGAAACTTATAAAACAAATTCCATGTAACAAAAATCATACCAACAATCCATAGTAATCCAAGATTATAGCTTTTACAGAAACTTGGTTAACACATATAAATGAACAACTATAAAAACTACAAAACTATAACGCCGAATACAATTTGAGAGACTTTAAAGGCGAGGGAATAGCTTTATTTATAAGGGATGATACACTACATAAAATAGTAAATAATCTAACAATTAACAACATACAAATCATAACAGTACATCTCTTAGAAAAAAACAACTATATCTTTAATATATAAACCTCCAAAAATAAACTTTAAAACACTAAGAGATGCATTAAAAAATCAAGTATTATGCAGAAGAAACATCATATTTTAGTAGGAGACACAGAAAAGAATAAAAAAATTATACAGAAATATCTTAAGACAAAACAACTACAAAATAACACACAAAATAACACAAAAACAACTCCATATTCGATCACGTAATCACATGCCTAATAACAGACTAAAATATGCTTAATTCAAGCATTACACATATAAAAAAGATACTACAGATTATTCTGGAGCAATATTGATGGCATAGAATCATGGGTTTGAGTGGAAGATCTTTTGGTGAAGAGATCTCCGCCCGTCTTCCTTTCGACTGAAATTTTGAGTGTATTTATATATTTTATATTATAAATGTTGTGTTATTTTATTAGAAATGAGTACAAAGATGTTAATAAATAAATAAATAAATATAAATCTCAATATGGTAAATCCAGTAGAACATCCGTAGTACTTAGATGTGACAAAGAATATTAACGATTGAGAAATGCAGGTAACTCGATTGAATTAAATTAAAACCTAATTGGCCTTTGATTTCCTATTCTTGACGAAGTCCTCGTTCTTCTGCATGGCCTTCTTCAGTTCTAGAATGGCTGCCTTGAGTAGCTCCTGTTCGAAGGCGTTCAGCTTTCCTTATCCCAAATTCTTCTCCAGGCCGTTCTTGCCGAGTACAAGGTGTTTAAAATGTTTGATAGGCGTTTGAATTTCCCACTTATTAAAAATAACTTTTAAGGTTGATATTTACCAGTGGTAGGACTTGAAAGAATTTAGAGAAATGAAATTTTTTTGGACTCGACCTTGAGGCCATCGAGAGGGTTACTGATCCCGCTCCTACATTAGCTTTCACAACCCCACTGCTGACTTCCTGTATCCTCTCGGTCAAATACTTGAGTTTAAAAGTTGGCAATTCAACTGTTGGATTACACTGTGAAATTACTGACACAATTGTAATGCCTGGGACTTTGACATTCAAGGATTCCGTTAGCTTCGGCAATGAGGGTATTAGTACGCACGACATCTAAAGTGGTGAGGCCGAAGATGCGTTTTGGGACCAATTTTCCAGCCCTATTGAAGACTTCGGAAGCAATTGGTAATCTTGAATTGACTGGGTTTGAAATGATCGCGAGAAGGGCCTTTGGTCAAACTTCAGCACAAGCTGCTGCCATGTCACGTACAGTGGAAGCATTTGTGTTGAAAAAATCATCCTTGGTTTACGTGGAACACTAGCTCGAATGACTACAACATTGTTCTTAAAGGCTTTTTTGGCTTGATCTGCACCGTTGATGGCGATTTTAATGTGTGGCAGGTTAGCAGCCACTCCAGGTGTGTTGACGATATCAAACAAGTTTAGTTGCGCCACCAGAGAGCTCTGCTTAAGAAGTAGTAACAGAGGTGGTCCAATTCTACCACTCCCACCAGCCATAGCCACTTTAAAGTTGATCTGCTTGAAGGTGCTGAAAGACCTGTGCAAGGAGTTGACGGTCGCCAGACCCTAGTGAACATCGTCTTATTTACGTTAGATCCTCTTAGTTTCGACTTCCTTTATAAACTCCATAATGATATAAAAGTGATGTAATCAAGCATATCAGATGACAATGCAATAATACGAAAAATAAAAACCCAAATGATCAAACCAGAATATAAATTCTTTGAGATCACTAAGATAGATTATACACAAGTAATACATGAAATAGTAGAATTATGTTGAAGAACTTTCAAAAATAATGAAAAGGTAAACAAAATTAAGATAAACACTTAATGTCCTCGGATAAATTAAACGATAATCAAACAAAGAAACAAATTCCAAAAAAAAAAAACCTAAAAAATTCTACCAATAAAATAATGAAAAAAGAGTATTTCAAACACACAATAAACAGCAACAATAGAAAAGTCAAAAGTCAATATTACAAGAATAATCTACAAACAAATACAACCAATATTGCCAGATGAAATCTGACAATGCTATAGTAAAGTTTGACATATTTTTATGTTATACATACTCATAACTTTTTGACGTGCGAGCCCTATTTGTGCTATTTACAGTAAGTTGGAAATTTCATCTCAGCCAAAAGATGGAGTTACCATCTTCTGCCTAGACAAAGTGCCACCCGTTCAATCTCATGCAAAGACAAAGTATATAGATGCGATAAAAATATTTTTTATAAAATTCAATTTTTCTATTCTCAATACATAAATAGAAGCTCACGTAAATATATACATATATATGTATATATATATATATATATATATATATATATATATATATATATATATATAAAACATTATTCGTCCATCCATTCTATTTCATTCTATTCCATTCCATTCCATTCAAGTAATTCGAACGCAATGGCTGCGAGATGAAATCTGTCGCCATGGCGACGGATCGATACGCCCGCGCTTTTCATCATTTTCCCAGGGAAAAGTAGTAGTATACTATACTATACTATATATATATAGTATATATAGTATATATAGTGTGGCGTAGCATAACGCATTCGGGGGCCCTAAGGGAAATTAGGCTCGACCGCTAAATGAAAAACAAATAATGGCGCCATGAATTATTTCGGCGAATTATGAACAACTCTGGCCGCGCCACCGCACCGCGAGGTCCTCCAGGTCTGTTGGTTTTTCATCAAGTGCCGTGATTCACGGGAAGGCCGCCGCCGCTGGAGGATTACACGCGCGAAACTCGTTGAAAATTTTAAACGTCGATCTTGACGCTGACGTCCGTACGGATTGCCACCCTTCTAGGGGGATGATGAAGTGAAATTGTAGTGCGGGCAATTCGTGGTTTTAAAGAAAATTTTATTTAATAATAAAAATGTATTAAAGTCCTTTACGTTGAAGAACATTAACTAATAATTAGAAAAAAAAACACTGTAGTCTTAATAAGACTCATTTATATATTTAACTTATAACGAAATGTTATAACAGTATTGAAATGTTGATCTAAAGGCCTTCCTGGATCTGGACGTTCCCAAAGAATAACAGATTGCAAACAACGTCGCTTAAGATTTTCAGCCACAAGAGACAGATTTTCAAGATCTTGATCAATTGCAAATGATTTGATGAGAGCTGTAGGACCTAGAATCTCAATGTCATCTATTTATCGCCGAATAATTCCTTATAGGCTCCGTTCTTGTTGTCCATTTTTATGCCTTCCTCTTACATCACTACAACTTCTACGCAGGCAAAAATGGAGCAACGAAAAAGCGAATTTGGCGCACCAAATTGTGTTTAGTGATTTAGTCTTGAATTTGCTTGGTCAGACGAATGCGTGGAGAAGGTAAAAATCCATAATTTTTTGTGGAACACAAAACAGCTCTCACACAAAGGATGATGATAAGAGTCTTCAACAAATTTTCAAGTTGTTTTTGTAGTTTGCTTCTTCTTCTCTTTTTTAAAAGTACTTTCAAAATTTCGAGTCCTATACCTTTTCAGAAAGATTTTCTTCTTTATGTCAATATTTCATATGCTGTTGGTGCGGATAGATTTCGCGGTGTTCGTTGGAAAACTGCGCAGTTTTCCAACCAATGCCGCCTGAAGAAGACCAATGCGATTTGATCGAAACGTTGCAAATCGGTTCTTTTCAGAACCATCAAAACTTGCAAATTCGAAGATTGAAGCCGAACATTGACAATGTACATTTCATATGCTGTATCAATTGTTGTTGAACTACAAATTGTAGATTATCACTTAACAAGCTCCTTCAACATTTATCGTTGATACTTGAAAAACAATCTCTTCAACAACTCTTAAGCTATTAAAATTGTTTTTGTTGTTACTCTTTCGTAAGTGTTTCACTGTGAACATTTAATTTCCTCTTTGTATTCTTAAAAAAACAGTTTATTTGCAAAAAACACATTTAAAGTTTATTAGTCTACAAAAACTGTTAAAAACAACTATTTTCAGATGGGAAACACTAATCCATTCTTCTCCTCACTGACGTCGAACTCTTTAAAACCTAGGCTTGTTTTTTTTTATTGTGTTACACCCAGAAATTATCCATTTTCGCAAGTCTTCTACACTTTCAATTGAAGTGGTGTAAACTAATAATTTTGGATAGCCCCATAGGATATAATCCATCCAGAGATCGAACAACAATTTCAAGTTCTGCAGACACAAACAACAAACAATTTCCTGGAATTTGTCTTCCATTTTGCGAAAACAAGCCTTTTCATCTTATCGGTTTCTAAATGGAATTTGTAAGAATTTTTCAGAAATATTCTTTTAAACTTTTAAGAATTTGTTACCCAAGCTGCAAAAATTTGCCTATTCTGGTGTGGCTCTAAAAATGTCCTGTTTTTTTTTTTGTTTCCGATTATTTGTATCTTTAGTATTTTCGATTTTTTTATCATTCCTTGTTGCAAACATTTTCTTTCTCTAGAATTTTAAGAAATTTTTCTTCCTAAATTTATCACTTAAGCCACTACATATTCTTAAAATGTTCTAGAATTTTCCAGCTTCTATACTTTTTTGTTGTTGTCTGATTCACTAACTTTTCTACGATATTTCTAAAAAATTATCTTTTATTCTTCAAGATTTTCCCTTGCTCTCTTGCTTTATCTCATCGAAACACAACAGCAAAGATTATTTTTGGTTATAAATTTAAATAATTTTCCTCTCACTCTTCTTGGAATATTAGCAGATGACATTTTTCTCAAAGGGCAAATTTTTACGCCAAAAATTCTGACACATGACAAATAAAAGATAACAGATACAAATGACTTATGGTAAATAATACTTAATAGCCGACAGAAGACAGATGACCAATCAAAGATGGCTCATTTAAAATTAAAAACATTTCTCTCTTGTCTGATGATAGATGGTAGGCAACAGAGGAAAAATTGACAACATAATTTTCATACCATAAAAAAACAAATGATAGATGGTTGATGACAGATGGGATCAAATAAATGACAAATAACAATAAAGACAACACCTGTAGACAAATGAGAGATAGGTGATAATTGACAAAAAATAATTATAAATACTTATGATAGATGATAGATGATAGATGATAGATGATAGATGATAGATGATAGATGATAGATGATAGATGATAGATGATAGATGATAGATGATAGATGATAGATGATAGATGATAGATGATAGATGATAGATGATAGATGATAGATGATAGATGATAGATGATAGATGATAGATGATAGATGATAGATGATAGATGATAGATGATAGATGATAGATGATAGATGATAGATGATAGATGATAGATGATAGATGATAGATGATAGATGATAGATGATAGATGATAGATGATAGATGATAGATGATAGATGATAGATGATAGATGATAGATGATAGATGATAGATGATAGATGATAGATGATAGATGATAGATGATAGATGATAGATGATAGATGATAGATGATAGATGATAGATGATAGATGATAGATGATAGATGATAGATGATAGATGATAGATGATAGATGATAGATGATAGATGATAGATGATAGATGATAGATGATAGATGATAGATGATAGATGATAGATGATAGATGATAGATGATAGATGATAGATGATAGATGATAGATGATAGATGATAGATGATAGATGATAGATGATAGATGATAGATGATAGATGATAGATGATAGATGATAGATGATAGATGATAGATGATAGATGATAGATGATAGATGATAGATGATAGATGATAGATGATAGATGATAGATGATAGATGATAGATGAAAGAAATAAATTCTAGTAATTGAGGAAAGTTAAAGAGCTGTAAAATTAGAACTAAAAAATCTAAACAGATAAAATCTTATAAATTAGAAGAGGAAACTCCAAAGACAATTTTTGAAGAATTATAAGGATTTTTAGACTCGAAGATAAGAATAAATTTAAAAGAGAAAAACTAAATCTAAGAAATTTAGTAAATATAGTGAAAATTAAAAGAAAAAGAAAATCACAGAGAATAATAAACAATAAAAAAAACTATAATAAATTTTAAATAAAAAAAAAACCTAATGATATAGGATATAGATAAAGCTCTGTAAATTAAAAGGAAAAAAACGCAAAGATAATTTTGAAAAAAGTATAAAAAGTTTTAAATCTTAAAGATATCACCAAAGTATAAAAAACATTAGAGTTTTAAAAGAAGATAAAAAATTTCGGAGGTAATTACCAAACAAGTCCGTTAGAGAGAGAGAGAGTGAGATAACGAGAAAGAGAGAAAAAAGATAACGAATGCAAAAGGAGTATAAAAAGAACAAAATCTTTAACCTAAAAAAAGATTTAGATTTATATTTGACGTGTGTAAAACATATTTTGTTAATACACAAATAAAGAATTGAAAAAAAGAACAGAAGTATGAAAACAATTTAATTGAAAAAATAAATCTCAGAAATGTTTTACTTTGTTTTACCGATAAGTGTCATATTTTGAAAAGTCTCGTATTTATTCCAAACACCAACTAGATATTTATGAAATAAAAAAAAAACTAAAATTTTACATGCAATTGTTTTTCTTTCTTTTGAGGACAACTTTTGAAATAAATCTCACATTTTGAAAATTCTTAGAAAAATTAATTCCAGACATTAAATAGATATTTATGAAATGAAAAACTAAAATTCGAAATTCAATTGTTTTTTTGTTTGTTTTGTTTTAGCGATAACTCTTGAACCAGCGCTTATATTTTAAAAATTTATGAAAATATTAATTCCATTCATAAAATAGATATTTATGAAATGAAAATCTGAAATTCGACCTTCAATTGTTTTTCTTTGTTTTAGCTATAACTTTTGACTTAAGAGTGCCCGAGTTTTAAATTTTTTTTTTAGAAAAATTATTTCCTGACTACAAATAGATATTTATGAAATTAAAAACAAAAAATCGAATTTCAATTGTTTTTTTTTTTCTTTGTTTTAGCAATTACATTTGCATTAGCGCATGTATTTTAAAAATTCTTGGAAAAATTAATTCCAAACATCATTTGATCTTAATAATGAAATAAACAACAAAAATTCGAATTTCAATTTGTTTTTCTTTGTTTTAGAGATAACTTTTGAAAGAATACTCGTATTTAAAAAATTCTGAGAAAAATTAATTCTAGACATCAAATAGATATTTATGAAACGAAAAACTAAAATTCAACCTTCAATTGTTTTTCTTCTTTTTGACGATAACTTTTGAACGAGAGCTCATATTTTGAAAATTCTTGAAAATATTAATTCCAGACATGAAATAGATATTTATGAAATGAAAAACTTAAATTCGAATTTCAATTGTTTTTCTTTGTATTAGCGATAACTTTTGAAATAATGCTAATACTTTGAAATCTTTGATAAATTGATTCCCGGCTTCAAATAGATAATAATGCAATAAAAAACTGAGATTTGACCTTCAATTGTTTTTATTTGTTTTAGCGATAACTTTTGAAACAGAGTTCATATTTTGAAAATTCTTGAAAATAATAATTCTAGACATCAAATAGATATTTATAAAATGAAAAACTGAACTTCGAATTTCAATTTGTTTGTTTTGTTTTGGTAATAACTTTTGAAAGAGAACTCATAGTTTATTGAAATTCGATCGAATCGAAATTTCGATTCAATTGTTTTTCTTTGTTTTGGCGAAAATTTTTAAAAGACAGGTCAAATTTTGAAAATTTTATGAATAAGATTCCTGACATCAAATAGATAGTAATTTCAATTGTTTTTTTATTGTTTTGGCAATAACTTTTGAAATAGTGCACAAATTTTAAAAATTTATGAAAAAATTAATTTGAGACATTTATTTCATATTTATGAAATGAAAAAAATGATATTCGACCTTCAATTGCTTTTTTTTGTTTTCGCTATAACTTTTGCTATAAGAATGCTCATATTTGTAAAATTCTTGAAAAAAATTTATTCCAAATATCAAATAGATATTTACAATATAAAAAACTAAATTTCGACTTTCAATTGTTTTCATTGTTTTAGCGATAACTTTTAAGAGGACGTTAATATTTTTAAATATTTTGGAAAAATTAATTCCAAACAATAAATTCATATTTATGAAATAAAAAACTGAAATTCGACCTTCAGTTGTTTTCCTATGTTTGAGCTATAACTTTTGAAAGAGCACTCGAACTTTAAAAATTCTCAAATAAATCAATTCCCGACATCAAATAGATATTTATAAAATGAAAATCTAAATTTCGATCTTCAATTGTTTTTCATTGTTTTGGCGATAACTTTAGAACAATTGATTCCCGACATCAAATAGATAATAATGCGATAAAAAAGTAAAATTCGACCGTCAATTGTTTTAGCTATAACTTTTGAAAAAAAGCTCATATTTTGAAAATTCTTTGAAAAATTGATTCACAGCTATGTACAGATAATAATAAAATAAGAAACTTAAATTTAACTTTTAATTGTTGTTGTTTTGTTTTAGTTATAACTTTTGAAAAACACACTTACATATTTAGAAAATTCTTGGAAAAATGAATTCCAAACATCAAATAAATATTTTTGAAATGAAAAACTAAAATTCTTGAAAAAAATGATTCGATACTTTAAATAAATATTTATAAAATGAAAAACTAAAATTTGACCTTGAATTGTTTCTCTTTTTTTTTGGTTATAACTTTTGAACGAGCGCTTATATTTTAAAAATTCCTTGAAAACTAATTCCAGGCATGAAATAGATATTTATGGAATGAAAAAATGAAAATTCGAAATTCAATTTTTTGTTTTTGTTTTAGTCATAACCTTTGAAATAGTGCTCGAATTTTAAAGAATTTTCTAAAAATTAATTTCAGACATTAAATAGTAATTTATAAAATGAAGAATTGAAAATCGATCTTCAATTGTTTTTCTTTGTTTTAGCTAGAACTCTTGAAAGAGCGCTCGTATTTAGAAAATTCTTGGGAAAATAAATTCTAGACATAAAATAGATATTTATGAAACGATAAATTAAAATTCGACCTTCAATTGTTTTTCCTTGTTTTGGCGATAACTTTTGAAAGAGCGCTCATATCTGGAAAATTCTTGCTAACATTAATTCCAGGCATCAAATAGACAATAATAAAACAAAACAAAAACTTCAATTCGACCTTTAATTGTTTTTGATTGTTTTAGCGATAACTTTGAAAAGAGCGATCATATTATAAAAACTCTTGGAAAAATAAATTCTAGACATGAATAAATTCTTAAGAGAAGAAAAACTATAATCCGACCTTCAATTGTTTTTCATTAATTTAGCTGTATTTTTCGAATTAGTGCTCACTCTTAAATAAAAAATTGTAAAAATCAATTTATGACATCAAAAAGATAATTATGAAATGAAAATGTGACCTTCAATTGTTTTTCTTTGTTTTGGCAGTAACTTTTGAAAGAGAGCTCATATTTTGAAAGTTCTTGAAAATAAGAATTCTAGGCATCAAATAAATATTTATGAAATGAAAAACTGAACTTCGAATTTGAATTTTTTTGTTTTGTTTTGATAATAACTTTTGAAAGAGAACTCATATTTTGAAAATTCTTTGAAAAATTGATTTCCGGTATCAAATAGGTAATAATACAATAAAAACGGAAATTCGATCTTCAATTGTTTTTCTTTGTTTTGGCAATAACTTTTGAAAGAGTGCTCATATTTTGAAAATTCTTTGAAAAAATTATTCCCGACATCAAATAGATAATAATAATGCAATAAAAAAACTAAAATTTGACCTTCAATTGTTTTATAATTAATTAATTTCTCACTTAACCCGTGGTGAATCATTTTTGAATTAATTTGATAGATGAATTAAAACACTTGGTATGATTTCACTTGTTGTTTATTATTCTCCGACTAGTTTCGACTATAAGTCATATCTCCTTGAGAATGACTTATAGTCGAAACTAGTCGGAGAATAATAAACAACAAGTGAAATCATACCAAGTGTTTTAATTCATCTATCAAATTCAATTGTTTTTTTCTTGTATTGACCATACAACTTTTGAAGGAGAGGCAATATTTTTAAAAATTTTGAAAATATTAATTCCAGGCATCAAATAGATATTAATAAAACGAAAAACAAAAATTCGACCTTCAATTGTTTTTCTTCTTTTTGGCGATAACTTTTGCACGAGAGCTCATATTTTGAAAATTCTTGAAAATATTAATTCCAGACATGAAATAGATATTTATGAAATGTAAAACTCAAATTCGGCCTTCAATTGTTTTTCTTTGTTTTAGATATAGCTTTTGAAATAGTGCTCGAATTTTAAAATTTTTCAGAAAAATAATTTCCTGGCATCAAATAGATAGTAATGAAATTAAAAACTGAAAATCGAATTTTAATGGTTTTTCTTTGTTTTAGCAATAACATTTGCATAAGTGCATATATTTTAAAAATTCTTGTAAAACTGAATTCCAAAGATCAAATAGATAATAATAGATAATACAAAGTTCATATTTTGAAAATTCTTGAAAATAATAATTCTAGACATCAAATAGATATTTTTGAAATGAAAAACTAAACTTCGAATTTTAATTTTTTTGTTTTGTTTTGGTAATCATTTTTGAAAGAGAGCTCATATTTTAAAAATTCTCTGAATAATTGATTTCCGGTATCATATAGATAATAATGCAATAAAAAAACTGAAATTCGACCTTCAATTGTTTTTCTTTGTATTGGCAATAACTTTTGAAAGAGTGCCCATATTTAAAAAAATCTTTGAAAAATTAATTCCTGACATCAAATGGATAGTAATGAAATAAAAAAACTACAATTCGACCTTCAATTGTTTTTCATTGTTTAAGCTTTAACTTTTGAAATAATGCTTGAATTTAAGAAAAAATGTAAAAATCAATTTCTGACATCAAAAAGATATTTTTTTAATGAAAAACTGAAAATTCGACCTTCAATTCAATAGCTCATATATTGAAAATTCTTGAAAATAATAATTCTAGGCATCAAATAAATATTTATGAAATAAAAAGCTAAACTTCGAATATCAATTTTTTGTTTGTTTTGGCAATAACTTTTGAAAGAGAGCTCATATTTTAATTTTTTTTTGAAAAATTGAATCCCGACATCAAATAGATAATAATGCAATAAAAAACTAAAATTCGATCTTCAATTATTTTTTATTGTTTTAGCTATAACTTTTGAAAGAGCGCTCGTATTTAGAAAATTCTTAGAAAAATGAGTTCTAGAAATCAAATAGATATTCATGAAACAAAAAACGGAAATTCTACCTTCAATTGTTTTTTCAGATTTAGCTATAACTTTGAAAATAATATTTTGAAAATTCTTGAAAAAATTTATTCCAAATATCAAATAGATATTTATAATATGAAAAAAACTAAAATTCTACTTTCAATTGGTCTCATTGTTTTAGCGATAACTTTTAAGAGAACGTTAATGTTTTGATTTTTTTGGAAAAATTAATTCCAAACATTAAAATCATATTTATGAAATAAAAAACTGAAATTCGACCTTCAATTGTTTTTCTTTGTTTTAGCAGCAACTTTTGAAAGAGTGCCCATATTTTAGAAATTCTTGAAAATAGTAATTCTAGACATCAGATAGATATTTATGAAATGAAAAACTAAAATTCGATCTTCAGTTGTTTTTCTTTGTAATGGCAATCACTTTTGAAATAGTGCACATATTTTAAAAATTCATGAAAATATTGATTCCATACTTTAAATAAATATTTATAAAATGAAAAACTAAAATTCGACCTTCAATTGTTTCTCCTTGTGTTGGTGATAACTTTTGAACGATGGCTTATATTTTAAAAAGTCTTGAAAATATTAATTCTAAAAATGAAATAGATATTTATGAAATGAAAAATTGAAATTCGACCTTCAACTTTTTTGCATTGGTTTAGCTATAACCTTCGAAATATTGCTCTAATTTAAAAGAAAATTGTAAAAATCGATTCCTGACATCAAAAAGATATTTATATAAAGAAAAACTGAATTTCTACCTTCAATTGTTTTTATTTGTTTTGGCCATAACTTTTGAAAGAGCGCTCTTATTTTGAAAATTCTTTGAAAAATTTATTCCAGGCATCAAATAGATAATATTGCAATAAAAAACTTCGACCTTCAATTGTTTTTCTTTGTTTTGGCAATAACTTTTGAAAAAGGGATCATATTTTAAAAATTCTTGGAAAAATTAATTCTATACATCAAATAGATATTTATGAAACGAAAAACTAAAATTCGACCTTCAATTGTTTTTCTTTGTTTTGGCGATAACTTATGAAAAAGGGATCATATTTTAAAAATTCTTGGAAAAATTAATTCTAGACATCAAATAGATATTTATGAAATGAAAAACTGAAATTCGACCTTTAATTGTTTTTCTTTGTTTTAGCGATAACTTTTGAAAAAGCGATCATATTTGAAAAATTTTTGGAAAAAATAATTCTAGACATCAAATACATATGTATGAAATAAAAAACTAAAATTCGAACTTCAATTGTTTTTCTTTGTTTTAGTTATAACTTTCGAAAAAGGGATCATATTTCAAAAATTCTTGGAAAAAATAATTCTAGACATCAAATAGATATTTATGAAACGAAAAACTAAAATTCGACCTTCAATTGTTTTCTTTGTTTAGGCGATAACTTTTGAAACCGCGATCATATTTTTAAAATTCTTGGAAAAAATAATTCTAGACATCAAATAGATATGTATGAAATAAAAATTAAAATTCGATCTTCAATTTTTTTTTCTTTGTTTTAGTTATAACTTTTCAAAGAGCGCTCGTATTTTGAAAATTCTTAGAAAACTCAATTCCTGGCATCAAATAGAATATGAATAAAATGAAAAACTAAAATTCGATCTTCAATTGTTTTTTGTTTTGTTTTAGCGATAAGTTTAATCACAGCAATATTTCCAATTGCGTAACGAATTTTGAAGAAATACATTACCTTTTCTAACAGTGTAAATGGTGTACATATTTTGAAAATTTATGAAAAAATTGATAATATTTATAAAAGAAAAACTAAAATTCGACCTTCAATTGTTTTGGTGATGATAACTTTTGAACAAGCGCTAATATTTTAAAAATTCTTGAAGAAATTAATTCCAGACTTGATATAGATATTTATTAATTGTAAAAATTCAAATTCCACCTTCAATTGTTCTTTTTGTTTTAGATTTCTTTCCAAACATTAAATAAATATTTATATAATAAAAAAGTAAAATTCGAATTTCAATTATTTTTCTTTGTTTTAGCTATAACTTTTGAAAGAGCGGTCTTATTTAGAAAATTCCTGGCGAAATGAATTCAAGACATCATCAAGATATTTATAAATCGAAAACTAAAATTCGACCTTCAATTGTTTTTCTTTATTTTAGCGATAACTTTTGAAATAATGCTGATATCTTGAAAATTCTTGAAAATATTAATTCCAAACATGAAATAGATATTCATGAAATGAAAAACTAAAATTCGACCTTCAATCGTTTGTCTTTATTTTAGGGATAACTTTTGAAATAAAGCTCATATCTTGAAAATTATTGAAAATATGAATTCCAGACATGAAATAGATATTTATGAAATGAAAAACTAAAATTTGACCTTCAATTGTTTTTCTTTATTTTAGCGATAACTTTTGAAATAATGCTGATATTTTTAAAATTCTTGAAAATATTTAATCCAAACATGAAATAGATATTTATGAGATGAAACATTGAAATTTGACCTTCAATTGTTTTTCTTTGTTTCAGCGATAGTTTTTGATCAAGCGCTCATATTTCAAAAATTCGTGGAAAAATTAATTCCAGGCAACAAAGAGATAATAATGAAATCAAAAAGTAAAATTCGGCATTCAATTGTTTTTCATTGTTTTGGCCATAACTTATGAAAGAGTACTCGTATCTTAAAAATTCTTGAAAATATGAATTCTAAACATAAAATAGATATTCATGAAATGAAAAACTGAAATTCGATCTTCAATTGTTATTTTTTGTTTTAGCTAATAACTATTGAACCAGCACCAATATTTTAAAAATTCTGGTAAAAATGAATTCGAGACATCAAATAGAAAATAATGTAATAAAAAACTTAAATTCGACCTTCAATTGTTTATCATCGTTTTAGCGATAGCTTTTGATCGAGCGCACATATTTCAAAAATTCGTGGAAAAATGAATTCCAGGCATCAAAGAGATAATAATGAGATAAAAAAGTAAAATTCGGCATTCAATTGTTTTTCATTGTTTTGGCCATAACTCTTGAAAGAGCACTCGTGTCTTAAAATTTTCTTGAAAATATTAATTCTAAACATAAAATAGATATTAATGAAATGAAAAATTGAAATTTGACCTTCAATTGTTATTTTTTGTTTTAGCTATAACTATTGAACCAGCACCAATATTTTAAAAATTCTTGTAAAAATGAATTCGAGACATCAAACAGATAATAATGTAATAAAAAAAATTAAATTCGACCTTCAATTGTTTATCATCGTTTTAGCGATAGCTTTTGATCGAGGGCACATATTTCAAAAATTCGTGGAAAAATGAATTCCCAGCATCAAAGAGATAATAATGAAATAAAAAAGTAAAATTCGACATTCAATTGTTTTTTATTGTTTTGGCCATAACTTATGAAAGAGTACTCGTATCTTAAAAATTCTTGAAAATATGAATTCTAAACATAAAATAGATATTCATGAAATGAAAAACTGAAATTCGATCTTCAATTGTTATTTTTTGTTTTAGCTATAACTATTGAACCAGCACCAATATTTTAAAAATTCTTGTAAAAATGAATTCGAGGCATCAAACAGATAATAATGTAATAAAAAAATTTAATTCGACCTTCAATTGTTTATCATTGTTTTAGCGATAGCTTTTGATCGAGCGCACATATTTCAAAAATTCGTGGAAAAATTAATTCCAGGCATAAAAGAGATAATAATGAAATAAAAAAGTAAAATTTGTCATTCAATTGTTTTTCATTGTTTTGGCCGTAACTTTTGAAAGAGCGCTCGTATCTCAAAAATTCTTGAAAATATTAATTCCAAACATGAAATAGATATTTATGAAATGAAAAACTGAAATTCGATCTTCAATTGTTATTTTTTGTTTTAGCTATAAGTATTGAACCAGCATCAATATTTTAAAAATTCTTGTAAAAATGAATTTGAGACATCAAACAGATAATAGTGTAATAAAAAAATTAAATTCGACCTTCAATTGTTTATCATTGTTTTAGCGATAGCTTTTGATCGAGCGCTCATATTTCAAAAATTCGTGGAAAAATTAATTCCAGGCATAAAAGAGATACTAATGAAATAAAAAAGTAAAAATCGGCATTCAATTGTTTTTCATTGTTTTGGCCATAACTTTTGAAAGAGCGCTCGTATCTTAAAAAATCTTAAAAATATTAATTCCAAACATGAAATAGATATTTATGAAATGAAAAACTGAAATTCGATCTTCAATTGTTATTTTTTGTTTTAGCTATAACTATTGAACCAGCACCAATATTTTAAAAATTCTTGTAAAAATGAATTCGAGACATCAAATAGATAATAATGTAATAAAAAAATTTAATTCGACCTTCAATTGTTTATCATTGTTTTAGCGATAGCTTTTGATCGAGCGCTCATATTTCAAAAATTCGTGGAAAAATTAATTCCAGGCATAAAAGAGATACTAATGAAATAAAAAAGTAAAAATCGGCATTCAATTGTTTTTCATTGTTTTGGCCATAACTTTTGAAAGAGCGCTCGTATCTTAAAAAATCTTAAAAATATTAATTCCAAACATGAAATAGATATTTATGAAATGAAAAACTGAAATTCGATCTTCAATTGTTATTTTTTGTTTTAGCTATAACTATTGAACCAGCACCAATATTTTAAAAATTCTTGTAAAAATGAATTCGAGACATCAAATAGATAATAATGTAATAAAAAAATTTAATTCGACCTTCAATTGTTTATCATTGTTTTAGCGATAACTTTTGATCGAGAGCACATATTTAAAAAATTCGTGGAAAAATGAATTCCAGGCATAAAAGAGATAATTACTAAATAAAAAAGTAAAATTCGGCATTCAATTGTTTTTTATTGTTTTGGTCGTAACTTTTAAAAGAGTACTCGTATCTTAAAAATTCTTGTAAATATTAATTCAAAACATGAAATAGATATTTATGAAATGAAAAATTGAAATTGCATCTTCAATTGTTATTTTTTGTTTTAGCTATGACTATTGAACCAGCATCAATATTTTAAAAATTCTTGTAAAAATGAATTCGAGACATCAAACAGATAATAATGTAATAAAAAAATTAAATTCGACCTTCAATTGTTTATCATTGTTTTAGCGATAACTTTTGATAGAGAACTCATATTTTGAAATTTCTTGAAAATAATAATTCCAGGCTTCAAATAGTATATTTATGATATGAAAAACTAAAATTCGACCTTCAATTATTTTTCTTTCTTTATATTTTGAAAATTCTTGGAAAAATTAATTACAGACATTAAATAGCTATTTATGTAAGGAAAACTTAAAAACAGCTTTAATATGTTTTTTTTAAAATGATTTTTCGAAAACTCGTTGTTGGTTATATTTAAAAAATTCTTTTAGCAAAATAAAAGCTGAAATTCCAAGGTATCGACAAGCACACACACTTTTTTTTATTGCCAAACATTTTCTAAAAATAATTCTCACCAGTACAATAAGCAAAAGAAAGTATTAGAAAGTAAAAATGAAGCAATAAAATATCTTCCTTGTTTAGTTTCATATTTAATTGATCAATTTTCCTTACATATTAAATATGAAGTATTATTTTTAAAATCTCTTCTTTTTTTATACGGTTATATAATTTTATGGTTTATACATTTTCCTTCTCAGATTTTATGTAGAATGTTTTTCGATGTTATTCAGGAATTGAAATGTTTGGATGCAAATAATGACAATCGAGTTATAATTGGTGGATCAATGTAACACGATCAGAAAAAAAAATGTAGAGAGGATAATTGGAAAGCGATGCGATCTGGAGGCCGCCGGCCTCTCCACCTCTCTCTCTCTCTCTCACACCCCCAATTTCCATTTCCCATTCCGCGTTCGCTTGTTTGTCTGCAGAATGTAACAAAACAGGTAAAGAGGGAATTTCGTTAGCGGCAGTAATTAATTTCCCAACGACAACTGGAAAAGCGATTAAGCACATTTACCAATGGGAAAGGAGGTGGAGGAGAAAAGGGAAAAGGGAAAAGAGAAAAGTCTAGTCGTGAAGGGTGGACGTGGATGTGGATGGATGGTATGTGTGAGTGTGTCCTACTTAGGGCGTGGTGGTGGTGGTTTGGCGGATGGAGGTCCTCCCGGGTAAGCGGGGGCGGCACACCGTCTCGCAGCAGCTGGTTGCCATGGGGACGGCTCCAGCCACCCGGCCAGATATTGATCTGTGGGGGATCCCCTGGCCCTGCACCGGCGTTCCAGCCCTCTCTCGCCGCTCTTCTTCCTTCCTCCTCGCCGCGGCCCGAAAAATTACATCAACTACGGTTTTAGCCTTCTTTTAACCATATCATTTGCGAATTGATGCCCCTTTCTTTCTTTCCACTTGTTCGCCCTCTAAATTCGTTTACACATCTCTCCGCCGCGCGTATACAGTGCGGACACGTAAAAACGGGCCGCCGCACAGCCTCCCGGCCTTTTCCATCTTCCACACTTTCAGCTATTGATTTTGTACTATTTATAACACAATGCGACAACACTGCAATAACTTATCGGAACATTCAATGAGGTCGAACCGTATCAAACACTTTACATACTCTATTAATTTTGGAAAAATTTTCAATTCGCAAATATATAAAAATCTAAAAAGAAAGTCCTGCAAAATAAAAGACTTGATTATAAAAAACAATCACTGACCCATTCTTAAAAACTAATGCTCATCAATACGGTAGGAAATAGTTTATATTGGCAGAAACAAATACAGAAGAAAGATCTTGTGATTAGAGTTTGAACTGAAATCTCTGGCAATCCTTAGAATAATAGCTAGAGAATTGATAAGCACTTATTTTACTGATTACCCAAGAAATGAGTGAGAAAATTGTTCGAGAAGAATATGAATATCCGTAGAATTAAAGAATTTATGAATACATTTTGGTAAAAAATTATTAAAACCAAAAAAACACAAATTTATACAGTATGAATTTTGTCAATGGAAAATTGTAGATACTCATTCAAAAATTTAGGTAATTATATTATATTTAAAACAGTTTTTAGATGTTATTAAATAAATATGATGAGAATTGAAATTCATCTCGTTTAAATTAATATCTCAACCCTTGATGCATTCACGTGATTAAAACATAACTTGTTGCGGCAGTTTAGACCAGTTTACCTGGTTCCATTCAATTAAGATATAATTTCCAGCTGGCGGAATGATTATGGAGCCATTACACCGAGGACACGGGACCACACCGCTAATGTAAATGTATTCGCGAAGACGACTCCTCCGACCGCGACAATTAAAATCCGTTTCCAAACTTGTAAACTACTGCCGTTATCATAACGAGATTCGTCCGTATTTGTCAATGGTAATTGTTGTCTCCATTCGATTCAATTACACAAAATTGATAATGGGAAGATTGTATAACTTTCTTCGTATTTTTCTTATCGAAAAAAAAAAACAGATTACACTTATTAAAACGTTTTTCAACGAAGGGAAAGAAGAAGTTAATTAAAGGTAATTGTTACCATTGCCCACCTTTCAAAATTACTTCATTTAATGATGAGAATGTTATACGAGGGGTGGTAAGAAAGTAGTACCCGTTCGCACCGTGCGGAGCGCTGGTGTATAGAGTAGCCGCCGAATGTGTGATAACATATAGTCTGTTCGTTGGATCTTCCGTCGTACGTTACAAACTATCGCCTCAAAAAACGACGAAAGTTTTACAGTGCGTTCTTTTTCTAACGCATTTGGTTTACTTTATTCAGCTGCCTGTATGCAAAGTTACGTATTGCTGGTGGTCGCCGAGAATGACATGCTTTCCCTTTTTTAGAGGAAAATCAGTAGTGATCAAGGTTTGCAGCTATTGCAGCTGATTGTGCTATATATTCAAGTGTTTATAATGTCTAAGAAAATAAAGAATGCCACCAGTAATGAAGTTAGAGCTCTGATTAAATTTCTCAGTGCGATCTTGCGTTATTCATCCTCAATTTAAGGCTCTGAATGGAGAAAATGTTATGGCTGGGTCTTCCGGTCTGTGCCGATATCGTAATAAGTTGAAAGCAATCAATAATGCTCTACAGATATTGATGGATACAAATTTAGAAAGAGTGTTATGTTACAAGAAACTAATACTGATATTTCAACAGATCAACAGATGTTCGAAAAATCAGATCTGGTAAATATTGTGATATAACAAAACAAATTAAGCAACGTTCATTCTGAAGTTCTTTTTCCACTGAGGATGGTTAATGTGCAACCGCAACTCGTCTGAAAAATAAAATAAAGAAATTAATAGGAAGTACGATATATTTTCTTCACTTCAAAAATTATTTAATTGAAGGAGAAATGTATATAAAAGAGTCTGGACATTGAAAGTGGAATGGTCTATTAGATAGAGACAGGGTTAAATATTTGTTGAAAGATATATCTTCATTCATGAAACAAGGTGTTCCGCAAGGCTCTACACTATTTTCTTTAATATACCATTTTTCAATTTGTAATTAATTCATAGCTAATATTTAACTGTACAAATGTCGTTGTAAAAATTTACGACCGCAATCAACTTTATTATTCCTGCGAATTTAATTTCACCTTGCAACAAATGAAAATTTTTCATCTTGAACTTGACTTGGGTCTCCTCGCCTCGCGGTTATTAAAATAAAATTTAAAACGGTGATGGGGGTGCGTGGCGCGCGTGAGCGAGACGGAGACCGTGGGTGTTGGTTATGCGATGTAGTTTATTATTAAAAAGGAAACTTTTGGCGGAGGACGCGAACAGAGGAGGGTTGTACGCGACCGAGCTAGAAAGAGAGAGAGAAAAGGGGAGAAGGGGAATTGCATAACTGGGAGTCACCTGGCTACCCGGGATAGCAGCATCCTGCAGGGGTGAACATCATCGATCCGGTCGCCATGGCGACCGTACTATATTAGCTTAAGACGTTACTTACATAATATTCGCTTCCGGAGGCCAAATCGAGTTAAAAACTCACTTTAATCTTGTTTGATGGGTCTTTTATTTTTCTATAAATTATTTATGTCCGCGTGCACGCAAGACTAGGGATAACTAGCATCAGATGAAAAAGAAAAATATATATTTATAGGGGTACTTTATGAAAATATTTTCAAAAATTATATAAATTCTTGGATCTTAAAAGCACTTCGATATTAAGAAGTTTTCTTGACTCTTAAAAATTATTGAACAATCAACAATTATTATAATAAGCATTCAGCAACACTGGTTTCTTCAATACATCTTACGCTACATTCTTGATGGAACGAAATTTTCAAATTGGGTAAATTTCCTGAAGGAAACTGAAATTAAAATTATGGAATATAGCAAGTGTTTTAATTTACCCAATTTGAACACTAGTTTCTATTTATTTAACTCATCATTGTAGAGTAGTTAATTTTTTAGAATTCAATAATGAACTTTTTTGTTTACTTTTCTTTTTTAAAATGATTAAAATCACTGGTGAAATATGATAAATAAAAGTCAATTGTGTAATACAAACGTGTAAAATGTACTTTCTCGTATCGTTTATTGTGATAACTGGCACAGTAAAGCGACACCCCTCATTATCCAATGTGTTGGGGGCTTCACCGTATTGAGTGTTATCCCGATGACGAAATTCGTCGAGTGTCCTGTCGTCGAGAGCACTCCTCTTCTTTCCGAAGTTTTGTAAAGTGGGCAAGTGTACGTGTGCCTTTCCACTAGATCCGACCTCTTAATCGGCTTCATCCAAATCTAAAATGACGAATTAACAAAAATCATTATTACCACCGAAAAAAATAAAAGATTTAAATAATACGGTAACATTATTGTTTATGAAGAATTAACAAAAATCATTATTACCATCAAAAAATAAAATTCTCCTCAGCATAACTAAACACAAATAAACAGTTTTAAATTAGCTAACGTAATTGTTGGTGCTTAATTAAATAAATGTATAAGTTTTATAAAGTAGTAATTAGGCAACTTATAATTTTTTAAGGGAAGTCAACTAAGCTTCTAGAATTTAAACATCAAAAGAAAATTACCATCAGGCTGACGTTTCTATATTTCACGAAGACAAATGTTATATTAAGACAAAATCATATGTTCTCATCTCATTACTTTTAAAATTACCTTGACATAAAATGGAAACTCAGAATCTCATCACTTATGAACTACTCAAAAGATTTCAATTTGTAAACACATTTACAAGATGAGAGAGCCTGAGGCTAAAATATTATAGGTCTTATTGTAACTTGTATTGGGAGTGTCTCTTTCACTCTGTTCATGATGTTGTCAGATGACAACTGACATTTTACAGATGATAACTAACAGTTGGCAGATGACAATTGACTGTTGACAGATGATGACAACTGACAGTTGACGGGTGACAATTGGGAAAATTTCAACTGTTTTTTTAGAAAATAATAAAAATGTTTTTCTTTAAATTATAATTGTTTCGTTTTTGGAAAAACAAATTTCAATTGTTTCTTTTTTAATCCATTGTTTTGTGAAACATTTTTCTCGTCTTTTTTAATGAAATAAAAAAAAATTGTATGATTACTAAAATTAAATTGAATTTACACTATTACGATTTAATATCACAATTTACAGTATTACAATTGCAATATTATTATTCAAATAAATGGTGATGTGGCCATCATAAGACTTCCCCTATATTTTTCTCGAAAACTATGAGGTTATTCTTAATAATTTGCTCAATTTTGAATTCGTTACAATTAGCTCCTATAGTTGATTAGCAATAAGCAAAAACATTTTTAAATTAAGAACTTTACAAAAAAAATATTTCAATAAAACTTTTTCAGTTTTTCATTTGTTTGAATAAATCTATTAAATTTTGCAATGTTATATTTATTTATGTTTTACAACTTTTAATTAAAACCCTCGCTTATGTTTTACTGATTAGAGGGTGGGTTAGAGGCCACCCACCCACCCTACATATACATATTAACTTTAATTACTGATCGCCTCGCGATTTTCAATAACTTTAATTACAAAATTACAAAAAGAAAATTGACTAAGTAAAATTTTTGATAAAGGCAATAGTTGCGACCGTTACTACGTGGTAATCCATACCATAAAAGGAATTATTAAAAAAAAATATTTTTAAAAGAAGTCTAGATTACTAAACGAATCTTTTTTTAAAAATTTTAGAGCATCCAATAAAATCTTCACAATTTAGAAAGCGGGTTGAATTAAAAAATCTTGAAACCTAGAGAAGAAATTAGTGAAAATTTCTTGAATTCTTGAAAAACTAAGTCTAGATTTTAGAAAAACAAATCTAAAACATCTAGTGCCTCAAAAAAGAGATATTACTGAAAATTTCCTCAACCCTCAAGAAATGATTTCTACAATCAAATTTTCTAAAAAGTTCTAGAGCTTTCAAGAAAACCTTTGCAATTTAGAAGATAAGAAGATAACCTTGAAATCTGAAGGAGAAACTTCTGGAAAAACAGTCTAAATTTTCTAAAAGATCTAGAGCCTTTTAGAAATTTAGAAGACCAGTTGAAAAAATAACTTTAAATCAGGAAGAGAAATTACTGAAAATTCCTTAAACTTTCTCGAAAATAAGAAAAGATTCCTAGGGGAAAATTTTAGACCCTCCAAGAAAAATTCCACAATTTTGAACTATCTAAATAATCTTATAGCCTCTAGTTGAAACAAAATGTTGAATTTTAGAGAAGCAATTTACCTGAATTCTCGAAAAGAAGGGAATTAAAAAACATTTAGAGTCTGAAAGAAAATCTTCGCAATTTATAAGAAAAGTTGAAAAAAAAAATTAATTTGGGGAAGCAGTTATTGGCCATTTTCTAATACCTCAAAGAAAATCTTTGCAATTTAAAGATTCCAAAAAAATCTTGAACACTGAAGAATAAATTTCTAGAAATTTCCTAAACCCTCGAGAAAATAATTTATATTTCCAGAGGAAACTTCTAAAAATTCGAAAGCCTTAAAAAAAACTTTTTGCGATTTAGAAGACAAGTTGAAAAAAAAAACTTGAAATGTGGAGAAGAAATTACTACAAATTTCCTGAACTCTTGAAAAAACTCTAGATTTTTAAAAACAAATTTTCTAAAGAAGCCTTCATTTAAATCAAGTTGAAAAAAACTTGAAATGCGGAGAAGAAATTATTACAAATTTCCTGAACTCTTGGAAAAAGTCTAGATTTTTAAAAACAAATTTTCTAAAAAAGGTTTCATTTAAATCTACTGGAAATTTCCCGAATTCTACAAAAAACTACATTTCTAAAAAAAAAATCTAAAAACTTCGCAATTTAAAAGACAGCTTAAAAAAAACAATCTATATATCTGGAGGAGAAATAACTGAAAAGAGAGTAGATTTCTAGGAACAGATTTTCTAGAAAATAGTATAGCCTCGAAATCTGAATAAAAGTTACTTGAAATTTCTGAACTCTCGAAAAAAAAGTCTAAAGTTCTGGAAAAGATTTTTTTTAATTTTTGAGCACTGAAGGAAATCTTTGCAATTTATAAGGCAATATTAAAATCTGAAATAATATTCTATAAATATTGAAACGAACTAAAAAATCTAGAACTCCCGAATAAGACCTTTGCTAATAATTCTGGAAATATGAAGAAAAAATTACTGTTAACTTCTTCAAAAAAGCTTTAGAAATCTACAAGGAAAACTTGTGAAAAGTTTTAGAATCCTCGATCGAAATTCTTTGGAAAGGAAGATGAAAAAAACTGAAAATATGGAGGAGGAATTCCTGAAACTTCTAGAAAAAATTATCCTAATAAATTTTAAAGTTAAACAAAATCTTGGGAGAACTTTTTGAATAATCAAGTCTTTGCTAAAAATTCTGGAAATATGTACTTATTTATTAGATAAGAAAAAGAAATTAAAGTACCTCAAAAAAAGTTTTATAAATCTAAAATTTCAAAGATTTCAATCTTGTGAAAAATTCTAGAAACCTCAATCTAAAAAAAAAACTAAGACTGTAGATCATCTGAGAAAATGATAGGAATTTAGAAGAACATTTTCTAATAGAAAAAATTTAAGAAAATCTTGTATAGAAACGACGAAGTAATTTCTATAAATAAATATAAATAATGATTTTCTGAAAAAAATTTGAAACTCTTGAATAAAATCTTTGCTAAACATTTCTAGACTTCTCAATGAAAATTATTTGGAAAGGAAGTTGCAATAAAAAATAAAAATAAAAGTATGGAGGAGAAATTACTGAAATTTAAAGATAAGTCTAAAACATTTTCAGAAAAAACTGTAACGTTAATTTTTTCTCACAAATTACGAACTTTACGAAAAACATGTCTTAATAAAACTTGTTCAGTTTCTCATTCTCTTTAACCTTTGTTTGAAAAATCCTTGAGTAAACATCCACTTCCGGTTTATGAATGTTTGCCCAAATCTTTTCAGTTCTAGTATTTAATGATAAAACCTTAAAATTAAAGTTTCATCATTCGTTTTTGAGATACAGCGCCCACAGACATTTTTCTGCACAAAAACAATACTTTCTCTGTATATTCTATATAGGGAAAGTAAAAAGATGGAAAGAAGGACGAAAAGAAAGAAATATGAAGCCAGGCGAAATACCTTTCTCTCACTTCTTGAAGGTTAGGATCCGCTTTAGACGATCGAATTCTTCCGCCAACAATTCCACACAAACATATAACCGTACGGCGACTGGCAAATTGAATAATACATGGTACTCTCAATCCACGAACAACACCAGCAACTTAAATTAAAGTTTTACTAAATATGGGCATCATAGTACTTGACTCAAAAACTATGAGGTTTACGCAAAAAATTATTTTAAATAATTTGTTCATTTTTTCTCTACAATTATTATATTTGTTATATATTTTTTATGTAACTCCTATAGTTTATTCGCAATTTGCAAAAAATGTCAAAATTTTCAATTTTAAATTTTTTTCTCGAAAGTTAAGAATTTTATGAAAAAAATATTTTTATAAAACTTGTTCACTTTCTTATTTTCTCTAACTTTTGTTTGAAAAGTTTTGTAATATTTTTCATATTTAGAAAATTATAGGAAAAAAACAAAAAAGCACCTCGAGTAAACATCCACTTCCAGTTTTTGAATGTTCACCAAATGTTTTTCAGTTCCAGTTTTTAATGATGAAACCTTAAATTTAAAGTTTCATCTCAATCGGATCATTCGTTTTTGAGATACAGCGCCCACAGACATTTTCACGCACGAAAACAATACTTCCCCTATATATACTATATAGGGAAAGTAATAAATTATACAGTATAATTACTAAAATTAAATTGCATTTACACAATTAGCACCTAAGTGAATGAACACTTGTGATGTGCTGGAGTATACGATGAGAAATAAAAAAGTGAAAATATCCGGAGAGAATTACTATAATCATTCAATGCAATGACTATGTCACAAAAATTACATAAAATATATACATATATCAAAAGAGTGCTGAATATTTTGGGAACTATTGATGATAATGGAAATATATAAATGATTTGGCGAGAATAGCATATTTTTTAGCATTTGTAATTAATTTTATCGAGGGTGGCAAGAGATTAATAGCTTTGGGAAGTGTGTAATCTGTAAACCTGTGGCTAATATTTTTATTACATTTCGGGATATGTACTGATTGGTTGTGCCTATTGCGAGTGTGGTGCACGGATGATAAATAAATTAAAGATTGCTGATGTTTGAACGCGTACACACAGAGGCTGTGAAAATAAAGACTTCTGATGTTACAAACATCTTCTGAGTATAATAAATGGGATGGATACAGTCTTGATTTTACATAAATCACTTTTAAAATATAGTTTTGAACAGTATTTAACTTTTGTAATGTATTTTTATATGCACCTCCCCAAACTAATATGCCATAACGAAAGAGTGATTTAGCAAGAGATTTATAAACCATAATAAGTAGTTTTCTAGGCAAGAATTCGAGTAATTGATAAAATTTCGTTAAGTAATCTATATGATTTTTCCAATTTTAAGTTTTGGTCGATCATTATACCCAAGTACTTGATCTCCTTTACCCCTTTAATTACAAAAGATGTGTCATCTACTTTTATGGTAGTGAAATCGGGTCTATTTGCATCTGTCACAAAGAAGTCACAAAGAAGTTTTAGTAATGTTTAGAGTTAATTTATAATTATCCAACCAATTCTTAATTTTCTCCATGTCTCTTTGTACTGAAAATTTAGTTTTCTCCCATGACTATTCATTAAAAAGGAGAACCGTGTTGTCAGCGTATGATACTATGTTAGCATCCGTTTTTATAGATAATAGTGAATTCATGTAAACTAAGAATAGGATTGGGCCCAGGACAGTTCCTTGCGGAACCACAGTCCTTACAATGCATGGATTACTTATAGTATCATTGACTTTAACTCTTTGTTCACGATTTGTAAGATAGCTATGAAAGATATTCAAAACGCCCCCCCTAATTCCATTGAATTCAAGTATGTTGATAAGTTTTTATGATTAACTGTGTCGAAGGTTTTAGCTAATTCTAAAAAAAAACAGCAATACATTTTCTGCCGGCATCTAGGTTATGCAAGACTTCTTTAATAACAGAATACATTGCATCACTTTGGAATCCAAATTGTTGTCTGTGTAAAATATTATGTTTGTCAAATGACTTTATCAAACGATCCTTAAGACATTTTTCAAAAATATTTCCAAAGTTGTTTATAACGCTAATTGGTCTGTAGTTACAAATCTTAGTTTTATCACCAGCTTTGAAGATTGACGATTTGAGTTGAGCGGGAACTCTATTCGTTTGAAAAATTAAGTTAATGATATGTTTCAGGGGTTTTAAAATATATATGTGATTGTTTTTTATAATGCTAGTTGTTATGCCATCTATGCCAGGCGAGCTATTATTTTCTAAGGTGGATATATGTCTAATAAGTTCATTATCAGTTACTGGATTAAGAAAAAATGGGTGAGGGTTTACCCTTTCGGTTTCAATAAAATTAACTGGAGCTTACAAATCTTTGGACAGATTGATACCAATGTTAGTAAAATAATTGTTGCAGTAGTCTGCCATTCCTTTATTGTCTTCAAATGCTGCTCCATTGTCATTTGTTAAATTGAAGTTGTTCTTGTGAGAAGTTTTTTCATTAGTTGAATCTGCAATTATTTGATAAACTTTTTTAATACTATTTTTATTGTCTTGAATTTGTTTAAAGTAGTAGTCAATCTTTGATTTTTTAACAAGTTATTCAATGAGTTTCTGTAAGTTTTATATTCCCTCTCTGATTCTAGCGAGAAATATTTGTCTCTGTTTTTTTATGGATATAATTAGACCTTCTGTTATCCATGGTTTAATTTTAAAATTTTTATTATCAATTAAGCTAATCATTTTTTTAGATTTTTCAATATATTTACAAATTTTGCTTACAAATAAGTCAGTAGAATTCTGTGGATCATCAGAAATTAAAATTTCTTCCCAGCATTCGTTTTTCAGAAGGAAATCCAGTTTTTTTTTTGTCAATTTTGGTTGTAGTTTTAGCACTATTTATATTAACAATAACAACAGACACATTTAGTATAGTAGGAATGTTTAGTTCAATAGTTGATTTAAGTGTACTGGAGTATGAGGACTTGGCATAATTAATATGTTCAGCATTTTCATATTTTTTTAGTTGTTCTTTCAGCATTTGTATTATTTCATTTTTATCATTGATTATAGTCTCCTTGTCTTTAATTGTTAATTGAAGGCTTTCCACAAATTCATTGTTTCTACATCTTTGACAGTGAAACTTCAAAACTCGTTTTTGTAGAGGTAAACATTTTGTTTCGGTCGCTGATAACTCTGAGCAATCTTGACAAATATAACTTCTGCATGAGTCACATGGAAAATAAGGTATTTTTGTTTCCCTTGTTGGTTGTTTTATTAACTTGCATATAGAGCACTCCATATTACAACCTCATTATTTGAGGGTGAACAAACACACATCTTCACGTTACTGGGTCTAGTAACGACTTAGATTAAGACTAACTGAGGATAGATAGACCACGGATAGGTAAACAAAAGAGGACAGGGGAATGGAAGGATGAAAATAAAATTTACGTTACGGTCCTGAGCTATTTCGCGAATATGCGATCGAGGACTCGGTGCAGAAAAACTAATGAGCACAAAAAAGCGGCCCAATAGTAGAACGAGAAATGCGTGCGGAATAACGTTCGCTTCAATCAAACTCACTCTGATGGGTATTGTTATTATGGAAAACCAGTAGCACTGTAACCTCTGAACGTACGTGTTCAGAGCCCACTCCTCGTTATAATGTTACTGTACACCATGAGAAGGCCAACTTTCGAATGTTTTCAAAAAGTTTGTTAAGTGTTTTTTTTTGTAAATATTAACATATTTCCTTGACAGTTGACAGTTAATAGATGGCAATTAACAGATACAGTTGACAGATGACAGTTGACAGGTGACACTTGACAGGTGACAATTAATATATGTCAATTTACAGATATAATTGATAGATGACAGTTGACAGATGACAGATGTCACTTGATATATAACAGTTGAAAGATGACAGTTAACAATTAATAGGTGACAATTGAAAGGTGACAGTTAACAGGTGGCAATTTATAAGTGACAATTGATAGTTGACGGTTAACAGAGAATAATTGATAGATGGCAGATGAGAGATATTTAAAAGATGAAAGTTGACAGACGATAGTTAGCGGTTAGCAGACATTTAATAGATAACAGTTAACAAATGATAGTTGACTGATGATAGTTGACAGATGACACTTATAGGATGACAGTTAACAGTTCACAGTTGAGAGTTGACAGATGACAGGTGACAGATGATAGTTAACAAATGACATTTGAAGGATGATAGTTAACAGTTGACAAATGGCAATTTATACATAAAAATGACAGATGACAACTGGCAGGTGATAGATAATGACAACTGCCAGTCGATTAATGACAAATGAGAAAATTTCAACTGTTTTTAGAAGAGAATTAAGAGAAAAAAATAATCTTTTTTTTGGGATAAAAACAAATTTCAATTGTTTTCTTTTTATTGAATTATTTAATCCATGTTTATCGAAAGCTTTCAGCATTCTCTACATTCTTTTTGAATTTGAAAGCAAATTTTAAACTCTTGTTTTGTACAAATTGTAAAATTTAATTTTTTTATTTTAATTTCAACTGTTTTTATTTTTTTCAGGAAATTTTTAAATGTTTTTATACACGAATTATTAATTGCCTGTTTAGACAATATAGATATTTGTTTTTCTTTGTGATGTTTTTGTTTCTTTGATGATGATGACACTTATAGGATGACAGTTAACAGTTGAGAGTTAACAGATAACAGGTGACAGATGGTAGTTAACAGATGACAGTTAACAGTTGACAAATGACAATTAACAGATCGCAATTTATACATAAAGATGACAGATGACAACTGACAGGTGACAGATAATGACAACTGCCAGTGACAATTGGGAAAATTTCAACTGTTTTTAGAAGAGAATTAAGAGAAAAAAAATATTTAAATTATTTGAATCATTTTTTTGGGATAAAAACAAATTCCAATTGTTTTTTCTTGATTTTTTTAATCCATTTTTATCGAAAAATTTTAGCATTCTTTACATTATTTTTGAATTTGAAAGCAAATTTTAAACTGTTGTTTTGTACAAATTGTATAATTTAATTTTTTTATTTTAATTTCAACTGTTTTTATTTTTTTCAGGAAGTTTTTAAATGTTTTTATACACGAATTATTAATTGCCCGTTTGGACAATATAGATATTTGTTTTTCTTTGTGATGTTTTTGTTTTTTTGATGATGATGACACTTATAGGATGGCAGTTAACAGTTAAGAGTTGACAGATGACAGGTGACAGATGGTAGTTAACAGATGGCATTTGAAGGATGACAGTTGACAGTTGACAAATGACAATTAACAGATGGCAATTTATACATAAAGATGACAGATGACAACTGACAGGTGACAGATAATGACAACTGCCAGTACAATTGGAAAATTTCAATTGTTTTTAGAAGAGAATTAAGAGAAAAAAAATATTTAAATTATTTGAATCATTTTTTTTTTTGGGGATAAAAACAAATTTCAATTGTTTTCTTTTTCTTGAATTATTTAATCCATGTTTATCGAAAGCTTTCAGCATTCTCTACATTCTTTTTGAATTTGAAAGCAAATTTTAAACTCTTGTTTTGTACAAATTGTAAAATTTAATTTTTTTATTTTAATTTCAACTGTTTTTATTTTTTTCAGGAATTTCTTAAATGTTTTTATACACGAATTAGTAATTGCCCGTTTGGACAATATAGATATTTGTTTTTCTTTGTGATGTTTTTGTTTCTTTGATGATGATGACACTTATAGGATGACAGTTAACAGTTGAGAGTTGACAGAAAACAGGTGACAGATGGTAGTTAACAGATGACATTTGAAGGATGACAGTTAACAGTTGACAAATGACAATTAACAGATCGCAATTTATACATAAAGATGACAGATGACAACTGACAGGTGACAGATAATGACAACTGCCAGTGACAATTGGGAAAATTTCAATTGTTTTTAGAAGATAATTAAGAGAAAAAAAATATTTAAATTATTTGAATCATTTTTTTTTGGGATAAAAACAAATTTCAATTGTTTTCTTTTTCTTGATTTTTCTAATCCATGTTCAACGAAAGCTTTCAGCATTCTCTACATTCTTTTTGAATTTGAAAGCAAATTTTAAACTGTTGTTTTGTACAAATTGTATAATTTAATTTTTTATTTTAATTTCAACTGTTTTTATTTTTTTCAGGAAATTTTTAAATGTTTTTATACACGAATTATTAATTGCCTGTTTGGACAATATAGATATTTGTTTTTCTTTGTGATGTTTTTGTTTCTTTGATGATGATGACACTTATAGGATGACAGTTAACAGTTGAGAGTTGACAGATGACAGGTGACAGATGGTAGTTAACAGATGACATTTGAAGGATGACAGTTAACAGTTGACAAATGACAACTAACAGATCGCAATTTATACATAAAGATGACAGATGACAACTGACAGGTGACAGATAATGACAACTGCCAGTGAAAATTGGGAAAATTTCAACTGTTTTTAGAAGAGAATTAAGAAAAAAATTTATTTAGATTATTTGAATAATTTTTTTTTTGGATAAAAACAAATTTCAATTGTTTTCTTTTTCTTGACTTTTCTATCCATGTTTATCGAAAGCAGCATTATTTACATTCTTTTTGAATTTGAAAGCAAATTTTAAACTGTTGTTTTGTACAAATTGTAAAATTTAATTTTAGTTTAATTTCAACTGTTTTTAATTTTTCAGGAAATTTTTAAATGTTTTTATACCCGAATTATTATTTGTCCGTTTGGACAATATAGATATTTGTTTTTCTTTGTGATGTTTTTGTTTTTTTTTTTCATGAAATTTCAACTGTTTTTAATCAAGCGTAAAAATATTTTATTAGAAAGTTTAAAACTTGAAAAAGTCTTATATTTTCTTTTATTATAAAGTTCTGAGTTTAAAAGTTTTCAACATTCAATTGTTTTTTATTTATCAATGATTCTTTCTTTTGAAGTGTTAATTATTACGCAAATTTTAATTACCACGTAGTAACGGTCGTAATCATTCTCTTTATCAAATTTTAATTGTTTTTTTATTTTTAATTTGAACTTGTTTCTTAATAAATTTCATTTGTCTTTTGAAGAGTTTTTTACTTATTATTCTCCAATTGATGTTAATGTTTTGATGCTGCTTTTGTTTTTTTTTAGGTATAATATAAACTATTTAGTCGAATTCGTTTATAACTTACTTATTTTTCGATTTGTTTTTAGGTAAACATACAAATATTTTATAAAATTTTACAAAAATTTTATTTTCTTGTAAAATTTCTATTATTATTTTATTATTATTTATTATAATGCTTTGGATTACCTACTAACAAAATACATTAAAATACAGATACATAAAAAATACACTAAATTTTGACCACAGGAATCACAGGCGGACTTTATTCTTTAGAATGTTCTTCCAGACAAACCTTGTTGATGATGAATCTTCCCATTTATTCTAGAATTTCTTCGATTGCTTTCAATTATTAATTTTTCTAGGTCATTCTCTTTTGTTATAAACTGTTTTTCCTTTAAGTTTGAAGACTTAACCTTATAAAATTTCTTTCGACAGTTTTCAACACTTTTCTTACTAAACTTCTTCTTTTTTTAACTGTAAGTTTAGAATGTTTTTAACGGAGTTTTTTTTCTTTTCTTAAAAATTGCTTGATATGTTCTTTTTGGATGTTTTCTAACATATTTAATTGTTTTCACTTTCTTTGTTAACAGTTTTTCTACTCTTACTATAAAATAAAATGTTTTTATTTTTTTAAGCTTTCAACTGCTTATCTTTAAATTTAAATTAAACTATTTTGTGTATCTATTGTAATTTTATTATCCTTCTATATATTAACCCTGACATACAGTAATAAATAATACATTGGTTCTAGCGTACTCCCGACCTACCTTAACATACATAAAGTGCACTAACCTAGCGTTACCCTGACCTATCCCAATGCATCGTAAATTAGCGCAGGTCCGGAGTTCGCTCGGTCAACATACGTTATGTTGTGGTAGGTCAAGAGTACGCTAGGTTAATGTAAAACCAGAAACAATAACTCAACCTAAGAGGATCAGCGTTAGAGCGAATAATACATAGCTAAAGGGCAACTTCTAATTTGAAAAAGTTGAAATTGTTGAAACTATGGTCACTTGACAAAGTCTCAGTTAAAAAGTGTTTCATTTCTACGTTAGTCTTTTTTTATTAAAAAAAACTACCTCTAATTGACTTCTTATAGCAATATTTTTATTGAAACAACAGTAAGCGAGAGTGAAGTACATCTATTAATGGCCTTGTCATGTGCAATTAGAATATTTGTAATTACTTATATATTAAGTAATCTTTATTATTTAATTATGCAAGCATAGTGAATAAATACTATCTTTTAATGCGCACTGTAGTCTCGACCCAGTTTCTTCTAGCTTTGCAGTGATCAACACATATTTCTCTAGAGGAACTTGTTGGAACTTCAATAAATTCAAGTATTAAAGTAGTGGATTACTTTCAACTTATAAGAGAAAGCTGTAATAAGATGAATAATGAAAATTGATCAATTTAGACTTACACATAACGTAAATTTTCAGCTGTCGAGACGAAGTTACCTGTGAGTACAGTTAATTTCGATAATGGTTTAGAAATCACAATGGAAAACAGTCGGCCATAATCGTTAACCTTCAAAGAGTAGACATCATTAAGGAATCCGCAAGGATAAATAAAACGGAGAACTGGATAGCAAATCACTGAATACCTTGACTCAAGAAGGCCTTCAAAGTTTTGATTAAAGAGTAACGCAAAAAATGATTTAGTTAATAAATTCCGACAGTATTTGTAAAATCTAAAAGAGCTGCAGATCAGAGTTATTAGAAATGACCAAGTGTATGCATTAATATAACGTGAGATGAGCTTAGATATTCATGTAAGCAGGAGAACCAGCAAGTAAGGATGACTGAATATTAAGATCGCATGAATATGACGCAATAAGTGCCTTAGTTATTCACACAAGCAAGAGAACAGATACCAGCAAATTATTACTGAATATCAAGAGCAATCTCAAAGTATTGTAGGCTATGTAAAAAAGCTGTCTAGGAAAGTAATGATGTAATAATGCAAAGTATTCGTCAAGAAAGGCGCTGCTGATTTGATCCTCACAGGTGAAGGGTGTGAAGTTACTTAGAAAAGGATTGCCTCAAGAGACAAAAGAATGTAGGCATATATTAATAAACCCAGTAAAAATCGCAGGCGAAATAATTCTGAAGAAGGAATAAGACTTTTGTCCATTAGGAAACTTTAAAAATGGCTGCCAAACAGCTTCAAGATTTGTCTCACGTTTGGGGCAAAAACAAACTACTTAATGTCGTGCGCAGATTTGCCAGTTGTAAGGAGGAAGGCGTGGAGAAAAGGTATGCTAAAGAAAACGAGGCCAATCGCAAAATTTCACAATTTAAATTGTTGAAATATAGGTGGAATATTAAGAAATGATTCTTGCAAAACCAACAATAAAAAATTATCGTTTCCCTGTCAACAACAGTCATTTAATCGATGAGACGAATTTATACCTTTATTTAAAGAAGAACAGCAAAATGCATTAGCTGAATTAGACCATCCAACTACAGTAAATTCTGTTTCCTGAAAAAAAACTGAATATGTATTTTCAAAATGTTGGTGGCTTTTAGAGCAAAATAAAAACGTTTACGTTTAGTTTTGATGGAAACTTGGTTGGATGACACTATTAAGAATTCTGATTTAGGACAAGAAAACTGTAATATATAGAGTTGTTAGGTCTTGTCACCTTGGACAAATAATCTCATATGTAATAAACATTAATTGTAAACATTTTTGCACCATATGAATGTATTTTTTTCTCTGTAGAAAGGAGTTTCCGTAAATAAAAAAATAAGTACATAAATAAACAGTCACAGACCGGTTTCTATTTTGGATCTTATCAGTCTAGTGCAGTTTAAGATTTTCAACTCTCATGTTAAGAATCTTAGAACAACGTTGTATACAATAGATGGCGCCTTGATGGCATTATCTTGCTTGCAAATAGATCGAATTTTATATAGAAATTGAATTAAAAATATAAAAACCAATGACTTAAAAAAAACATGTTTTCTTGTCGTTTACGTTGTGGTACATCTTGAATATAATGAAGAAGGAGACCCAGCGAATTTCTTTTGCCACTTTATTTAAAATTACACGTGACCACAGTTTCGGCTAACAGCTAGTCATTATCAAACATAAAGTGTTTTAAAATTACGAAATTTTCGTTGCCTTGAGATTTTGGAATGTTAATACAAAACTGTCATTGTTTGGGGCAAGAGCAAATTACTTAAAGGGGTGCGCAATAAGAATGGCGTAAAAAGTAGGAAGGCTAAGAAAACGGAGTCTGGCAATTTGGATGTAGACCCAAGGATGAACATTGCTGTGCCGTCACTTACTTCTATGGGACTTTATTCAAAAATGATGAGGGCTTTACACGTTTTACAGCGTTAGCAAGAGTGCAGCAACATTAGTTCCGGTCAGAAATTGGATGAGTGACCGGTACCATTCACCATTGGGATACAATTAATAGTGCTTTAAAGTGACGGGGGCGATCCTTTGAAGTAACAAGCTCTTTTACACACATCCATACACACAAATACACAAATAATACAGCTTAATGGCCATGTGGTCGATAGCCAAATACTACTACTACTCACGAGGGCGTATTTAATATTTTAATCATTTGGTTCCTTTGTATACAACAGCGCTCTCTCTTAGTAATAATAATGTGTACATATAAGTGAATGAATATTACACTTACGTAGGGAACTGTAGCGTACAACACTTTCGGAAGCGATTCATCCAAAGCCATCGTTTCTTTATTCCACCTGGCTCCATCCAGGAATAATCCATATACGAAAACGCCATCTTCCGGTGAATATTTTAAGACTTCTTCCTTCTTTACCTGCAATTTAAAATAGATTAAAAAACTCAACATCGCCCTGGTTGAATGATTTTGGACTTTGGTTTAAAGTTTAATTGGGATTCAAGAATAAAATCACTAGTAACAATTAAGCTGAAAATATGGTGAAGGTCAAAATTATTCTACTGTAATCAGAAAATAAAAACTATTTGCAGAAAATTGTTTGTAAATTCCTTATATACCACAATATTTTGATAAAATGATAAATTAGAATATGTAAGAAAACTTGATTAAAACACTAACACTTTCTTCTGTTTTAATCAAGTTTTAATCATATCTTCACGTAACTCAACGACAAATTTGCAAGTCTTTATAATCTATGCAGAAAATGATTTTATGACCAAAAACTTACTTTATGTAGAAATTTATTTGTATCTTCCTTATACACTGCTGAATTTCGATTAAACTAAGTAGATGGATTATAATTGATAAGGGATTATAATTTAGTCTCCAAATCGTTGCCAACTGTCCGAATTAAATTTTTATTGCCAAAAAAATGACTTTTCGCAGAAATTTGTTTGTAACTTGCTTATAAACTATGATACTTTAATGAAACGGTTGTTGGTGAATAAAAATTTATCGGTTTTTGTAATCCATGCGCAAAATCACTTACAACTTTTATGAGAAAAAAAAATTGCGATGGTCAAAGTTGAAGTTTTGTGACCAATATCTGATTTTCTGAAGAAATTTGTGTTTTACTTTGTTATATAGTGCAGTAATTTGATGAAACTAAACTATTTTAATAACAATTAACCTAAGTTTATAATCTAAGTACAAACATTTTGCTAACTATTATAATGTTCAAAATTGAAGTTTTAGGATCAAAAAATTGATTTTTGGCAGAATTTTTATTGTAACTTGCTTATACCTTCTAATATATTGATGAATCTGTAGATGTATGGTTTAGTATATGTAAGTGTTTATAATGCAAAAACAAAAACTCAAACAGCATTTATAGGAAAAAAATATGATTGTCGAAATTGAAATTTTATGAACAAAAAATGAGTTTTTGCAGAATTTTGTTAGTAATTTACATATACGCTAAATTATTTTAAAAGAACAGTCATTAGTTAATTAAAATTAGTAAAGCTTTATAATTCACGCATAAAATTATTACAAACGAATATGAGAAAAACAAATGGCGACGGTAAAACTTGAAGTTTTATGGTTCAAATCTGAGTGTATGTAGAAATTTGTTTATAACTTCCTTATACACTGCACTATTTCGTTTAAACTAAAACAAATGGATTAAATTTGATAAGGGTTTATAATTTAGGCTTAAAATCGCTGCCAACTGTTTAATATCATAATTAAAGTTTTATTAAATATTATTCCCTGTCAACAACAACCACGGACCGGTTTCAATCTTTTTGGATCTCATCAGCGTAGCGCAGTTTTAGACAGGGAATCGAGATTCACTTAGGAGGGATTTAACTCTCTGGGTTAACCATCGATACGATAAAACCATAAAGGTTAAAGTTAAAGTTTTATGATCACAAAGTTGACTATTTGCAGAAATTTGTTTGTAACTTACGTAAACACCACAATATATTGTTAAAACTTTAAATAATAAATTAAAATTTATAAGTCTTTATAATCTAGTGAAAAAATCTATTCTATTTTGACTAGGAAAAAAAATTATGATGGTTACAATTGAAGTTTTATGAATGAAAAAATGACTTCATAGAAATTTGTTTCTAATTTGATTATACACTATAATATTTTAAAGAAATGAAGTTGACCAAAAATTGACATTATGTATGAATTTGTTTATAACTTCTTTATATACTTCAATATTTTAATAAAAATAAGGCAATTGTTTTAAAATTTATAAGGGTTTATTATTAAGGTGCAAAATCGTTGATAAATGTTAAGGGTAGAAACTACTATGCTTAAAATTGAGGTTTAATGATCAAAACAATTAATATAGTAAATTGTGTTAAAAATATTAGCATTTTATTCACTTAACTTGAGAAATATATTTCTTCAAAACAGAAATTTTATTGTGGGTTTTTGTCTTCAATTACGTTCTTTGTAGAACATTTAGTTTTGTAGACTTTTGACTTTAGATTTAGATGCAGATTTAGTTAAAACACTCTCGACTAGACTAAACTAAAATTAGATTTTCTGGTAGTTTGGATCTTTTATGATATGTTATTCTTTGTAAAATGTCAGATGATAGCTGAACAAATAACATATGAGTAAATGACAGTTGACAGCTGACATATGACAGTTGACATTTGATTGATGACAGATGGCAGATGACAGACGAAAGATAACAAACGATAGATGACTAATATCTGGGGAGATGACAGACGCGAGAGGGCAGTTGACAAATGACATGACAAATGATAGTTGACATGTGACAGATATCAGTTAAAAGTTGGCAGACGACCGATGACAGATTTTCTGGTAGTTTTGATCTTTTATGATATGTTATTCTTTGTATTATGTCAGATGATAGCTGAACAAATGACATATGAGTAAGTGAAAGTTGACAGTTTACCGCTGACATATGACAGTTGATTAATGTCAGATAGCAGATGACAGACGAAAGATAACAGAGGATAGATTATAGATGACTGATAACTGGCGAGATAACAGACGCCAGAGGGCAGTTGCTAAATGACATGTGATACTTGACATATGACAAATATCAAATAAAAATTGGCAGACGACCGATGACAGTTGACAAATGACATGTGGCACGTGACAGTTAGCAGTTAACTGATGATAATTGACATTTGACACATGACATGATAGTCCGAGAGAATTGAATAAGTTAGTAAATTAATCATGATAAATGACAAATTACAAGAGAAAGATAAACGCTTTACGACAGCCGTCAGATAACAGATGAAAATAGATGCAAGATGGCTGATAGTAGACAGTCGAGTTATGAAAGATGACAAATAACAAGTGATGATAGTAAAATATATAAGTCCTTTACGTTGTAGATAATTCACTAATAAATAGAAAAAACACGAAAATATATTCGTAAAATCTACAACAAATGAGTCTTATTAAGACTACAAGAACAAATCACTTTTGAAACAACTACTTCTCTAGCTAATACTTCGACAGACATTGAATAATACAAAAGTAATTTGCGTGTTGTAGATTTTACGAATATATTTTCGTGTTTTTTCTATTTATAAGTGATGATAGGTAATAGATGACTTAGGTTGGATGAAAAATGACAGTTCTATTTTTAACGAATTAATGATAGATGACTAGTAATGATAGATGACAAATGAAAAAAACAACAGACATAAGAGACGATTTACATGTTTGGATTATTTTTAAATTAATTTCTTCTCTTGTTTTAAAACAGGACATTGTCATTTTGACTGACGACAGATGTTAGAAAACAAACGGCAATCAATAGAGAAAATTATTCACGATAGATAACAGATGATATATGACAACAGATAAAGGTAAGAAATAATAGATGACAATGGAGAGTTAAAAGATGACTGATGATAAGTGACAGGTGACGAATAATATATGGTATGTGACAGATAATATAAAATGATAGGTGACTGCTGACTGATGACAGATGATAGATGACAAGTAATAACAAATGATTTACATTCCTATTAAATATAAGATATTGCTATAATTTCTGATGATTTCTTGTTTAAGAAAGATTTTAGAATAGATGGCAGATTACAATAGATGGCAGTTGAAAGATGATAAAGATTAGTTTTACAGATGTTAGATGACAGATGATAAACGACAGATAAATTATTGACGACAGACGATAGATGAGAATTGATAGATGCACAAATAACATATCTGGTATATTATAAAACTGATTAAGTTAGTAAATGACAGTTGACACCTAAAATATGACAATTGACAGGTTCTAGTTGATAATTGTAAGTTGGCCGTTGACAGATGACAAACGAAAAATAACAGGGAACAGATAACTGATAACTGGCGACAGCTGACAGACGAGATTTGACAGTTGTCAAATGATATAACAGATATCAGATGAAAATTGACAGTTGACAAATGACACGTGACACATAACAGTTGAGAGTTAACGGATATGAGATGACAAATGAGAGCTGACAGTTGACACATGATAGATGAAAGATAAAACTGGTTAAGTTCATGATATGTGACAAATTGCAAGGGAAAGATAAATACTGTACGACAGATGTCAGATTACAGATGAAAATAAATGCAAGATGGCAGATAATAGTCAAGTTATGACAGAAAAAAACTGATGCTAGGAAATAGATTAAAGATATAAAACAGATGACATATGTTGAATGAAAAATGAGTTATATTCTTAATGAATTAATAATAGATGACTAGCGATGAAAGAAGACAAAAACAACACACTTAACCGATTATTTACATTGTTTGGATTCTTTATAAATTTATATTTTCTCCGGTTTTAAGAGGATATTATCATTATGACTGATGACAGATGACAAACAGCAGAGAAAATGATTAACGACAGATAATAAATGAGATATGACGATAGATGTAAGACAACAAATAATAGATGATAACTGATAATTAATAGATGACTGATGATACGTAACGAATGACAAATGAAAAAATGAATATGATTAACAGTCCTCGACAGAGAACGTATGACATAAATTACAGATGACAAATATTATATGGTATATGGCAGATAATATAAAATGATAGGCGACTAGTGACTGAAGACAGATGATAGATGAAAAATATTATTTTCATTTACTTCAAATATAATATGTTGTCGTAATTATTGATAATTTCTTGTTTAAGGAAGATATTAGCATTAGGACAGATGGCAGATTTCAATAGATGGAAGTTACAAGATGAAGATTAAAAGATTATGTACTCTAAAATTGAAATTGGGTGTAGATTTTCTTGAAAAACTTTGATAAAGTTGATGCACGTTGCTCTACACTCCTGATGAAAACAGATATTAATATTAGATGAAGATTAACACTTGTTTTGTTCCATAGTGTGTTTATTATCAATTGCATTACACGTGTTTCGATCTTTGCAGACCATTATCAACGTTTAAAACTGAACTTTAAAAACGAAACACGTATCAGGCTATTGATAATAAAAAACTGATTGAAATTATAGACACTTAATAATATTAGCTTTAAATGAAGTTCTCCTTTCCGTATGTTCTTGGTCAACTGTGTTTTGAATCACTTGCCTCATAATCAAAAGCGAGTAAATCAATTGGGATTTTATATTTCCTGGCATAGTTCTGTTGGGCGCCAGTCAGGAACGCTTGCGTGAAGAAAAATCCGGAAATCCAGAATGTCTGCGGAGGGCCTTCTTCGAACCATTTCTGAGAAAGAAGAAAAATCAATTATAAAATTTCAACTCATTTCCACTCAAAACTACTTTATACAGTAATTAAATTTAAAAAAAAAAACAGAATCACAGAATCAACTTTGGATTATCAATTAATAAGTTTTATAATTAAAATTCACTTGGTTTATCAACCACTTCAAATAGTGATAGTTTAAATGTTAGTACAAAATCTATAAATTATGGTTTATTGTAATGAATAACCTGTAAGAACGCTAGTCGACTGAACAAGTCGTTAACATAACTTCCAAGCGGTTTTAAGGAAGGATACGATTTTTTTGTCCACATTCCTGGAATCTTTCCAATCAACATACTGGTGACGACTTCTTCCAAATCGATGGACATTACGATTAAGCCTAAAATATTAAAATATATCTTAATATCTCATCGAGAAACCATTATCTAAAACGTTGTTCTGGATTTCTCTAATTGAATGAATAACCATCGATAATTATTTTAATTTTATTTATGTACCTTTGGTCTCCTTTCTTGAAATTTAAATATATAACAAATCATTTTTAAAAGAACGTACGTCAAATTTTCAGACGAAAGAAGCACCGAAATCTGTCAACAGCGACAATTACAAAAATGATTTAATTATATCGTATATTTCTTTGTTTATCACTTTTTTAATTACAATTCACTGAATAAAAGTATGTAACTATTTAAAATTAAAATTAATATTATTTTTTTTTTGTTGCTTACCTTTAATGGCTTTTTGAACATTCTTCAAACTATTACGTATGACGGTGGTTAGTGAATTGAAGCGTCCCATTTCTTGGATGAGGACCGTGTTCATGCTTTGGGAATACGACGTGGGATACTTTTCCATCACGGCGTCTCGATCGTAGTTGCTCGGCAGTCTGGCCAAAATGTCGGCAGCTATTTCCAAAATAATCTGATCCGAGGATTTCGCACTGCTGCCAGTTGATGATGCATCCTAAAAATGTTAATTAAAACTTGATTAATAGACGGAAAATAATTACCTTTAATTAACACACAAATAATTTTTCTTTTAGAATAAGGAATAAAAAAAATAATAGATCAATCAATTTCCAAATACATATTTCTATCTCTAAGAATAAATAATAAAGATAATGAACTAATAACGCTATTTTATTAGAGCTTATAATTCAAATCTTCACAATTTATTATTATTGAATAAATTCAATTTATTTGTAAACGTAAATAAACAAATTAAACACAAATCTACATTTCTTTTCAGGTAACTACAAAAAAAAAACACTACAGCTTATTAAATCATCGTATGAAATAGTATATTTGATAGAATAAAAAAACTAATAAATAACTTACCGCTTTCTTTAGTTCCTGGATGCGTATAAATTTTAGAATTATTATTTTTAAAGTTATTATATTAATAGATAGTAAATTACACATTCACAAAACAATAATTATTCTAAATCATATTTTTCAATAAATAGTTCACTTACTTCCAGACAAAGATTGTTATTGTCACGAAGAATTAAGTTGATTTATTTAATTAGAAGGTTAATTTATTTAAATAATTCAATTCAATTCAATGGATCTACAGCCCCGATTCGGGCCCAGGCCTCGATTAATTTATTTAAATAAAGTAAATAAAATATTCAAATGCTCACCTCCAGTTTTACAACATCCTTGAGATGGCGAAAAAAGAGAATATAAATTTAAAAATATATAAAATATATATGTATTAATACAGTTGACGTTATATTTAAAAAAAAATCAAAGAAAGAAAATACTTACCCAGCGGTCCTTTTATTTGAGTATGCACAAAAAACAATTAACATTAGTGATTAATAAATATAAAATACTAGTATTAAAATATTTGAGATCGTGGCAAACAATTATCAGAGACTTATTTGCTTGAATAACAATTTAAAATAGATAAAACTTTTTAAGAACAACCTTCTACTTTTACGTTACGGAGTGTAACTATGTACCGTTTCCTTTGATCTCTTTAGTTTAATAAAGTTACAAATTAGCTGTCATACACAACCTTTTAGGAGCTAGACACCGCCTCCGCATTTATCTGTATCGCTGCCTTAAAACGTCAGATCAGAGATCAAAGCGATTATTTTCCCTCGTTCGAAATAATTAATGCAGTAAGAATTTTACCTGTGTGAGCAAAATATTGGCGAACAGCAAATCCGTTTCTTGTTGGTCCTTCATTATATCGGCGTTTTCATTCATCCCGAATACGTCCGGATGGGTGATCAAAGGCAGTGATTTGATGTAGTCGATGAACGCCTCGTAGTCCTTCTCGTCGGGACAGTGATACCGTCCGGTGGAATCGAAGGCGTATTCGGTTTGGGTAACGATTCCCTTGCAGTAGAACTTCTGCAGGATGGTGTTGAGGCAACGTCGGTCCCAATCGTCCGTCACTCTGCCGCCGTAATTGCATTCACCAGTTAAATACCTCAAGGCATCGTATTGAATATCCTATAAAGTTATAAATAAGGGATTTTAAAAAGTTCTATTATTATTTCAATAGAAAATCAAAAGATCTCTAATAATAAAAACCATTGTGTCTTTAATGTGGTTGTAAAAATTTACATCCAAACTTAATCTACATAGATTTGAGCAAGAATTTCCTATCTATTACATTGATTCGTTTTAATTGTTAATAATAGCAAGTTGATTCACCAAAACTATAATTTTACACAAAAAAATTAATTAATTGTTTCATTTTGTAATTCGTTTCTTCTGTTTTTTTTTTTACTTACTTCATATTCGTCTAGAAACATGTGCAGCTGCATGACGCTAATCCTCAAATCGGTCTCGTTGAACTCGTAGGAGATATTCCATCCGAGAGGTCCGAACTTCCTCCTCTCTTGCACTAAGGCGTGGAAGAAACACAAGCCGAAGAGAAGTTTCTTGAAGTTATCGCCTTGCTTGCAACTCTCGAACCATTCCTGATTGGACACAGGGTCGCTCATGTACGATCGCATGATGTTGGCTCTTAGACCCTTGGGCGGTTCGTTCGTCATTTTAACGCCGTTCTGTAGGACCAGCACGGGGAAGTGCTCGGCCGGATACGAGGTCAGCCATAGTCTAAAATCCGCGTGCGTCATATCAGGCGTTAGACCCTCACAAATCTAAACAAAATAACAATAAATTAGAAAATCAATCAAAAGATTCGCTTAGGTAAGAATTGAATTCATTGTATACTAAAAATAAAGCTTAAATGTAAAATTTTCTGAATATAAACTTTCGTTAAAATATTTGTATAAAAACTCGTGTTGAAAGAATTTTTGCAATATAGAAATAACAGATTTCATGTTATAATCTATTTAATTTTAATTGATTACCCTTTCCAACGATGGCATGAAGCTCTTGGCTAAATGACAATTTTGCAAAACCACCCAGTTGCCGTTCTTTATCCCTTCATCGATCATCTTTAACGCTATAGGTCCCTGTCCTTGTCCTAACGACAATGAGAATAAACGAGTCGTTCCAAAACCTTGGTCATCGGCAAACTTGAGCAAAACCGCAGTCGGGTCAGCACCAGGGGTCAGAACGAAAATCAGCGGGATGCAGCAGTGCGAGTCCGCATAGGAGGATGCCAGGTCGAAAGGTGGAGGTTCGATGAATGGTTTTCCCAGTTGAGCTATAAAAGATAAATCAAAATAAAATATTTATTTCATAAATTAATTGGCTTTTAAGATCACCATAAAGATTTTATTTGTTGCACATTATCTACTCATTAAATTACTCAGTTGAAACATGAAGACTGTTAATATTAGGTTGAGAAATAAAAACACTTCTCAACGTACTTCGTAATCAAGATGTATCACAAAGTCAACGTCAGTCAAATTGACATATAGTTAACACAGTAGGGACAAAAATGCCTAAATAAATGGCAAAAAAGCATAAATGTGATTCTTTCTGTTCGACAGCAGCGTCATCAGAATGAACTCTACCCAATTCTCGTGCAGTCTAAATTTTGGATGAATATTATTTATATTATTACTTTCCCTATATGAAATATAGGGACTGAACAAATTTCGTTAAAATATATTTTTCATAAAATTCTTAACTTTCGAGAAAAAAAATAAAAAATGGTGATGTGGCCATCATAATACATTCCCTATATTTTTCTCGAAAACTATGAGGTTATTCTTAATTATTTGCTCAATTTTAAATTATTTATATTCACTTCTTATATAAATTTCTATTAGCTCCTATAGTTTATTATTAGTTTTTAAATAATTAAAAGAAAAAATCTTCAAAGTTATTTGTATTAAAAATATCTACTAGTTTAAGTGGAAATTCAATGCAATTATCATTTGGGCGGTATGAAAAAATTATAAAAACAACTGCTATCGGCTTGAAACTTTCTAAATATATTCAGAATATATGTGGGAATGTTGCTGCTTAAAAAAATCAAAAGTTTGCTTTTAGATCTTTTAATCATTTTACGTCAAATTAAAAAAAAGTTAAGAAAATTGCAATCATATATTTGACAGTGTTAAAAAAATATAAGAAAAATTGCCATCGGCTTGAAACTTTCTGAATATATTCATAATACATTTGGGAATGTTGCTGCTTAAAAGAATCAAAAGTTTGATTTTAGATCTTTTAATAATTTTACGTCAAATGAAAGAACAGTTAACAAAATTGCAATTATAATTTTGACGGTCTGAAAAAAATATATAAACAATTGCTATCGACTTGAAACTATCTAAATATATTCAAAATACATGTACAAAAGTTGCTGCCTAAAAAAACAAAGGTTTCTTTTTAGTTTTTTCATTATGTTTACGTCAAATGAAAGAGACGTTAAGAAAATTACAATCATAATTTTGATGGTCTGAAAAAAATATAAAAACAATTGCCATCGTTTTGAAATTTTCTAAATATATTCAGAATACATGTACAAATGTTGCTGCTTGGAAAAATTAAAAGTTGATTTTAGATTTTTAAATAATTTTTGGTCAAATGAAAGAGACGATGAAAAATTGCAATCGTAACTTTCACGGCCTGAAAAAGTATAAAAACAATTGCTACCGACTTGAAACTTTCTAAGTACATTCAAAATACATGTAGGAATGTTGATGTTTAAAAAGTCAAAAGTTTGGTTCTAGATTTTGCAAATTTTACGTCAATAGAAAGCGACGTTAATAAAATTGCAATCATATATTTGACAGTCTGAAAAAAATATAAAAACAATTGCTATCGACTTGAAACTTTCTAAATATATTGAGACTATATGTAGGAATATTACTGCTTAAAAAATTCAAACGTTTGATTTTAGATTTTTTAAATAACTTCACGCCAAATTAAAGAGTTGTTAAAAAAATTGCAATCATAATTTTGATGGTCTGAAAAAAATATGAAAACAATTGCCATCGACTTGAAAATTTCTAAAAATATTCAGAATACATGTAGAAAGTTTCTGCTTTAAAAATTTAAAGTTTGATTTTATATTTTTTACAATAAGAAAAAAAATTTAAAATTTTTGAATTAAGAACAAAAAAATGTTTCAATAAAACTTTAACTTTACTTTAACTTTTTGTTTGTTTGAAAAGCTATGTCAAGTTATTTCAAAATTTGTTTGAATAAATCTATTAAATTTTGCATTAATATTATGTTTATTTACATTTTACAACTTTTAATTAAAACCCTCGCTTATGTTTTACTGATTTTAGGGTGAGTTAGAATTTTTTTAAATTTCTAAACGTATTTTTTTTTTAATTTTACAGTTTCCAATAAAATCTTCACAATTTAGAAAGCGGGTTGAATTAAAAAATCTTGAAACCTAGAGAAGGAATTAGTGGAAATTTCTTGAATTCTTGAAAAAGTGAGTCTAGATTTTAGAACAAGCATTCTCAAAAATCTAAGGCCTCAAAAAAGAGAAATTACTGAAAAATTCCTGAACCCTCAAGAAAAACCTAGATTTCTACAAACAAATTTTCTATAGCCTCCAAGAAATTTTTTGTAATTTAAAAGATAAGAAGATAACCTTGAAATCTGGAGGAGAAATCTGGAAATTTCTTGAACCCTTGAAAAAAAAAGTCTAGATTTCTAAATTAATATTTTCTAAAAATTCTACAGCCTCCTAGAAATTTTGAAGACCAGTTGAATAAATATAAGAGAAATTACTGAAAATTCTTTAAACTTTCTCTAAAATAAGAAAAGATTTCAAGGGGAAAATTTTCTAAAAAAATCTAGACCCTCTAAGAAAAATTCTGCAATTTAGATCTTTCTAAATAAGTTTGTAGCCTCTAGTTGAAACAAAATGTTGAATTCTAGAGAAGCAATTACTTTTAGAAAAAAAATCTAGAAAATACTAGGCATTCAAAGAAAATCTTTGCAATTTAAAAGACGACTTCAAAAAAAATCTCGAACTCTAGAGAATAAATTGCTAAAAAATTTCCTGAACCCTCGAGAAAATAATCTAGATTTCTAGAAGAAAATTATAAAAATTCTAGAGCCTCAAAGAAAATCTTTACGATTTAGAAGACAAGTTGAAAAAATCTTGAAATGTAGAGAAGAAATTACTAAAAATTTCTCTCAAAAATAGTCTAGTTTTTAAAAACAAATTTTCTAAAAAAACCTTCATTTAAATCTTCGCAATTTACTAAAAATGTTCTGAATTTATAAACAATTTTTTTTTTTGAAAATTCTAAAAACACCGCAATTTAAACGACTGCTTGAAAATAATCTTGTTATCTGGAAGAGAAATGAATGAAAAGAGTCTAGAATTCTAGGAACAGATTTCCTAGAAAAATCTATAGCCTTCAATCTGAATAAAAGTTACTGGAAATTTGTGAACACTCGAAAAATGTCTAAAGTTCTGGAAAAAATCATTGCAATTTATACGACAATATTAAAATCTGGAAGAGAAATAACTGGAAACAGCCTCAAAGAAAATTCTATAAATATTAAAGCTAACTTTCTAAAAAACTCCCGAATAAGACCTTTGCTAAAAATTCTGGAAATATGAAGAAGAAATGTAAACTTTCAGAATCCTCCAAAAACGTTCTAGAAACCTATAAGGAAAACTTGTGAAAAATTCTAGAATCCTCGATCAAAATTCTTTGGAAAGGAAGATGCAAAGAACTTTTAATATGGAGAAGAAATTCCTGAAACTTCTAGAAGCCTCTAAGTAAGTTCTAGAAATTTAGAAAAAATATTCCTAATAAATTATAAAATTAAACAAAATCTTGAAAGTACTTTCTGAAAAATCTAGAACTCTCGAATAAAATATTTGCTAAAAATCTGGAAATATCTATTTATTTATTTTTTGGATAAGAAAACGAAATTACTGTAATCTTCTAGAATTCTCAAAAAAGTTTTATAGATCTAAAATGAAATCTATGGATCATCTGAGAAAATTATAGAAAAAGTTAAACAAAATATTGTACAAAAACCACGAAGAAATTTCTATAAATAAATATAAATAATGACTTTCTGAAAAATTTTGAAACTCTTGAATAAAATCTTTGCTTTGTAAAAGTTTGTAGAATTCTCGATGAAAATTCTTTGGAAAGGAAGTTGCAATAAAAACTGAAAGTGTGGAGGAGAACAATTTTTCTGAAAAATTCTTATGTTACATTTTTTTTCTCACAAGTTAAGAATTTTACGAAAAACATGTCTTAATAAAACTTCAGTTTCTCATTCCCTTTAACCTTTGTTTGAAAAGTTCTGTAATATTTTTCAAATTTGGAAAAATATCGCGTCGAGTAAACTTCCACTTCCTGTTTATGAATGTTTACCAAAAGCTTTTCAGTTCCAGTTTTTAACGATAAAACCTTAAGTTTAAAGTTTCATCTCAATCGGATCATTCGTTTTTGAGATACAACGCCCACAAACATTTTCATGCACGAAAACAATATTTCCCCTATATATACTTCGTATATAGGGAAAGTGAAAATTGAAATTTTTGACATTTTTTGCCAATTGCTAATACACTATTGAAGTTACATGAAATTTATATAACAAATAATTGTAGAGAATTCAAAACTGAATAAATTATTAAGAGTAACTTTTTTTGCATAAACCGCATAATTTTCGAGTAGAATATAGGGAAAGTACTATGATGGCCACATCACCATTTTTTTTGTATGTATTAGGGTTTTTGTTAGCACAGAGTTAAAAGAAGCGAATAATTATATAAGGAAAGTAACTGCTTCAACAATCAATCATGTTAATATTTGGATTAAATGAGAAGATGATAATAACTTGAATAAAACACTTCGAAACCTTTCTTCACTATTTTATTTGTAACCAGATGTACATTTCGTACACTAAGCGAACATTATTAATGGATGATACAATATTAACTATTAATAATGGTTACTTTGTGTCCCAAATGTACATCTGATTACAAATAAAATAGTAAATAAAAGCGTCTTAAGTGTTTTATAAAATCACGACTTAGGCCACTGTAGAATTTGGAAAAAAATGCATTTTTTGGCTTAAAATATAGTTTAGAGTCTTAAGAATATGGGAAAATTTATTTTAAAGCCTCCCGAAAGTATTTGACAGGTGGAAACTTGTCAAAACAATTGATGGAGCAACTGAAACTGTGTGCAAAATAAGTATGAAAAACGCAACAAAAGAAGAGCAAAATCAATCAGCGCGCGCAGACAAGAAGAAATCAACAAGAAAGGTTCAGGACGATGAGAAAATGAATCTGGAAGGTCAATTTTATGGAGCAGGCATTGCAGACTAGAGGTAAATATATTATTTCTATAATTATGAGTCAACAATTTAATCGCGTTTTTCTCGAAACCATGTTTTTAAAATCGGGCGGAAATAAATCTCAAATACTAATTAATCGATCAGCCTGAATTTGTTTATTCCTTAATCTACATAAAAAATACTACAAAAATACGAGGGTTGTCTTTTTTAAAGTGCTTCATTAATTTTTTAAGAACGTTTTTATACGAAGATTTAAGCCCGAAAAATCAAAATTTTCAAAATCCGGCCCGTATTTTTTTAGAGCATACATCAGAGATTCAGAAAACATTTACGTTTTTGTTCTAGGTCCATTGCTGTTTCCAGGATCTTTTCGCCCGTTTTGCCCTACGCTCCGAGAAGGACCTCCATTTTCTTTATTTTGTGACGTCATTTTTGAAAATTTTCTTTTGAAAAAATTTGGCAATAAAGTTTAATGTGCATACAATAAAGATATAGAAACAGTTTTTAAGTAGCACTTTAGATTTTGTTTAAAAAAATCTAGAAAATGACCTTGTTTTCCTAGTCTAGAGTGGCCAAATACTTCCGAAATTTTCGATGAATACAGATTTGTATTGTAAACTTACAAAGAACGAAATTTTGGATTCCGGGGACGATTTTATCAGGTCTGAAACATCTTAATACCGAAAGCTTCTGCAAAGGGGTCAGCTTCGTGTTCCACGGTGATGGTAAGGGAAAGTTGTGTGGTTCCACTGAATCAAAAATTTCCTTCCACGCGGGAATCGCGCCTGTAAAGCTTTTCTTGATTCCACTAAAAATAAAAACAAATAAATCATGACTATGCAGTAAAAAATCTGATAGCAATTGAATATACAGGGTTACTAATATATATGGAAACGGTTGAATATCTCCCAAAGTAAGAGAGCTAGCGAAAAATGTTAAGATACTAAAGTTTTAGGATTTTTTAAAAACTACCAGAATAAAGACAAATTAAGTATACAGGATCAGTTAAAAAATCAGGACGAAACAAAGTTGCTTTTTCTTTAATGGAACACCCCGTATATTGTTCCATATTTCAATTCATCTCGAAATTATACACAAAATTGGTATGGCACATCATAAGGCTAAACTTGACCTTTTTAGAGATAGTTAGGGTTTATTCCGATATTTTTTTATTTTTTTTGTATCTTGACATTTTTCGCTAGCTCTCTTACTTTAGGAGATATTCGACCGTTTCCATACATATCAGCGACCCTGTATATTGAAGAACGCTGTTAATGAATTTATGAAGATTTTTATTATCTATAAAAATAAATAGTAACACTTTCTTTCACAAAATTCACCATGTTTTCTGTGTAATTATCAAATCTATCTTCACGTAACTCTTAAAACCACATTTCTATAAAACTAAATTTTTACTTTTTTTAAGATATTAAAAAATTATGTGTAAAATAAACTTCAGGCTACTACCTTTCCAAACTGTACATCAGTATAATTTAAAACCACTTTTTAATCATGAAATTCCAATCTGTTCTTATCTCCATTTAATTTAATGCACGAAGTATATTTGGTTGCATACCTCTATTTAACTTTAAATTTTAAATTGCCTAAAGTTTTTGTCTCGAACAACTTTTCTAAACAGTACATTAATATCATTTAAGGCTTATTACTTTAGGCCATTTACTTAATCCCTTTAATCAAAAGATTTATATATTCGTAGTTTATAAAAAATATAATTTTTAAAAAAGTGAAAAATACTTCTATGGTTTATAAATTATAATTAATATGTTTATGCTGAACATTTAATTATAATGTATAGTTAGCATTTCTAACAAATGTTTGTATAAAATTTGTTTGTATAAAATGTAGAAAAAACTTACGAGAAAACTGGAATTTCATCCAACCGGCAAAGTTCGTCCCAGTTTTTCTGCACCAACCAAGTGGATGGATTCGGGTGGGGGTTATCCAAACCTACCCCACCCGTCAGCAGAAACATCCACTCCGCCGAATCCACCTCGTTTCTGCTCTTCATCAAATTTATGGTTAGCAGCAAAGAGAATAATAATTTATCCTAAAAATTAATTGTATTACGATTACGTTTTCAGCTTTAACTTTTGGAATGATTTAAAATTTCTCAACGTTAAATCCAGAGAAATTTTAAAATATGAATGAAAGAAAAACTAGTCATTGGCCATATAAATCCAAATCATAAGCAACTACAAGCTTAGAAAGATGTAGTAATAGGTCTTTTTACGAATCTGCTAGCAATTTATTGCTTAGGATTATTTTGGATCAGAGAATATAAACCTCTAACGTAGTGATAACTTAATGAATGCTTTTTCCTTCCATATATTTTGGAAATATACCATATATTATAATATTTAGGAATAATGCTATTTTTTATAGACCCTTCAAATTGATCAATTCTTTTCTTTGCTCAATGCTAACGTCAATAATCATTAAGCGCTTTTATTCACTTTTCATCTGGAAATTGTTATACAAGATCTCTTATAAGTTCTCAAAATCTGAATCTACGAGTTAGAAAAGTGTCATTTCGCACGGCTATGTCTTAGCTGATTATTCGACACCCCCTGACCAAGCAATTTTAGTGCTATTGGATAGTGTATTAGATTCAGATTCCTGTAGATAGTCTCTAAGTTGAATGTACATGTAACATCATGAACATACTCATCACACCTTAGATATTACCACTTTAGATATTAGCACCATCCCAACAGAATTCTAATGGTATATTTAAATCCTCATATCGTCTACACAATCCATTCATAATCTATACAACTGATGCTTCTTTGGATTAAAAAAATGTTGAGAGATGTTAGAATTAAAGCACTTAAACTTAATAAAGTTTAAATTAAACATAAAAGTATTACCTTTTCAAATAAGCTCCTACAAATATTAACATACAAAGAGTACGTAAAATACGTCTCCAAATCATCCAATCTCTTCTTAATATCATCAATCTTCTCCGTGTTATCTATCGCAGCTTTGAATAAATTAATAAACCACACCAAAGAGTATTGATACATTGGATCGATATTAGCCAAATCGGCTAAAATTGAATATTTTAAAAACAGTAATTAATCAGATAACCAAGAAACTAACCAGTGGTGAAGAATAAGATCGTAGAATGTATGGCGATCGGTTTATACTCCAAACGCGCGGTATCAATCTGCTTCTCCGTGACCTCAGCGATGGTCTGCTTCGCCGCTATATCGTTCGATAACGTTTTCGATGAACTCAACACCTGCACCGCGGTCTCGTCCTCTAAAATATTCCCCTCGGACGAACTCAAAATTTCCAAAATCTTATCCTCGATCTCCTTCAGCTGCCTCTTATTCTCCGCCCCCTGTACGATCAGCTGGTTCTTCTCCTGCTCCAGATCGGGCCTCTCTTTCGCCACCACAATACCCAAGAGTTGGTCCTCCAGTCCGACCGTGGTGATCATGAAATTGACTAGAGTGACCTTCACGGCTACTTCCGGAAGGTAGTGGGGGTTACGTAGTTTCGTCGTAATGTAGAAACGAAATGATTTGTTGTATTCTATGATGGTGTCGCCTAGTTTAAGGTACCAGGCTCCGCCTTGTTTGAATGTCTGTTGAGAGAGTACGGGCTCTAGGATAGCGTCTAATTCCTCACCAACATTTTCTAACAAAACCTATAAAGCATAATTTTCATATAATTAAATGAATTTTATAACTATATTTTTATATAGCAACAGTGCTAAATAAAGTTTATTATTATTATTATTAATTAATGGTTGAGGCGTTAACTTCGTGAAATTTAAACAAAAACAATACAAGAATCAACACTATCTAACTTACAGGCATTCCAAATTGTATAGCATTCTCCAAAACACGAACATAATCGGGTTGATTCAATCTGATGATGGATAAATTATGGGCCTTCTCCATATTTTTCGTCCACTTATTCGCTTGTCCTTGCGGATCAATCATTAAAGCCCACCTTCTAGCATTTCTACAAGAAGAAAACACATTATATTCAAGTTAATATTTAAAAAAAAGCAACATTATACTTAATGATGATGCCGTTGTCAACGCTGTAAGAATCAGAGGGAAGGCCGAAAATATTCCAAGCCCTGATTTCCACCGCGTCGCCGAGAACAACAGTTAATTGAAAGTCGTGAGAGCAGACGATTTTAAGATCAGTCAATGTTTTCACCCATTCAGCGATTTGCTTCACTCTGAACGGCATAGTGAATGGTCCTAGGTATGCAACAACACCTGAGCTTACCAAGATATCACCTAGAATTATAGCAAAAATATAATTAACTTAATTTATAGGTTAAGTGGAAGAGCAGATAATCTATCTGAACTTCGCCTACTTTTATAGATGTTTTTTTTTAATTATCTAATAGACAATTTATTATTATTATTATTATGGAAGTACCCGTTAAAATATAGTATTTTTCTCCTAAAGCTTTCGCCGTTGAAGACCAACGATCCTTCTCCCCGCCCAATCCACCGATTAACTCCTCGGCCCTTTGCAGTTTCAACGCGCAGAGATTCGCTTCAGCGTTCAGCCTGTCGAACTTGGCGTTCTCCGCCTCTAAAGCCATTTCCAAATTCCCGACCTTCTCTCTAGCCGCCCTCAATTGCGCCCTTTTAATCTCCAGCGCGGCCATCGCCGCCCCGTACTCGGCTTCGGCGGCGGCCAGCGCCATCTTCTTCGGGGCCACGACCTTAGCGACCTTGTCGTATTTCGAAATGGCTATGATCCATTTGCATAAACCTTCCGCTGCCGTTGATGCGGTCTTTATTTTCTCAGGATCGAAGCTCTCGTCGTGCAAAATTTTTTCCGTCAGCCTCTGCATTATTCGGGGCGGGATGTTGTCCTTGTCGTAGAGGATGAGCGACTCGAGGAACTTCATGTCGCCGAGGACTTTTTTCGATGGACCCCAGAAGTCTTCGACGGTGCCGATTCCGTTTGGTGCTGGGACTTTATCAGGTTTTACATCCTAAAAAACAATCACAATTATAATTGTGGTAAAAAACATAGAAACTGTTTTATTCAGTGCCTATATTATGGATTACAACGTAGTAATCGTAGCAAACATTATCATGATTTAATAAATAATATTCAAGGTTATACCAAGGTCAATCAAGGTTAATTAAACGTACACAAAGGTATTTGATGGTAGAGGCGTTTACTTTGTGGTACATCTTAAATGACTTGTAATTGAGATACAATAACTTAATAACTAATATATTAAATATAGTGGTAAAACAAAGTTATTGTGTCTCAATTACAAGTACACAAAGGTAATTTAAGTTGCTATAATGATCTTAAAAGATCGACCAACGATCAAATGATTGCTCAAGATTATAAAAATTACTTAAGACGATGAATGGTATTCCGTTGATCATTAAAAATCATATAATTGTCATTCAAGGTCGTTTAAAGTCATCCAACGAACATTTGATGATACCTATGACTTAACGTCACACAGCGATGTGAAATTTTATATTAATTCTTCAAAGCACTTTAATCTTAAAATAAATTTCAAAATATATATTTTCAATTTATTCATTAACTTTTATGTGGTAAAGTTAATAATATTAAGATACTTATTGATATAAACTTACTTTTAAGATGCAGACTCCTTCCATGACGATCTTAACACCTTTGGGGGGATTCTTCATAGTCTTCACGACGGCAATATCCGCAGTTGTTAAGGTGTTAAGGGCGGCCATCGCGGATTCCAAAATGGGCAAGGCTTCGGCCAAATTTGCGTCGCACTCTTCCTTAATCGCTCCGGCTGCCTTGGCCTGAAATTTTTCTTTTAACCAATCGCCTAAGGATAAATCTATAAAACTTCACCTGCTCATTGGCAACTGCCTCATCGGCCATCACGTGTTGCTCCACTATAGCCGCTTCGGCGGATTCCTTCTCCACCTCTTTGACAGTGATCGCCACCTTTTCAGCAGCTTCCACTAAAGCCGGCTGCAGTGCTTCCAAACTCGTCTGCATCACGGAAACTTCTGCACCGGCTGACGCCAGTTTTTCTAATCCCACTTCATATCTTTTCTTGGCCGTTAAGATTTCTCTAAAATATAATTTTTTTATTTTATACCTTTTCTGTAGTTAAAAGTTTAAAAATTTACGTTCTTTTCCTATCCAAAAATGTTTTAAAGGTGTTAATCAGCTCTAGGTAGGAAGTTGGGGTGACGTAGGACTTCCTCTTCAGTCGTTTGTAGAATTCATCGGCCAGACATTCAGTGGAAGTATGAAAAAGTTGGCACATCGCTATGCAAACTTTTCTCTCCTGTGCCGGCAGATCAACATCTCCCAGAAAACGGGTGGCCACTGCCTGAAGAGCATCTTCCGGCCATGGCTTAAAAAAAATATTTACCCAATAAGAAATTTATTATTATTATTAAATAAAACCGTATTACCTGAAACCAATCTATTGTACAACAGTTAACCAAAGCGGGGAACTTTCTGATCCTATTTCTAAACCCGTCACCGATCGGTGACATGGCGAAGACTATGTGCAATTGCTCTCGGATGATCTGAATAAAGTAATTGAAGAGAGCGACCGGACTACCATCGGTCTGCATCGATTTCTCTCTTTGTTTGTCGAGGTTACGCATCTTCTCGCATATCTCCACGCGCTCCTCCATGGTAAATAGATTTGGAACCTCTCCGGAGTTTAATAAATTGCTTGTGTCTTCGACAAATGATTCCTCTTTAATCTAAGATAGAATATCGTAAATATATAACATCGTATCTATTTGGAAAATTACCTGAGAATCACTAAAAAGGAATATTCCGTGCTGATCAGTGGCGGTTACCTTTTTCAAAATCACCTTGATGTCTTCGTGCCACTCGTAGCTACCGTACTGGCGGGTCAATTCGATTTGGAATAGTTCGTAGTCGGAAATGTGGGCGGCAAGACGAGTTAGCGATTGCCTTCCGGAACCGCCGACCCCTACCAAGAGGCCGTGACTTCTGGGCTGTTTGACGATGCGGCAAATCCTTGATAGATGTTCGATAGCAAATCTAAACCAAAAAAGAAACACATTAAAAGCATTCTGAAGGATTTAACAAAAACTTGACGACTTTAAATTTGATAATGATCAGTTAATGATCGAAACTCGAGTCACTTAAAAATAAAGTGTGATATGAGCAAAGTAAACGTTTTTGTTTAATTTTCCAAGAAGCATCACGTTAACGCCTCAACCATTCTGAAGGATTTTCAAAAAGAGCATTTTTAGAATGCTAGAAATTTAAAAAAATAACAAGTTAGATTGGAAAGAATGAAAAAGAAAATGTTATTATTACAAGAAAAATCTAAGATTTAAACATTCACCTGAATAAAACCAAATTCATTGGCTTCTTGGTCATATTATTGAATTCCCGTAAATAACCCTCGACGATATCTTTAAGCGAATCCAAATCCAACACTTCGATGTAATATCTTTGGTCCGCTTTTGGATTGGCGAAATCACAATACAGCAAATTTCTCAATTCGGATTCACCAACCTATAAAAATATTCAAAAATACTTCTTGAAAATCAAATATATTTATTCAATTATCATAAATTTAAAATCGACACCTTCTCTTGTTTAACTGACAAGGAGAATACAAGAAATATAAAAAAATAAGGCAAAGGAAATCTAATATTTAAAAAAAATCGGACTCCGCAATTTTGAATTAAATAAATAAAAGAAGTAATAATTTTTAAATCATAGAATCTAAACCTATGGTAGATAAACAAAAGTATACTCAAAAGATAAATCATTGTTTCCCCATCAACAACAGCCACAGACCGATTTCATCTAATTTTGGATCTCACCATATAAGTTGAGGACAGGGAAACTGAATAAGATTTGGAATTTTAAGCCTTTGCGTATTTGCAAAGATAAACCCATTCTAACAAAATAGTCCTGATTAAATTTATGCACTCATTTTAAAAACGATTTCTTACCATTTTTGTACTCGGAGTGCACAACCTGCTGAACATCTTATTCATATCCTCGTCGAGCTTATTTTTAGAAACGGTATGAAGCGATCCATAGAGCCAATTTCTATCTGCATCATCCACCAATCTATCGCCGTAAACACGCAGGACCTCGTGTACCCACAACCTCTTAATAGCCACTAAATCCTCCATGGTTTCAGGTACAGACAGTAACACGCCCTTAAAGGATCATAATCTTAAATAAGCATAAAATCACTGAGTATGGTCTGCAATTAAATTGGCCTAATAGATATAATTAATTGCGATTTGGAGTAACAGTCTTCTAGGCAAGCCTAAATTACACATTATTAGAAGAATGCACTACGCCTTTAATCCACACCCCAAAAATTTAAATATCTACTGGATTTGCGATTTTAATTATGAAATATTTATGCAACCAAATATACATCTTTAGCATCTTCAATTTTAATATCTTCTGTATTGTTTATGTTAAATTTATTGTTATACATAATTATCTAGATTAAGAAGAATGAACTAAATCTTTAATCCACCACTAAAAAATTTAAATATCTACGGGAGTTTGCTATTTTAATTATGAAATAATTATGCAACCAAATATACACATAAGCATACACCTTTAACACTTTCAATTTCAGTAACGTCTGTATCATTTATATTAAATTTATTGTTATATATATTATTGTTTTCGCTTGTATTTGTTTATTTTATAGGGTTAATCTTGTAAATAAATATATTATTATTACCATTATCCAAATCATGGCTGCACTCTATTGTGCTTTGATTTTTCTATACAATCTTCCCTTGGGAAATAATTTTTAAACACAATTTTAATCAATCAAATACAAATGCGTGCACATTTATATTGTTTAAAGTCTAATTAAAATCTCTTCTTAGAAAATAATATGTATTTCAGTACAAGAGCTTTTATAATTATAAAAAAATATGTATGCAACCAAATATACTTCCAACTGCTAAAAGCGTATTATACTGGATATATACAGGGTCCTGCAACAGTGCGTCAGGCTTTCCTAGCGCCTTTCTCGTAAGAGATAGAAAAAAATGTTTCGTATAAAAATTTATTAATTTAAAAATCTCTATGCCGTAAAATTATTTTCAAATATACAGGGTGTCCCAATTTTGCGGTATAACAAAAGCAAACATTTTTTTAAATGGAACACCCTGTATATTCTTTCATTTTCTAATTTGGATAATATTTTATAATTTGAACTTTTTTTTGGTTTTTAATTTCGATATGGCATTTCCGAGATATTGACGTTTTTCTGAAAAAAATGTAAAAAACGGAGGTTCCCAAAAAAAATTATTCTGATGTTCCATTTAAAATTTAGGAATTTTTCTTTTTCCTATGGTTGGTCATAAGTACTGTTTATGTACCAGTATTAAAAATTTTCACTTTGGAGGAACGCTGCCTTTGAATCAGACACGCCATTTACTAAAATTTCAAAATGTCTTTTTTTTTAAATGGAATCATATATTTTTTTAAATTTTATATTATTCTGCATCTAATTTCCTACAAAAAATATTAAGCATACCCTATACCTAAAAGTGATATTTTTCAAGATATAAAAGAATGTATATTTCATACGGTCCTTGAATACGAATTTGTTTTTGAATCGATAGCCATGACTGAAAATATGCATCTGTCAATTAAACAATTAGTTTGACATGTAAATCTCTCTGATATTTGCTGCAAAGTGATTCTCTCCGTTTCGCGGTATAAGTAGACAGCAAATTATCATCATGGATTTCGAAAAGGGCGAACGAAGGAGAAATGTTTTAGGAACTTACTCAATAGATTTATTGAAATGGGAAGTGTGAATTACAAAAAACAAGAAAGAAGAAAGCCTATCATCAACGAGGAAAACCAACTTTCAGTGCTATTAACAGTAACTGAGCATCCCAACGTAAACCAAAAAGACATTGGTGAAGGAACTGGCATAAGCGAGAAGTCAGTACAAAGCATCCTGAAGAAAAACCGATATCATGCATACCATATTCAGCTACATCAAGAACTGAGTAATACTGATTTTCAATTTCGTTCCGAATTTTGTATCTGGGGAAGACAGGAAATTCAGGACATCCCATAACAACGCATCTGTCAACAGGCAATTTTCACTATTATTCAACTGATAATCCGCATGTTATGAGACAAGTTGATTATCAGCATCGACGGTCTTTGAATGTCTGGGGCGGAATTTTTGGAAACCATGTAGTAGGTCCACATTTCTTCGAGGGCCATCTCAATAGGCCTATGTATTTGCACTTCCTGAATTGAATTACCCGGAACGTTAGCTAATGTACCCTAACTAACAAGAAACAGGGTATGGTTTTAACAAGACGGAGCACCTGTCCCAGTGGATTGGTAGGAATGGACCCACAAAATGGCCTGCTAGATCTCCGGATCTAACAAAACCTGACGTTTTCTTGTGGGGATACTTAAAAGAGATTGTTTTTTAAGGAACCACCAACAGCACCAATGAATATGCATCAACGAATTGTGGAAGGGTCTTTTCAGCGGCGAATTAATTTGTGCCTAAATGAAAATTGAAGACATTTTGAACATTTACTGCAGTAAATAATTTTGTTATCTTTCCCGGCTTTTGAATAAAATAATGAATCGTATTATCTGTTTCTGTTTATCTCACATTGACACTTACTTGCATTTTGTTAGTTATTTTGCCTGAGCATGATCAACTCCGTACATAAAAAATAGACAAATATTTATCATCTACCTGATAAAGCCAATGTGTGGCGAAACAATTGTTGTAGAACAATAAAACGATTTTTTGAAACCTTACATTACGTCAGTGTTTTATTAAGTGATATTATTATTTGCAAAGTTTGGCATTTCTTCCTAATCTAATCGAATAATAAGAAAAATAATTGTTTTCGCCTATCTGGGTAGCGCTGAGCATAAATTCTTTAGGCTTGCAAACAATTAATTCCACCTTCTCCAGTAGCATATATCACATCAATTAATTCTTCTCAAAAAATGCATTGTTATTATCGTAACCTACAATGCAACCATACATACCAAACTTATTGTTTAATTGACAGATGCATTTTTTTTTTCAGTCATAGCTATCTATTCAAAAACAAATTCGTATTTAAGAACCGTTTAAAATAACGGGTGTCCAACAATTATTGCAGTCCCGGGTGGCGTTGGAATCAAAAACGTAGGTCAATTCTTTCATGTGCCAAATAAATGAACTGACATTTTAATTGTCAAACATAACTTAAATGTGCATTATAAATGTCAGTTCATTTATTTGCAACATGTAAGAATCGACCTACGTTTTTTATTCCAACGCCACCCGGGACTGCAATAATTGTTGGACACCCTTTATAAATCCTTTTATATCTTGAAAAATATCAATTTTAGGTATAGGGTATGCTCAATATTTTGTGTAGGAAATTAGATGCAGAATAATATAAAATTTAAAAATATATATGATTCCATTTAAAAAACAAGAGTTACGACAATTTGAAATTTTAGAAAAAGGCGTGTCTGATACAAAGGCAGGGTTCCTCAAAAGTGAAAATTTTTAACACTGGTACCTAAACAGTACTTATGACCAACCATAGGAAAAAGAAAATTTCTTAAATTTTAAATAGAACATCAGAATATTTTTTTTTGTGAACCTCCGCTTTTTACATTTTTTTCAGAAAAACGCCAATAACTCGGAAATGCCATATCGAAATTAAAAACCAAAAAAAGGTTCAAGTTATAAAATATTATCCAAATTAGAAAATGAAAGAATATACAGGGTGTTCCATTTAAAAAAATGTTTGCTTTTGTTATACCGCAAAATTGGGACACCCTGTATATTTGAAAATAATTTTACGGCATAGAGATTTTTAAATCAATAAATTTTTATACGAAACATTTTTTTCTATCTCTTACGAGAAAGGCGCTAGAAAAGCCTGACGCACTGTTGCAGGAACCTGTATAATGGTAATACAGTATAATTGTGCCATGATTTCTAAACATAATCACTGAAGACCAAATATAAATTACCTGAATTACTCTTGAGAAGTCCCTCAGATTGAAGAGGTAATGAGATTTGGCAGGCGTCGGTAGTAGATTAGCTCTGCTTAACTTGTAGATATTAAGAGTAGCACTGACAATTTGCTCGATACAGGGATCAAAATCTTTTGAAAACCCTCTGTAAAAAATTATACACATATGTAAAAAAATACGTAACAATAAATTATTTGTGTTAAAAATAGTAAGTATTGTGTATGATCAGTTACAATAAATAAAAATAAATACTTACCTAGTGTCCAAATGCCACAGCATGATTTTACCAAAAATATTGGTCATCACTTCGTCGTGAAACTCGTCTATGCACAAGTGATTGAAGTGTCTTGAAAACCTCGGTGTTACGGTGTTTCCACCTGAACCAGGAGGACCCATAGCACAAATAAACTACAAATTATTTAAATTTTTATACAATTATTTGCTATAATTACAAATGGAAATTTGAAAAAGACATAACTTAATAAAAACCGTGGTTTTACGCTTTCTATGCGGATATTGTAACCACTGATCTATAATGCCCTCGAAATTTTAATTTGTTGCATTTAAAGTGGCATCTATCACTATTTTAATGCTGTAATACGTGTTATTTTAATCTTGTTAATTATGGGAAATATTTATATTTTAAAAAATAATTTATTACGCATTATAAGTATGAATTACCACGTAGTAACGGTCGCAACTATTCTCTTTATTAAATAATTAATTACCTGTATATCAATGAGTTTCATCGGAACGATTTCCTTTTTATCGTACCACATCCCATGATCGAACCATTGCCTCAGTAACTCGATTGGAGGCTGAGCTCCGTACGTTTCCTTTAAAGGCATACTGACATCGTCGACAAAAATAACCAACTTCTTTCCAACCGGAGGACCGTACACACCCTTCTTTCGCTTATCCAGTTTGCTCATGATTATGTCTTGCGTTTGATTGGCGGAAGTCTGCGCCGAGAAATTTACAAAAATCGGCTTGTAAACGTGCTTATCGGTTTTCTTCAATAAATAATCCTAAATAAAACAATAATAATTATTTAAAAATACGAAAACATTTCGTGAATCTACAACAATGAGTCTTATTAAGACTACAATACATTTTAATACATTTTATTACTCAACAATAATGAAAAAACTACTCTTAAATTTTTTCTTCCTGATGTATAGATAAGATAAACATTAGATCAATAAATGTTGGCAATATATACAATGCTGAGATCGGTTCAGATTTTTTCAGAATTGCAAACAAAAATAAAAGTCTTCTCAGAATACGTACTGTAACATACACCGACTTTCCTGTCCCTGTAGGTCCAATCACCATCACAGCTTTTTGATGAGTAACCAAATACTGGATAATAGCAACATTTCTGATCGTTTCCAATGTTGGTACTATGATCTGGTTCACTGGAATGTCTCGAGGGATTGGAGCTTGAGATTGCAGTTCGTCGGACCATAGCTTCCACTTGCCTTTACCCTATAATTAACAATTGTTAAATCTTTATTAATTAATAGTACAAATATATCGTTTTATCTCATAGATTTTTTTCTATATATATGCTTTGTAATGCCAACATTATGCGATTATTAATTTTGCTTTAACAACTTGACTTACTTCTTTGATGTATCTGTAGTCAAAAACCGTTCCTTGAACGGGTATAGTAAAAATATACGTCTTTTCCGGTTTCGGTATTTTAAAATGCATGTCGAGCTGAGTCGCCGTTTGTGCGGGAAAATTTTTCTCCAGCATCCCGCGAAAGAGGAGATTAAATTTTGGCCTGCTGTCCGCGTCCAGTGTGCCTCCCATTCCCCAAATCGCCGAGAAGAAGAAGACGCCTTCCAGCTGCGCCCTCTGGTCAAGGTCGGTGATCTGTTCCACGTACTTTTCGTCGTAATAATCGTCCATGAAACAGTCGAAGAGATTCGTCGTTGATCGCAATAGGTTGGAATCAGAAGTGGTTGCCATTTCCTAAAATATAAAATGTTACTCAATAAGCGGGAACGTAAAGTTAAGAATAGCTTCCGATATATATTTTACATCAAATAATTTAATCAATAAATTAACTTTACTTTTCCTGCTAACATTTTTAACTGGATTTATTCATAAATTAAAAAAAGAAATTAAGAAAGAATAGAAATAAATGGAGGAAATACTACAACACAAACTAAATTAATGGAAAGAAGGATAATAAATAGAAATGTAAGTGTATGTAACGCCCTACACCAAACGGTAGACAAATGATTAAATAAATAAATAATAGAAAAAAACACACGCGCAGAACATTTTTGGCTACAGGAATATTTACTGATTCTCAATGATCTTCCAAACGAGCCATATTCTTTCATAAACAAGTGGTAGCGCTTGGTTGCTTTTGAATGAATTGTTGATTATTAATGTAGCAAATGAAGACTAAGAAACAGAGTTCTACTTTGGAGGTTTAAAGTTTCCGTAAAGCAAGATAATACTATTAAGGTTAGATTAAAGATATTATCTTTAATAGTGTTCGTTTAATGTCACCGCTTTTTTTGAACCTGCATTATAAAGCTATTCTTTACCTTTACTCCACCTTTTCTAATTAACCAAAGCAGCGGCGGCATGAACCTCATGAACAAGTGCCCAATCATGACAACCTCGGTCTCTTTGATGGAGGGCGGAAGAGTCTTCAGCCAGGATTTCAGTAAAGGTTCCCAACCCATAGAGTGCGGTTCCAAATAAATCATTCCGCATCTAGAAACCTAAAATTGGATTTTTTCATACTATTACAAACAAGAAAATTGTTCTAAATAAAACGAATACATCTAACAGTATACCGGGTGACCCATTTTAATAAATCCACTGTAATATCTCGACACATATGCGTCCTACAAAAAAATGTTCCAAATAAAAGTTTGATGGTTTCGAAAGGGAAATCTGATCCTATACAAATTTTTTCACCCCCACCTTCCAGGGGGCGGGGCAGGGGGTCAACGTTTATATCTTAAATGGGAACCCTTATTTTTTATTGCAGGTTCGGATTCTACATAAAAAAATATGAAGATTTTATTTGAACTTTTTTTTCGAATTCGTGATAGATGGCGCTGCAATCCACCTTCTCATTCGGTGAATAATCGGCCATTTCGGTTGATTGTCAGATAATGCAATTATCACGGGCCGCCGCATTTTTTGTGCGAACTGTCCGGAAAACTAATTGCAACTAAACAACATTTTTGGCAAATTGCTTGTTTTGTTTTTCGTCAGAATGTTTGTTATGATTTTCGTCAGATGGTTTGTTTCATTTTCCAGGAAGTAAACGGGGCGCGGTTTAGCATCTTTTTGTAAACAATTTTGCTAGAATAACCAGCCATTCACTGGTGCATTGACCCTACGCGATAAGATGACGCACTCCATTTCAATGGCGAACAATTAAAATTGACAATTTTATCGTCATTTTATCGTTTTTTGACTTGATTAATGTTATTTTTGCGATTGCAGTGCCATCTATCACGAATTCGAAAAAAAGTTCAAATGAAATCTTCATATTTTTTTATGTAGAATCCGAACCTGCAATAAAAAATTAGGGTTCCCTTTTAAGATATAAAAGTTGACCCCCTGCCCCGCCTCCTGGAGGGTGGGGGTGAAAAAATTTGTATAGGATTAGATGGCCCTTTCGAAACCATCAAACTTTTATTTGGAACATTTCTTTGTAGGACGCATATGTGTCGAGATATTCCAGTGGATTTATTAAAATGGGTCACCCGGTAGTTTCACATAAATGCGAAGTATTTGTTTTACCGTTGCAGGCGATGCCACTTCTAAATCCATCGGCTCAAAGATTAGATTCGTCGTCGGGGCTAATTGTATGATCTCTCCGGACATTAAGCACAGCTTTTTGTTGTCGTCCAAGACGGTGTTCATGTTCTCGATCCAGATTGCGTCGACTGGACCATCAAAAATGAGCCACTTCCTAAAAAATTGGTTAATAATAAATTGTAACAAATTTAATATTTTATAATTTTCTTAAATCTTGTTATGGTGGGTTAAGGAAAAGACGGTTGTGGTAGGTCAAGAGTACGCTGGATTAAGAAATAGATAGTTATGGTAGGTCAGGGTTACGCTCGGTTGAGGTAAAGACTATTGTGGTAGGTCAAGAGTACGCTGGGTTAGGGAATGTATTGTTATGGTAGGTCAAGAATACGCCGAGATACGGAATAGACTATTGTGGTAGGTCAAGAGGACGCTAGGTTAAGGAATATATTGTTGTGGTAGGTCAAGGGAACAATAGGTTACGGAATAGACTATTGTGGAAGGTCAAGTCAAGAGAACGTTGAATTAATATATAAGTAATTATGCTGACGATTTTTTGACCGTCTTAGATAAAAGAATAAATTAACATGAAAAGTCAAGATAACTTTAGATTGTGGGATCTCCTATTGTGGTTTATTAAGCAAACAATTGTGATAGGTCAAGATTATGCTGGGAAAACGAAAAGCCTATTGTGAAATGTCTCTGGATTAAGGAATAAACTGTCTTATAATGCCAAGATTACACTACACTATCTTTGTGAATAATTAACTTCTCACTTAACCCGTGGTGAAACATTTTTATGTTAATAAAAGGATTAATTAAGCACTTGGTTATGTTTCACTATTTTTATATTTCTCCGACTAGTTGAGAATGACCAACGGTCGAAACTAGTCGGAGAAATATAAAAATAGTGAAACATAACCAAGTGCTTAATTAATCCTTTTATCTACACTATCTTGTAGTAGATTAAGAGCTCGTTGATTTAATGCGGAAACTATTTCGAAAGGTCAATATAACACTGTTGCAATAGGTCATAAATACGAAAGGCTAAAAACAGTATGTTGCAATAGGCCAAGAAAACGTTACATTAATGAATAGATTATTGTGAAAGACCAAGAGTACACGAAGTTAGGAGATAAACTATTGTAGTTTGGCGTTGATTTACAACACAGATTTTTATTACGCTGTATAAATATACTCGCTGTCGTTATAGGTCGTTAGTACGCTAGATTAAAGAAAAGTTGTTAAAATAGTTAATGTGGAAGGTCAGAAAACAGATTAACGAATAAACTATTGTCAAAATTCGAAAGAATCACACACGAATCGTAAATTTTCTCTACAAATTGTTATTATTTTAATCGTGGGGCTATAACATGATTTCAATTATTTACCTTTCACTTGTAGTTGACATTGCAAATTGCCTAAAGCTGACTGCAAGGATACCATCTGACCATTCATGCGAAACTGGATCAAACTGTCCATATAACTGCCCCATGGTTATCGATTTCGGGTTCATGACAGTGTATATTGCATGGTGTTCATCCATTCCTCCCTGAAATAATCGAAAATTAATATGTAGGTTAAAATTATTCGTTGTGATAGTGTTTAATTAAAATCAACCACAAATTTGATGCTGAATTTCTCAAGTCTTGTCACACTTTTGAAATATTGTACCATGGTACCCGAATTGTACATCTAGCGAAATACAAATTAATTGTGAAGAAAGTGTTATGAAATACTGATTGTAGTTTGCTAATTAAACGTTATAGTTTCGAGTGGCGCTACATACAACTCAAAAAAAGTCAAAAAAAATTAGCATTAAAACGGTTAAACCTATAACGATCAAAAATTAACGAAGAAATTCTTTGACAGCTCTTTCTAATTAGAAAAATTGTCTGAACAATTTATTGTCTTTTAATTATGATTCTCTATTAGGTTCATTCGTTTAAAGTAAAACCTTAATATATAATGCTGAAGTCTTTTTATTGCAAAACACCTACCCTTTCTTCGACCAGTCCAAGAGCTTCGGCCAAAACTCGGTAACACGAGGTTTTACCGCCAAAGGGTAGACCGACCAGCATTAATCCGTGGCGTACAATAATCATTTCAAAAAGTTGCTGGATTTTCTCCACGAAAAAATCGGTAGCCTGCAGATTCATTTCCGAGCAGATATCCTCCACGGCCTTGTTCAGGATAACGTAGTCGGGTACTGGCAGTACCACGCCGGGAAACAGATCCGAGGTGATCCCCTAAAAACGTTTATAAAGTTTTAATTAGATAGTTGATGGCAAATATTGGACAAAAATAATAATAGTGATCGACTACGTGGTCCTTATTGGTATTTAAGTATTTATATGTTTGTAACTGAGCTTAATTACATATAATAGGTTTCATAATTAAAATTAGCTTATACATACAGGGTGAGTTTTTTCTCTATGGGGATCTCGGAAACTATAAGAGATAGAGAAACGGTTAAATGGGGAAAGAATTGTAGATTTACGAGACGAATAAAATTCCACTTTCAAAGTTTTCAAAAAAGTCAAGGGTAACTAGTTATTTTGAAAAAAGTAAGAAGTGTCAATTTTTTCAAATCAATATATCTCGGTTATTATAACAGATATAAAAAAACTGTAAAGGATAAAGTTTTAGATAATTTTGTGTAAATTAATAAAAAATAATCAGAAAATTTTTATCGACATTATTTTCCGAGATATGACACAAACTTACATATTTTTAAATGGAAACCATAGTTGGCTATGGCCTCATTCAAAAGGTATTTTTTTTCTCTTTAATCCAATATGACATACGACATAGTTATAGTCAGTGAGTTATAGTCATTTTAAATTTTATTATAAATAAAAAATGGGTAGCCATGAAAAAGATGAAAGTAAAACAATTGCAGTTGTTTATAATAATAGCAATATTGTAATTATTAGTTCTACAAAGTTAAACAAAAATGAAAAACCAGCATAAGAATAATCATTTTGTAATTATCAAATGGCCTTCTGTATGTGGTATAAACTCATTTTCCAAGAGGATAATACGTTTCTTACAAAAATATTATGAACAGATGAATCGCGATTGACTAATTGTGGTATTTATAATCGCCGCAATGAACATAGATGAACTCAAGAGAATCCACGAGAAGTTTCACAGAGAAAACTACAAATTAAATTTAGGTTTAATCCATGGTGTGTTTGGATTAATAATTCTCGGTTCATATATTTTTGAAAGCTCACTAAGTGAAAATGATTACTTTCATTTTCTTCAGAAAACATTTGAAGATACTCTCGATTGTTTAAATTTATCATTACAAGCAAGATTGAAATGGTTTCAATATGACGGTGCTCCACCTCATAACATGTTGGCTTTACAAATTATTTAAATGATGCTTTTCCTAACTCATAAGTGGGAAGAAATAAACCAATCCCAGGGCCACCTAGATCTCCCGATCTGCACGTTTTAGAATTTTTTCTGTGGGGTTATGTAAAAAACAAAGTATATGAAAAATCATTGTAATCCGTGGAGGATCATAAACTAGCTTTTATTGAAACATTTAATTCAATTTACATCAGAAAAGTCAAGAAAAGCCATAAATTCAATTTTAAACAGATAAAATTTATGTCATAATATTAATAGTGGACTCTTTGACCATATTTTTTAATATTAAAATTTCTCTCCCATTAATATTTTGATAATTACAGAATTACTTTATGCTGTTGTTTCATTTTGGTTTATCTCTGTAAAAGTAATCATTACAATATTGCTATTATTATAAACAACTGCAATTGTTTTACTTTCACCTTTTTCATGGCTACCCATTTTTTATTTATAATAAAATTTAAAATGACTATAACTCACTTATTTTTAGAAATAACTATGTCGTATGCGATATTGGATTAAAGAGAAAAAATTACCTTTTGAATGAGGTCATAGCCAACTATGGTTTCCTTTTAAAAAAATGTAAGTTTACGTCATATCTCGGAAAATAATGGCGATAAAAATTTTCTGATTATTTTTTATTAATCTTCATAAAATTATCTAAAACTTTGTCCTTTACAGTTTTTTCTATCTGTTATAATAACCGAGATATATTGATTTGAAAAAATTAACACTTTTATTTTTTTCAAAATATCGAGTTACCCTTGACTTTTTTGAGAACTTTGAAAGTGGAATTTTATTCGTCTCGTAAATCTACACTTCTTTCCCCATTTAACTGTTTCTCTATCTCTTATAGTTCCGAGATCCCCATAGAAAACATCGAAAAAAACTCACCCTGTATAAATGGCAAATATACAATAATTAAAATACTAAAGGTAAATCGTTCTATAATATTTCTAAAAGTTATTTTAGTGATGGTATCATCAAGGTATACGCTTACTTGAAACAGTGGTACGTCTTGCTCCAAAAATTTCGCCAAGTTAACATCTTTAATTGACCTCAGAATTAAAATATCTTCTTTCTCCTTAGGGTACCTCAATTTTAATGTTCCGGCTGCACGGAGTACTGACTTCACTGCACGCATACCTAAAATTTGAAAACAGATACATTGAAATACATTATTTATAATAGGTAACCCTAAATAGTAATATTTTCATGTGTTATATTAATATTTAACCCTAAATATTAATATTTTCATACGTTTATTATTATGGATGCGGATATATTAATATTTATAGAAGTATTGAGAGTTCACGAGTTAGAAAAGTGTTGTAAAAGTTACACAATACAACCATTATTTGTCTATAATAATATCTGCTGTATTAAACATCCCCTTTTAATAAGTAAATTCATTATTCTAATAGCAACTAATTTATATTATGTTATTCTTTTAAGTTTTTGGGACAAATGGAAGGAATTAACCACCTGATAATACAGTATATAAACCCTACATATTTACGCAACTGATACTTAATATAACGGGTGTCCAACAATTATTGCAGTCCCGGGTGGCGTTGGAATCAAAAACGTAGGTCGATTCTTACATGTGCCAAATAAATGAACTGATATTTTATTTAAAGTGTGTTTAAATGCACGTTTAGGTTATGTTTGACAATTAAAATGTCAGTTCATTTATTTGGCACATGTAAGAATCGACCTACGTTTTTGATTCCAACGCCACCCGGGACTGCAATAATTGTTGGACACCCGTTAGTTGATGTTTCAAGCCATTACTATGTGATACATTTATCGTCCTGATATTAAATAGTTTACTGATAAGTATTATAATTTTCTGTTTATTAAATATATTATTAATATTACCGTAATCATAATGACATTGTGAAGACAACTGTTCGGAACATAATCGGTAAGTGGCGACGATTTTCACGGCCAGAGGTTTGGCCGTCAGGAAGCCGTAAGAGTAGAGCTCGATTTCGGATATCAGTGCGTAGTCCGGCACCATCATCGCCACCGATCTAAACAGTGCTTTGAGGTTGTCTGGTAGTTCCGATCTTCCCGCGTAGCCCGGATTCATCGTGATGAAGACGGCGCACGTGGGATCCAAGTTCAATTCGGTTCCCTCAAACAGAAGGGTTTTGTTTCCGGAATTGATACCCCGTTGAATGGTGAGGATCTGTTGGGCGACCACCGACAGTACCTCCAAGTCAATTCTGTTGAACTCGTCGAAGCACGACCAAGCACCACACGATGCTAATCCCTAAAAATAATATAATTAATAAGCATTGAATAAAACATATTAGTAAAGAGGTATTGAATAAAACATTTACTAGTAATAGTAGATTACATAACAAGAGTTGTAAAAAGCCAATTACGCGCAAGCAAAAAATATTACGGCGAGTATGTAATTTTTATGCAATGCCTATATTATGGATTATTACATAATAAAAGTCGCAACCATCCTCTTGATAAAATAATTAATGTTTACCATCGTTTATTGTCAATTGCTTATAATATTCTAATTATCCGTGGTTTATTCACTCGATTAGAGAAATCAGTACAACGTTTGGACAATAGATGTCACCCTAATAGTGTCTGCATCCTCAACGAATAGCTGAAGGATTAGACATTCAGTTTCCCTACACTGACAAGACCTAGGGTTAAAACTAGCTTGTAGCTGTTGTTAACAAATAACACATTTACAGCCGTACTAATAGTCGCGAATTAATTCTCGAACTGAAAAATCCTGAATTATTTGTCGTATTTATTAGTCGGGTATTTACGGGTAGTTTCGGCGACTTCGAAGAATTATCCTCGATACGGGAACTTTTTAGTGACATTTAATTATTACTGGTTTTACGTTGGCACTATACGGGAACTTTTTAGTGACATTTAATTATTACTGGTTTTACGTTGGCACTATACGGGAACTTTTTAGTGACATTTAATTATTACTGGTTTTACGTTGGCAGAGTCGTCATGTTCTGTCAGTTGAAGAGCGCCATTTATTAAATTACGAATATAGTAAGTACAATTAATACTTATTTTTAATGGAAATGGTACATAATAATGGTAATTCATTTCACAGAAATGGATAAAGGTAAAATTATAATAACAATATATTAACTATAATGAATTATAAAAATATCTGTTGACAAGTAAGAAATTGACAGTTCGCGAATAATCTCGAAATAATCTTGCGTCGCGCAGGATTATTGAATTGACGTTTATCTTTAAAAATAATCCGAGGTAAAGGAATAATCCTTATGCTCGAATTAATTCGCGACTATTAGTACGGCTGTTAGAATTGATTCAGATATGTATGCTAAATATAAAAATTCTGCACAATATCAAACCTTTAAACATAAATACAATATAAAAATTAAAAACGATAATAATTATTTGGTTCATATATATAACAAAACTCATGTTGTTCAATGGTAAGGCCCAATCAGAATTAAAGAATTTAAGTAAAGAAAAACACTTCTTATGTTCCAATAGTTTGGAACATAATTATTATATTCTTCGCCATAATTATATACCTGGCTTCATCAAGATGGTAGCTCAATAAGTATCAACTACTGAATTAAAGAGTTTTAAAAAAAATACAAATACCTTAAAGAATTTTCCAAGAGCTATATAGTCCAGACCATCAGAACAATTGAAGACGACGCATTGTTTGGCGACGGCTTTCGCTAAATCTTTTGTAGTCTCGGTCTTTCCTGTGCCCGCAGGCCCTTCAGGAGCACCACCTGATTTATAACAAAAAAAATATTGTTTGCATTGTCAATTGATCTTACTGTAACCTTAGTGGTTTATATAACTATCAGTACTGCAGTACTAAAAGAGTCATAAGTTATCTACAAATGAAAAATCATTATTTAAACATTAAACTGAAACATTCACTATGTAATTAATTATTTACATAAAAGTGTTAACACAATCAACCATCCCATAAACAATTATTTTGAGGTGTGTTGATTTTTAGGTAATCAAGAGAAACATTTTATATTCGCTGATAATATTTGCGTGTGTTAATTTTTAGAAAAAGTCAGTTATATCACCTAAATGTAAATGTAATGCACCAAACAAGGTCCTAAAGCAACGATCTGTCAATGGAGTAACCACCAATCGTGTCGTATTTCCAAGGTATTCGTAGCCATACATCAATGTCGAATTGATCATTCGCGTTGCCATCTGATTGTCTTCCCAGTAATATCTAAAAAAATATAAATTAAAAGAGATATTAACGGAAAACCTAAAAAGGAGAATTCAATTCAATTCATTCTATCCAAGTCATCATAGCATGATAATAAAAAGAGATATTAATTGCTATACTATTCTTAGAACGAAAATGCATGAGTCACAATCAGATCTCGGCGGCTCGACTATATTTATTACCTGATTTGGCATAACCACTGAAAATCGTTTACACTTCTCACTTCCAATTTGATGATATCGGCCAGAGTGTCTCTAGCGTGCACATCGAGCACAACCAAAGCACCTAAAAAGTATATCGCACGCTCAAAATTTCCTTAAAAATTCTACCACTAATAGAAGTGTAAACTCACCCAACGTAATCCTGTTTTGTAGACTCAACTTTCCCCTCACCAAATCGACAACTCGAGATATTTGTTGATTGCACTTCTCGTAGTACTTCTCCATGGCCGAAATGCTCGTTTCGATCGCCTGGTGCACCTCAGATGTCCAAAACGTCATGGCGACACTCTGTACCTAAAAAAAACATTCATAATAAGTAAATTATTAATTTGAAATTGAATTTTCTAATAATTTAAATCTCAATTTTGTAAATCTACAATAATTAGTCTTATTCAGACGATAAAACAAATTACTTATTGAAACAATTCGAAGTGGCTGGAAAGTAAAAATCCATCTCTAATCTCTATTATTCTTAAAATACTCCCAGTTTGAAAACTGAAAACCTTTCAACAAACTTAAATATCCAATTTCGAAGAAATCCTTTCAAATTTATGGTTTTGAAAATGATAATCATTTCTACATATTTAATGTATTAATATTAGATCGATATTGAAACAACTGTTTATTACTGTTTGTCCCGGCCAGTCCAAAACCCATTGGTGTCTGGGATTACGCGGATAATCATCGATCGCACCCTTAACCATTAGATGGACCGACTGTTTCATGTCGCCTTCAAGCTGCAGCAGCCAAATCTCCACCTGGCCTTTCGCCAATGAAGTACGAATCACGTCCACCAGCGGCACCTCTTCCCCTTCACTGGACTTCATCTTAGTGACGTCGAGTTCTTCGGTGAAGTGCAATTTCGCTATGCCCTCGAAGCATTTCTTCAGATGAGGCTGAACCCTAAAAATAATATTAATAATCAATTAATTATTCCACAAATACGTTTCCTCTGTTTTTAATTTCAATTATTTATATCAGAAAACATAATTAGATGTGTAAAACAGGTACTTAAATCAATTAAAATCATTTAATAATGTTTAATTGTAAAAGTGTTTACTTTGTGGTATATCTTGAATATAATAAAGAAGGAGTCACGATTATTTTGTTAATAAAGTAGTAAAACAAAGTCATCGTGCCTCCTTCTGAATCATACAGGGTGACTGACGAAAAACCTTTGGTGCTGTATCTCGCTTATTTTTGATCCGATTTGAATAAATAAAACATCAAATTAAATGATTTTTAAAAGACTTTAATATGAACTGAACTGATATTTTTTCTTGCATCCAGTTTTTGACAAAAAACGATCACCTTTTTTTTCAAATTGCACTGTATATATATTTTGTACTGATCCGCAAGGAGATTTTTTTCTGAATCTAAATTTGTAAACGATTTTATCCATTCATCAAACCAAAGTCGAGAAATTGAGGATTAAAAAAAAAAATTAAAAATCAAATACCCATAGTAAACAATATACAGAGCCTATCCCAAATGTCAAAAGTGACAGTGTCAGTCATTGGTACAATACTGATATGATTTTTAATAATTTCATAATAAAAATGTTGCAAGATTTCAAAAACTGAAAAACGATTTCTGTAGAAGCACAAAATTCTAGTACAGTGTTTGAAATATTGCAACATTTTAATTATGAAATAATTAAAAATCGTTGCAGTAATGTATCAATGGCTGTCACTGTCACTTTTGACATTTAAAATAGGGTCTGTATATTGTTTACAATGGATACTTGACTTTTTATTTATTTTTTTAATCCTCAATTTCTCGACTTAAGTTTGATGTATGGATAAATTTGTCTACAATTTTATATTCAGAAAAAAATCTGCTTGCGAATCAATAAAAATATATATACAGTGCAATTTAAAAAAAAATGTTGATCGTATTTTGTCAAAAACTGGGTGCGAGAAAAAATAACAGTTCAGATCCTATTAAAGTCTTTTAAAAATGGTTTAATTTGATGTTTTATTTATTAAAATCGGTTAAAAAATAAGCGAGATACAGCACCAATGGTTTTTCGTCAGTCACCCTGTATAAATAAATAAATAGTGGTTAATACCGTGTAGGATCTTTAGTTTCCGATAAAATTTCTAACAGCTCATCATTGGACAGAAAGAAGAACCGAGGGAAGTAGAGCCGCTTTTTTTCCAGGTACTCGTTTAAGCCCTTCTGAATCATGTCTAATAAACTGCTCGACTTCTTCAATCTCTCGGACATCTTATCAATCTCCACGACGGACATCACCCTGCCATCTTCGTGGACGCTCTTCATTATATCTTTCCACATCTATATGTAAAACATTTCATTTAATATTAGGTAAAATTAACAAAACTTGAACTATTGGAGAACACAAAAATATTTGCAAACGTAAAATAAATTTACGAAAAACTGAATAATAGGTAAATCAAAGGCAAAAAGACCGAAGGTCGATAGGCCAAACGGACGGACTAACCCTTATTTTAAATCCATTTGCAGTTATTCTAAATGTACTAAATTTTGTCCGAATACAGATGATATTTTCTCTCTAGGTATATCAAGTCGTCGCTCTTCATCGGTGCATTGGAATTTTTAAACATCTAGATATACCTTATCAACAGCAGTAAATCGTCTTCCTTCTTCGGGCATTTGTTGTTGAATATCTGGTGAGGAAAATATCGGTTCCAAATACATCCAAGTCGCCTGAACCTTCAGCCAGTCATCCATGATATCTTGTAAGAGCATTAACTTAGATTCCCAGCCTCTAAAGAAACAAATAATCAATTTAGTTCATCGCACACAGTATTCTTCGACAGTTGGCAGTTCTTTTTAGCTGCCCTTACATTGCAAGAGCTGAGTCCAACAGTATAAACCGTTGATCACATATTTTCTTTCAGAACATAATTGTATAGTAGCTTATAGCATTGATTGTATAGATGCCTCACCTTATGGGGAAATGCCGAGAAACAGATGGCGCATGAGTAGTGACTAACAGTTGGTACATATTTAGTTCTGCATGCTGCAGAATCTTGGGCAGTTTTCCATAGTATTGAAGTATATCTTATATTGCAATCAGCAAATCTGCATCGTTCTCGGTTCCCGTAAAATTTTAGACGAAAGGATGTTTGCCTTCTGAAAATTCCCAAGAACGATTGTCTTAACGCTAATCGCGCCATCTGCTTCTCGGCATCTTTTACTGACTCGCATTTCCACATAAGATGAGGCATCTATACAATATTTTAATCAACGCTTACAGTCAAAACACTTACAGTATTTCTTCCTCGAATGGTTTTATGTATGGAGAGTTTCTCATCGTCTGCGTCTTAACGATGTGATCATCTAGCTGTAGTTGAATTTCATCGATTGCTGACAAAATGTATGTACCAGTATCCCTAAAATTAGAATGAGTATTAATAAATTAGTGAAGTGCATTTAATTTTAAATTCAATATCGATAGGTTTCGAATCTCTAGTCATTCATATGAGATATTAATAGTTTCCAAAAAAGCTTTTCCACATTTGACTGTAAATACCAGCAAACTGATCAATGCGATTAAGAAAAATTTATACCCTTTCCACTATACCTAAATGGCCCAGTTGCTAGAGCGTTGAACTAGCAATCACAGATTTTAAACATGTCTTTTTTTAATGTAATCATATATTAACGATTTCGTCATTCTATTCTCAGTAGCACAGAAATCCCAAGGCCAAGAACTTTTTGATCAAACTTGGCACAGTTTTAGGAATCCATTAAAAAAAATGTTAAAACAATGAATTTGAACACGTAAGGTTCAAGGGAAATTAATATTTCTTTAATTCAAAATATTGACCATTGGCTTCTACACATTTCGCCCATCTTTCAGGTAATCTATGAATACCATGCCAGAAAAACTGGTCGTCTTTTGCGGTAAAGCATTAGTCGAGCCATTTTCAAACATCCTCGAAATTGTTGCTCTGAGATCGAGTGCCCCATTGATGCGAAGAGGTGATAGTCAGATGGTGCCAGGAAGGATGTCCCATAAATTAATCATTTGTTGACGATAGCGTTGTATATTAACAATTCCATTGGGCTTCAAGATTGCATAATACACAATACCGCTCTGGTCCCACCAGACACAGAGCATGGTCGTCTTACCGAAGCGATTTGGCCTTGGTGTTGAAGGACCGGCTTTGCCAGATGAAAGCGATAATTTTTTCCACTTTTCAAAATAAATCCATTTTTCGTCACCCGTCACAATTCGATGCAAAAATGATTTCCTTTCGTGACATTGAAGCAGCACTTCAGAAGTGACTGTGATTTTCCATTTGATGTTCATTCAAATCGTGTGGGACCCATTTACCGAGTTAATTAATCTTCCCCATTACTCGCAAACGTCTGCTGATTGTTTCTTGTGACACATGTAATACTTCTGCTACTGAATCATCCAATAACTCCTACAATTGCTCGTTTTCACAATGTTTTGGTCTACCAGAGCCTTTCACCTTAAAATCACCACTTTTAAATTGTCGAAACCATGTCTCACATGTTCTAATCGACGGAGCGTGTTCACCACATGTTTCTACCAGCAAACGTTGACTTTCAGCGGCCTTTTTCTTTTGATCAAATAAGGAAAGCAATGCCGTAAATGTTCTGTTTCAGCCACAAAACTCGAAAAACAAAGACGCTAGGTTTTGGCGGCCTCAACTTGTGTGTGTTTGTTGTTTAATGTCAGACGTATGTATCAAATTAATACGCTGCGTACTTTTCGCTGGCGCCATCTCTTAGTCAAACCGGAAAGCAATTATACATACACCGGTAAGTTTTTAAAATCCAATTTACCTGTAAAGCAACACTGTAAACTCCACGTCCTCCCATTCGCTCTTCATCTTGTTCAAATTCCTCTCGAGGTTGTTCTCCTTGGTGGCCGCCTCGGAAATTACCTCGAACTTGGGAATGTACTCCTCAATGCCGAAATCGATTATCCTCGCCAGCGTAAGCTCCGCATCGCAAACGATAGGAAAGCCGACGATTTCGGACACCTTCTCCCAGTGGCGTTCTTTCATGCCGGGATTTCCAAGTGTCTGTATTAACGGATTGTACTCCTTGAAAGCTTCAATCTTCTCCAACATCTAAAAATACAACGATAAGTAACTTTGTAAAAATATAAAGATTGCACAAGCTAAGAATACTTTTTCCTGAAAAATATTCTCACTTGTTTCTTGGTCAGACATTATGGAATAATAGGTAGATAATTGAAAAGTTTTCAGTTTTCAAACTGGCAGTGTTATAAAAATAAGAGAGAATAGAGATGGATTTTTTAACTTCCAACCACTTGAAATTTTCTGAATTTGATTTGTTTTTATCTGTGGAATAGTATTCTTCTTATAATAGGTAGAGAATTGACAAACACTTAGTTTTGTTTCAAATTTATGATACAAAACCAAGTGTTTGTCAATTCTCTACCCATTATAAGAAGAATACTATTCCACAGATCAAAACAAACTATATTCAGAAAATTTGAAGTGGTTGGAAGGTAAAAACCCACCTTTATTCACAAGTAATACCATAAGTGATGGCAATTTACTCGAATAAATTTTGTTTTTGCATGAAAGTTTGTGGCTTAGCGATTTTAATGAGAGCAACTGTCACGAAAAAATCACGAGCCGCCAGGCGAGTGATTTTTTCTATCAGTTGCTCGAATAAAAATCGCGATTAAGCAACAAACTTGAATGCGCTAAAAACAAAATTTATTCCGATTTAATTGTCATCACGAATGGTATTTGGAAAGACTATTCCACGACTTGAAACGAATATCGGTGAATGGTTCAATATTTATATTAAAATTTTTATGATATATCTCCTGCAGTATTTTGGTCGAAAAATTCGACATTGATTAAATAACACCTCCCTTATAATCATTTGCATTTACCTTCTTTATATTATACGCCCGGTCATCATAATCGCGGCAAGAGTTTCCATTGAAGTTTTGCTAACAACTGGTAGTTTTTATCGGCGCAGAATTCTTCAAATCGTTTTCAAACACACGATCTCGTTTAAGTTTTATTTTTTGGTGCAGAACTTGCCACCGTCGCATTTATTATGGATGATGACGTGTTACCAAACCCTTTGATTTTATAACCTACTTGCAACTGACATACGTAGAAACAACGTTTTTCGCTTTTTTATCAAGGCTAATTCAATTCATTTGTCGGGAAATAGCTAACTTCAGGTTATTCAGGTGAATAAACAGCAACTTGGTGTTTATTCACTTATAAATTGACGTGATTGGCTAAAAAATATCACATGCCTCATTTTCATTGGCTACATGCAATAGGAGTGGAATAGTCACTCTTATTTTTATTACACTGCCAGTTTAAAAACTGAAAACTTTTCAGTATAATTTCTACAAACTTACATTCACTAGAGAAAGTGAAACTTTGATCTAGAGATATTTAAGAACATGTTTATTAAATTAATTCTGTTATAGACTTTTATACTCACAGTTTGCGTGAGAGCGTACGTCGCTGGTCTGTCCTGAAACTGTTTTTCCAACTTGTAGACCACTCTGTAGAATTGGCCGACGTCGCTCTCGATCTCCTCAGGGTCGTGGGTACCGACTTGCGAGTTCATCCAGAGGTCGTACTTGGCCAGAAATTCGGTGGCGTTGTCGTACAGGGCTTTGTACGGCCTGAGCCTGTCGTGGATTTGTTTCCGCTGCGGGTACTGAGACACCTCCAGCTTGAAGGCCACCTCCTCCTCATTGAAATCGTTTATTATATCCATCGCTTTAATCAGTCTGAAAGATGAAAATTTGTTAAAGTTATTTAATACTTATTCTGTCGTACTCTTGACCTACCCCAACAAACAATGCAATGACCTCTCGTACTCCTGACCGGCCCAAACAAATTATACGTTGAGGTAGGTCAAGAGTACGCTGGAGTTTAAGCGGGAAAATTTGCGCTAGGTAAACGCATAGTTTATTGTCGTAGGTCAAGAGTACGTTCTGTTAAATAAACTAAAAAAAATAACGTTACCAAAACTAATTGAAAATGAAAATTATATTTATTTGAAAATTATTTTGAAAGTTATCGTGGAAAAACTAAGTTCGAATTTTAGATTTTTACTTGATTTAAATAAATTTTATTGTAGGAATCCATTGGTTCAAATATTTCCATAATCTAATAATTATCTTGAAATTGATTGTGGAAAAACTGAAAAACAATTGAAATTTGAATTTTAGATTTTTACTTGATTTGAAATAAATTTTATTGTAAGAATTCATTGGTGGAAGAATTTCTACAATCTGATAATTACTTTGGAAGTTATCACGGAAAAACTGAAAAACAATTGAAGTTTGAATTTTAGATTTTGACTAGATTTAAATAAATTTGATTGTAGGAATCCATTGGTGCTAGAATTTCCATAATCTGATAATTATTTTGGAAGTTATCGTGGAAAAACTGAAAAACAATTGAAGTTCGAATATTAGATTTTTACTTGATTTAAACAAATTTGATTGTAGGAATACATTGGTGCAGGAATTTCCATAATCTGATAATTATTTTGGAAATTATCGTGGAAAAACTTAAAAACAATTGAAGTTTGAATTTTAGATTTTGACTAGATTTAAATAAATGTGTAATTAATTAATTTCACTTGGTTTTATTTGAAGAATGATCGTGTGATCGAAACTAGTTAGGGAAGTGAAATAAATAAAATTGTGAAACAAATAAAACCAAGTGAAATTAATTAATTACACACTTACCCAATCGCTACAATATGTTTCACCAAGTGATAGATGAATCAAAAGTTCGTAGATTTAAATAAATTTGATTGTAGGAATCCATTGGTGCAAGAATTTCCATAATCTGATAATTATCTTGGAAGTTATCGTGGGAAAACTGAAAAACAATTGAAGTTAGAATTTTAGATTTTTACTTGATTTAAATAAATTTGATTGTAGGAATCCATTTGTGTAATAAATTTCATAATCTGATAATTATTTTGGAAGTTATCGTGGGAAAACTGAAAAACAATTGAAATTCGAATTTTCGATTTTTACTTGATTTAAATAAATGTTATTGTAAGAATCCATTGGTGCAAGAATTTCTATAATCTGATAATTATCTTGGAAGTTATCGTGGAAAAACTGAAAAACAATTGAAGTTCGATTTTTAGATTTTTACATGATTTAAATAAATTTGATTGTAGGAATCTATTTGTGTAAAAAAACCATAATCTGATAATTATTTTGGAAGTTATCGTGGAAAAACTGAAAAACAATTGAAGTTCGATTTTTAGATTTTTACATGATTTAAATAAATTTGATTGTAGGAATCCATTTGTATAAAAAATCCATAATCTGATAATTATTTTGGAAGTTATCGTGGAAAAACTGAAAAACAATTGAAGTTCGATTTTTAGATTTTTACTTGGTTTAAATAAATTTGATTGTAGGAATCCATTTGTGTAAAAAATTTAATTATCTGATAATTGTTTTGGAAGTTATCGTGGAAAAACTGAAAACAATTGAAGTTCGAATTTTAGATGTTTACTTGATTTAAATAAATTTGATTGTAGGAATCCATTTGTGTAAAAAAAAACATAATCTAATAATTATTTTGGAAGTTATCGTGGAAAAACTGAAAAACAATTGAAGATCTATTTTTAGATTTTTACATGATTTAAATAAATTTGATTGTAGGAATCCATTTGTGTAAAAAAAACATAATCTGATAATTATTTTGGAAGTTATCGTGGAAAAACTGAAAAACAATTGAAGTTCGAATTTTAGATTTATACTTGATTTAAATCAATTTGATTGTAGGAATCCATTGGTGCAAGAATTTTCATAATCTGATAATTATTTTGGAAGTTTTCTTGGAAAAACTGAAAAACAATTGAAGTTCGAATTTTAGATTTTTGCTTAATTTATAAAGCATATATTTTATTATATAAATTTAAATTTTGTTTAAGGAGTATTTAACAGTTATTCCTTAGCAAATTTTATTTATTTACGTTTTTCCTCTAATGTTTTAAGGATTAGACTAATGTGTATTTCTAGAAAGTTTACAACTGTTGAATAAAATATAGTTCTATTGTTTTTTTTTAAATTTTCTTCTGTTATTTTCTAGTAAATGTCATTTGTCAGCTGATTTTCAATTGTTTTATTTTGTTCTTGGTATAATTCAAACGATTTTTTAAGGAAAGAATGATTTTAACATTTTTTATTAGCAGTTTTTTTTTCTTTAAAAATTAGCTATGCTTTTTGAATCAGCTTTTTTCTTATTTGAGAAATTTTTTCTTGTAATTAAGCAAATTTTAACTGGTTTTATAAATATAAAGTACGTTTAAAAATAATTCTTAGGAAAGTTTCAGCCGTATTTTATTACAATTTTAATTGTTTTCTTATTCTGAAAGTTTACAACTGTTTGGAATAAAATTCAATTGTTTTTGTTTTTAAAATTCTATTATTTTTCTTAGAAAATGCCGTTTGTTTAACTTATTTTCAATTGTTTTTTGTTCTTCAAAAATTTTTAAGAAAATAATCATTTTAACCTGTAGTAAATTTCATTTTTTTTGAATTCAGTTTTAAGCTTTGCTGTTTAAGCCACTTTTTTTCTTATTTGAGAAATTTTTCGCTGTTATATTTTTATAAAGTTTACAACTGTTTATTCTAACAGAATTCAATTGTTTTTTTTTATTTCAACTATTTTAAACTGTAATTTTCTTAATAAGTGTCTTTTTCGGCTCAGATTTTCATTTGTTAATTTTTAAGAAACGAATGATTTTAACCTATTTCTCTTTAATTGTTAAATTTAATTTTTAGCTGGGTTTTTTTTAAATTCATACAAATAAGAAAATTTGTGAATTTGTTACATCTTGAAAAAAGTTCTTTTTAAATTCCAATTTTATCTGTTTTTTTCTTTCTTATAAATCAAGAATTTGTGATTGTGGCTGAGATTTTAAAAGTAGAATTGGCGAATGGTTTATAGCCTATAATCAAAGGAGCTATAGTATTGCCAATAATTATCCAACCATTATTGAATATAAATTTTTATACTTAAAACATTATTTTTAGTTTTTAAATTAAAAGGAAATTCAAAGAGTTGCGATTATTGTAAAAGAAATCCTGGCAGTACAGTTTGAGTATAAATAGTTTAGTATATGTTGGGTGGGTGGGTGACCACTATCACACCCTCAAATCATTTAAACATTAGCAAGGGTTTGATTTATTAAAATTTACGTAAATAACTACGCTTATGTTAAAAAAAAAACATTCACGACAAATCCTTGTTTATGTTAGATTGATTGGAGGGTGGGATAGTGGCCACCCACCCACCTTACATATATATATATATATATATATATATATTAACTTAAATTAAAACAGTATTTTTGAAGATAAGCTTTTTTTACGAGAGCTGATGTTTTATTGTAATTGAAAATGAAATAAATAACAGATTTTCGACTACTTGATAAAAATATGAGCAACTTATAAATAATCTTTATAGATACTACAGAGAAGGTATTATAATGGCCACATCACCATTTTTATTTATAAATAAATATGTAGCAATGGAGTACAGTTATTTTTTATTGAATTTTTTATTCAAAATCTTTTTAAATGTCTACGAATTCTCTTGTTGTTCGCTTATTTTAAAATAACTATTATGAGTTAAAATATTTACAATTGTGTAAAATATAAAAATCTTCTGTTTTTCATTGAATTTCAAAATTATTCGGTACCTAAAAATCTTCTTAAAATTCTAACAATTGAAAAATTTAATTTCTTTTAATTTACAACGTTCATAATTGAATAATTTCAATATTGGTATAAATTCTGCGGTTGTTACTATTTAAATATGTTTTAAAGTCGTTTTCTTTTTACCTATTATCTAATTGAGTGGCTCGTTTGTGGTACTTTGGTAGGAGATTGAGATCGCCGTTGTACTGCATCTCGTTGACCATCTTCTCGTATAGTTCCAATTTCTGCACGAATTTGCTTATTCTGTACGCCAGCGATTTTTGGAATTCCTCCATTTTCTCGTCGACGATGATTTTATTATCGAAGAGTGCTCTTGTCACACGCATAAAGCTAAAAATTAAAGGCACGTACTAAGCTATTGTATTGAAACAATTGCAACTTTTCTAAGAAACAGTTTAATATTAGTTAACTGTAAGGATATGGTAGCGACCGTTGGTAATTCAAAATAAACACTAAACTAACGCACTTACTATGTGTGGTAAGTAGTAAAAACATAGTAAGAGCGTTATATACAGGGTGACTGACGAAAAACCTTTGGTGCTGTATCTCGCTTATTTTTGATCCGATTTGAATAAATAAAACATCAAATTAAATGATTTTCAAAAGACTTTAATATGAACTGTACTGATATTTTTTCTTGCATCCAGTTTTTGACAAAAGACGATCAACTTTTTTTTTCAAATTGCACTGTATACATTTTTTGTACTGATCCGCAAGGAGATTTTTTTCTGAATCTAAATTTGTAAACGTTTTTATCCATTCATCAAACCAAAGTCGAGAAATTGAGGATTAAAAAAAAATTAAAAATCAAATACCCATAGTAAACAATATACAGAGCCTATTTCAAATGTCAAAAGTGACAGTGTCAGTCATTGGTACAATACTGCAATGATTTTTAATAATTTCTTAATAAAAATTTTGCAAGATTTCAAAAACTGAAAAACGATTTCTGTAGAAGCACAAAATTCTAGTACAGTGTTTGAAATATTGCAACATTTTCATTATGAAATAATTAAAAATCGTTGCAGTATTGTATCAATGGCTGTCACTGTCACTTTTGACACTTAAAATAGGGTCTGTATATTGTTTACAATGGATACTTGACTTTTTATTTATTTTTTAATCCTCAATTTCTCGACTTAAGTTTGATGTATGGATAAATTTGTCTACAATTTTATATTCAGAAAAAAAATCTCCTTGCGAATCAATAAAAATAATATATACAGTGCAATTTAAAAAAAAAATGTTGATCGTATTTTGTCAAAAACTGTGTGCGAGAAAAAATAACAGTTCAGATCCTATTAAAATCTTTTAAAAATGGTTTAATTTAATGCTTTATTTATTAAAATCGGATAAAAAATAAGCGAGATACAGCACCAAAGATTTTTCGTCAGTCACCCTGTATATACAAGTCAGCCGATTCATTATATTAGTTTGATATCCAATAAAAACAGTTTAATATTGTATAACACTTGATTTTATTATATCTCCACTTTAGTTCCCTCAGTTTATTAATATATTCAAGTGTTATACAGAATTCAAGTGTTTTTAATGAAGAATAATTTCATTTAAACTTTTTGCATACCACCAGAAAGTGTTATTGTTAAGCTTCATCTGCACTGGAGTCGCGATCGTGTGATCAGCAAGGAAAATTATATTCTTCATGACTTCCCGCAGTCTCTCCTCCATCTGGATTAGTACCACAGTTTCCACCTGCTTACAGTACGCCATCAGAGCCATCAACTCACCGGTATTGTTCGGCACTTCGACCACTTTCTCCATTAGAAACTCGTATTCTTCACCCAGCCTTAAACACGAGATAACATAAACAAATAATTTTTTAAAGAGAAAAATTCTGTGCAAACTGTCAAAATAATTACTTCTTGAATAAATATCTCTCTTAACGCTTCTTGAAAATTATGAAATAATAGGTAGAGAATTAATAAACAATCAGTGAAGCCAACCAAGTTTTTCTCCCAGTCTTAAACATGAAATTTGATGATCTATATTTTCAAAGAGAAAAACTATGTACAATCTATTAACATAATTACTTTTCCCAGTCTGAAACATGAAATTTGGTTATATTTGTTTAAAGAGAAAAATTATGTACAATCTGCCAACATAATTACTTCTCCCAGTCGGAAACATGAAATTTGGGGCTATTTTTTTTTTTTTAAGAGAAAAAATATGTACAATCTGTCAACATAATTATTTCTCCCATGATATTTTTTTTAAAAAGAAAAATTCTGTAGAATCTGTCAGCATAATTACTTACTGTTTGCTCATAGCTTGATAGTCGTTGGTCATCCGTTCCACTAAAATTTCCCTGAAACCCAGAGCTGCATCGGCGAAGTTATCAATTAAACTCGACCGTTTCATATCGTACATTCCCATTTTGACCGTGTGCTCCAGATTGATGGGAATCTCATCAGCCACCTCTTTATAATGTATTATCAGGTTGCAGTAGTCTTCGAAACTGTGCTCTTCCGCCAGGAATTGATTGATCTCCTCCAGAGTCTAACAACAAAACATAATATTCTAGAAAAATATTAGAGATAATAATTGGTTGATCTTTTCTAGAGTCTAACAACAAATCATAATATTCTAGAAAAATATTAGAGACAAATATTGTTTTCACTTCTTACTAAATACTAAATATTATTAATCTTGATTAAGATGTTACCATAAGGGTGCCATCTCAATCAAGGTTAACACAATGAGTTAAAAAGTAAATCTCGATTCTCTGTCTCTTACTGCGGTACGCTGATGAGATCCAAAATAGATCGAAACCGATCCGTGGCTGTTATTAACAGGGAACAATGATTATATTACTTAATATTATTATTATTCTCCACTTTTAGGCAAAATAAATGTATGCATATAACAGTAGAGGAAGACATCTGATTCTAGAACGATTGAGGATATCCCTCCTCATTATAAAATGAGTAAAAATCTCATGATTGAGGACAGTTACCTCTTTGAAACATCAAATTGTCAATACATATATTCTTACTTACCTCACCATTAATCAAATGCATGTAATCATCAAAATCCTGGACGCGCAATTCTGGACCAATTCTCTGATCGTCCAAAGTCTCTTTAAGGCGCAGTTTATAGTTAAGCACGTCATCCGAACTTATAAAGGGCTGAATATTAAAAAAACAAACATTAATTCCGTATATAAATTCATGAATAATATCTGTACCGTGAGGTTGTAGATGTGCTTGCTTTTGGTTTCAGGGAAGATGTACGTTTCTATCCGGGGAAAAATTCCCACCGCTTCACAGATATCGTCCACCACTTTAATGACGGCTTCCCTGAAGTGTTTAAAGGGCGGATCGAAGGCGACGATGTTCACCTTCTGGATCAGGTTGATTTCAAAACCTTTATTTCTGCACTAAAAAATTTAAAGCTCAATTATATATACAGGGTGAGTTTTTTTCGATGTTCTCTATGGGGATCTCGGAAACTATAAGAGATAGAGAAACGGTTAAATGGGGAAAGAAGTGTAGATTTACGAGACGAATAAAATTCCACTTTCAAAGTTTTAAAAAAAGTCAAGGGTAACTAGATATTTTGAAAAAAGTAAAAAAGGGTCAATTTTTTCAAATCAATATATCTCGGTTATTATAACAGATAGAAAAAAACTGTAAAGGACAAAGTTTTAGATAATTTTATGTAGATTAATAAAAAATAATCAGAAAATTTTTATCGCCATTATTTTCCGAGATATGATGCAAACTTACATTTTTTTAAATGGAAACCATAGTTGGCTATGGCCTCATTCAAAAGGTATTTTTTTTCTCTTTAATGCAATATGACATACGACATAGTTATTTTTTAAAAATAAGTGAGTTATAGTCATTTTAAATTTTATTATAAATAAAAAATTGGTAGCCATGAAAAAGATGAAAGTAAAACAATTGCGGTTGTTTATAATAATAGCAATATTGTAATTATTAGTTCTACAAAGTTAAATAAAAATCAAAAACCAGCATAAGAATAATAATTTTGTAATTATCAAATGGCCTTCTGTATGTGGTATAAACCCATTTGGCAATAGGATAACACGTTTCTTACACAAATATTATGAACAGATGAATCGCGAATCACTAATTGTGGTATTTTTAATCGCCACAATGAACATAGATGAACTTAAGAGAATCCACGAGAAGTTTCACAGAGAAAACTACAAATTAAATTTTGGTTTAATCCATGGTGTGTTTGGATTAATAATTCTCGGTCCATATATTTTTGAAAGCTCACTAAGTGAAACTATTACTTTCATTTTCTTCAGAAAACATTTCAAGATATGCTCGATTGTTTAAATTTATCATTACAAGCAAGATTAAAATGGTTTCAATATGACGGTGCTCCACCTCATAACATGTTGGCTTTACAAATTATTTAAATGATGCTTTTCCTAACTCATAAGTGGGAAGAAATAAACCAATCCCAGGGTCACCTAGATCTCCCGATCTGCGCGTTTTAGAATTTTTTCTGTGGGGTTATGTAAAAAACAAAGTATATGAAAAATCATATCAATCTGTGGAGGATCATAAACTAGTTTTTATTGAAACATTTAATTCAATTTACATGAGAATAGTCAACAAGCCATAAATTCAATTTTAAAAAGATATAATTTATGTCATAATAGTATTAATAGTGAACTCTTTGACCATATTTTTTTAATATTATAATTTCTCTTCCATTGATATATTGATAATTACAGAATTACTTTATGCAGTTGTTTTATTTTGGTTTATCTCTCTAAAACTAATAATTACAATATTGCTAAAATTATAAACAGCTGCAATTGTTTTACTTTCACCTTTTTCATGGCTACCCATTTTTTTATTTATAATAAAATTTAAAATGACTATAACTCACTTATTTTTAGAAATAACTATGTCGTATGCCATATTGGATTAAAGAGAAAAAAATTACCTTTTGAATGAGGTCACAGCCAACTATGGTTTCCATTTAAAAAAATGTAAGTTTGCGTCATATCTCGGAAAATAATGGCGATAAAAATTTTCTGATTATTTTTTATTAATCTGCATAAAATTATCTAAAACTTTGTTCTTTACAGTTTTTTTCTATCTGTTATAATAACCGAGATATATTGATTTGAAAAAATTGACACTTTTTACTTTTTTCAAAATATCTAGTTACCCTTGACTTTTTTGAAAACTTTGAAAGTGGAATTTTATTCGTCTCGTAAATCTATACTTCTTTCCCCATTTAACCGTTTCTCTATCTCTTATAGTTTCCGAGATCCCCATAGAGAACATCGAAAAAAACTCACCCTGTATATCTGTCATGCTGACATAAACAGCCAAAAAGTGGAAAAAAACACAATATAAAAGAGAATATCAAAGTTTCCGGATGTGGATGAGTATACCTGCCTTCCCAACATCATAATCCAAAAAGGGTTTGAGTGGAAGAACACGAAGAAGATCAAAGATCTAAATGTACAAAAAATAAAGATGTTTATCTTTTTGAAAATGTGAAAGTACTTTGACTTTCCAATTTTAATTCCATTATTATTTTTGTTGATCATCTTAATTGAATGAACCATAGGTTGAGTTAAAAATAAAGTCTCCTTAATCGTTCGTTTTTCTTTCTTACTTTACCTTAACATCTGTTATATATTCAACGTAATCATCCAAGGAATTCATGCACAGCTCCTGCAAATGTTGCGTCATGATGACGGCGGTCGTATTGAAGATTCCGCGCAGCTTCTTCGGATTCGCCGGCAGTTTGTTCTTCTTGATGGCCGTTTGGAAGATGTCAATGACGGACTTGTAGTACTGGGACAGGAGCATGTTCTTCGCCCGCTTGATGTGCTCGCTGACGTTCCAATTGTAATCGATCAACTCGTAAGCGCCCGCCTTTTCCCTCAATACGTCAGTGTTGACCAATCGAAGAGTTCTAAAACAAATTAACAATTAATAATGAGAAAAAATAATTTCTTTGAGTGTCTCTGAATTGTATAATAAAAACTACCAACTAACAGTTAAAACCACTACTCCTCGTACTAAAGCACCGCCAGGCATTGAGTTATATAACTGTTGACTGTAAATCAATATTTCGTTTACACAAATAAATATTAAGAGAATTTGAAAATTTGAGAAAATGAAAAAAAATACAGATTTACTTCAATGGCCTTCTCGTTCTCCAAACCTATCACCTATTGGACATGTGTAGATACAATTGGCAGAAGACTGGACCATCTTCAGACACCTCCCACTCACCTTACCTGATATTAATGCGAATTCAAGAAGCTTGGGATGAAATCCCTCTGGCTGACATTGACAATTTGATTTCTAATATGCCTAGGCGAGTTGCTGAGTGCTCCAGAAATCGTGGAGGGGCAACTCATTATTGAAATTAAAGAAAATGTTACCATGATTTTTTGTTAAAATTTTAATCATTTCTTAATGTGGATTATTTGCGAACAATCTGAAATTTTCTTGTTGTTCTTTTACTTATGGCGGCCAGTATATATTAAAACAATATTTTATCAGAAATGAAATACATTTCGTATTAACACTTACTTAAAATTTTTATGCCACAAATCCACCAAAGCGCAGATGCAAGGATGAATGATGTTTATACTCCTCTTCAACTTAACCACCATCGCATCGTAATTGGGCTTCCAGACGACACTGAGCTTCTCCAATTCCCGCCTCTCTTCCGTTTCATATTCGCCGATCTTCTCGTCAACGGAAGGATCGTTGAGAACGAAATCCACGATCGACTTCTTCATGGCCATCATGAAGTCCTCTTTCATGTCGTCGATGGCCTCAGCGAGCATCTCCTTCCAAGCCTTTAATTTATCCGGTATCAAAAGTAAAACCTGCAATAGAAAACTATTAATAGTAAAAACTGCAATAATTGTAGAACTGACGTGCAACAACGTTGGTTAGGGTCAGTAATTGGATAGGTGACTAGTACCATTACCATTGGGATACAATTAATGGTGCTTTAGAGTGACGGAGGCGATCCTTTAAAGTAACAATCTCATTTACACACACACAAATACACTAATGACACATGGCGGAAGGACCACGTGGTCGATAGCCAAACACTACTACTACTACTACTTGTAGAGGTGGTTACCTTCTTGATTATGGTTTTCTCCATTGGGGCTATATGCACGTCATCTATTCCGTGTTGAATGTAATAATAATAGCGAAGCACTTGTAGGTCGGTTTCTGTTAAAATTGAAGACTTATCTACCTCAACTTGCTGATTCATGATTAGGTTCACCATTCTGTTTCTAAAGATTTCCCTTTCTTTCCTCAAAGCGGTGTAAGATTTCATCTTAAGAGCTTGCTCACGCTCTATAAATAATAGCAACAATACAAACTTCTTAATAAATTTAAATTATTTGTAATGAATTTCACGAAAAACAAAGTAATAACCCTGACAATAAAATTGGGTGAATAGTCTTGTAACATTAACGTAGAGGAAATATTAACGAAAGTTACCTTACTGTCCTTCAAAATAGTCACCCCCTCATAACTATGCACCGCTGAGATCTGCTGTACATGTACTGGAAACGTTTCAAGAAGGCTTCTTTTGGGATGGAATTCAAAAGCCTCGTCACGTTTCATTGGACGTCAGGAATACCGTCAAATATCTTTCCTGTTACATAACTATTCACAAACTTTATTGTCAGAGGTTGTAAATACTCCATAAACTATACTATTGATGGTAAACAGTAATCGAAAGATTCAAGAGAGATAAAAATATGTTTATTTATAACAAAAAAACAATCTAAATGCATTTAAACCATTGATCTTATTATACAGGGTGACTGACGAAAAACCTTTGGTGCTGTATCTCGCTTATTTTTTACCCGATTTTAATAAATAAAACATCAAATTAAACCATTTTTAAAAGACTTTAATAGGATCTGAACTGTTATTTTTTCTCGCACCCAGTTTTTGACAAAATACGATCAACATTTTTTTTTTTAATTGCACTGTATACATATTTTTATTGATTCGCAAGGAGATTTTTTTTCTGAATATAAAATTGTAGACAAATTTATCCATACATCAAACTTAAGTCGAGAAATTGAGGATTAAAAAAATAAATAAAAAGTCAAGTATCCATTGTAAACAATATACAGACCCTATTTTAAATGTCAAAAGTGACAGTGACAGCCATTGATACAATACTGCAACGATTTTTAATTATTTCATAATTAAAATGTTGCAATATTTCAAACACTGTACTAGAATTTTGTGCTTCTACAGAAATCGTTTTTCAGTTTTTGAAATCTTGCAACATTTTTATTATGAAATTATTAAAAATCATTGCAGTATTGTACCAATGACTGACACTGTCACTTTTGACATTTGGAATAGGCTCTGTATATTGTTTACTATGGGCATTTGATTTTTAATTTTTTTTTAATCCTCAATTTCTCGACTTTGGTTTGATGAATGGATAAAATCGTTTACAAATTTAGATTCAGAAAAAAATCTCCTTGCGGATCAGTACAAAATATATATACAGTGCAATTTGAAAAAAAAAGATGATCGTCTTTTGTCAAAAACTGGATGCAAGAAAAAATATCAGTACAGTTCATATTAAAGTCTTTTAAAAATCATTTAATTTGATGTTTTATTTATTAAAATCGGATCAAAAATAAACGAGATACAGCACCAAAGGTTTTTCGTCAGTCACCCTGTATTAGTACTTTAGAAAACTAAATTTACTCACCCTGTTTTCTTTTTTCTGCCATTTTCTTCCTGTATTTCGGATGTCCGGCCGCGAATATTGGCTTGACGATCTCCGGCGGCAATGAGAAGAAAGGCGTCGTGCCCACGTTGTAATCTTCAGGTAGGGCCAGCCTGGGCATTTTGATTTTGATGTCCCCGCGCGCCTCTAAAAAGGCGCGTTTCTCGGAGATTTTCTTGAACAGCCGCTCCCTCTCTATATTCCTTCCAGCCATGGTGTCGACCGGAGTAAAGTTGTTTCAAATTAATTGACAGAATTGTGACGTGACGTATATTCTATTTATGTAAAAAAAAAGAGAACTTAGAAGGCAGATATGAAATAACGTCAATAAAATAATGTGTTCAATTCAATATTTTAAATATTATAATTGTTTCCTGTCACTAACAGCCACCAGTTTCGATCTATTTTGGATCTCATCAGCGTAGCGCAGTTAGAGACAGAGAATCGTGATATACTTTTTAACCTTGATTGAGATGACATCCTTATGGTAATATTTAAATATTCAAATCGTAAAGGCTGTAAAATCAATTGTCAGGACCGAAAATTTGTCTCAACAATAGTATATCGTCTCTCTCAAACTATAAAAACAAAAATATTTCTTAATTTGTAGTATTTATGATAAACATCTGCTTTTATTTCGTAATATCATTAGCTTTCACACTTGTATTTAATAATTATTCATAATTTAATCTTTATTTAAGCCGAAAAAGGATAAATAAAGGGTTTAAAATGGGAGAGGATTAAGAAATTACAACTGGAAAGAAAAGAATTAAAAAAATTGTATAATAACAAATAAATAGCCTATAGTTGCTATACAAAAAATAATTCAAGATGTACCACAAAGTAAATACCTTCAGAATTAAACATTTAAAAACAATGAATCAAAAATTAAGTAAAAAATGCATTTTACTGTGAATGGGAATTTAAAATCAATACTAAGCAGTTGGGAAGAAGGAATGCTACCAACTGAGACTAATGTAAACAATATTGTGTGTAATTAACTATTTATTTCTGACTATAAGAACAATAGTGTTCATAAAATATAACTGTTACTTACGTGAACTCAATATTTTCAATTTTTCTGAATTAATATTAACTATTACACATACACACATAAACTATTTAAAACTCTGTTTTTGCTTACACTTGTATACAAACAGATTTAGGTAAAATGCATTTGTTTGATCGATATACAACATAATGGATTTAAATTTAGTGTGCTTGCAGTGTCATGGTAACAATAACACTGTAATAAGTTTGTTGGATTATATACAGGGTTATTCACGCTATACGGCACGGAATATTGTGGCCAAAATACGTGACTTTCAAAAAGTTTCACTTTGGGTATATATGAGGGTTTATTAGGGCTACTTTTTAAAATTACTTTCATAATATACAGGGTGTCCCAAAAACACTAAAAGTATCAAAGTTGTGTTTTTTTTAATGAAACACCCTGTATTTTATTGCATTTTTGGATCCTTCGATAAAAATAAGTGTGTGTTTTAATAAGGTTTTTATTACATAAACCTTAAGGTTTTTGAAATAATAATTTTGTAAAAATGTAACCTAATTTTCATGTTTCAAATACTTAAAAAATAATTAAGTTATGCATACCAAATTTACACTGAAGTGTAACAATAGATCATATTTTATTTTCCAAGTATAATAAATTTGACATCTTATACCGGGTGTAAAAAAATGGAATTAAACAAATGAGAATTTTAACTGGCTATAACTTTATTTATTTAAATGGAACGCTATATTTATTAATTTATCAGCAAATGCACGTTTTAATTACCTATCGAATGGTATTTATATCTTAAATGTTAAGTCTTCTCGTTTTTACAGAAAACGCCAAAACATTGTTTATTGCACCTTTTTAGTACTTTTAAAGTAAAAATTTTAATGTATCTAGATTTCTATCGTATTTAAAAACATCAGATAATTAATTTAGTCTGTTACTTTAGTTTAAAAAGCCTATCTTTTGTTATAGTTGTGTTATTTTGCGTTTTTGTGTTAAATCGTTAGTAATCGTTATTGTTTGAACATGGTTGTTGTATGTCATAGTAAAAAATGAAAATTTACACAGATTTTCTTATACTGAGATTTCTATAACTGACACTTCCAATTTCTTTAAACTGGTTTAATGGTCTCTCAAAAATGGCTGGCTTAGGGTGATTTCTTTCGGGAAATCTTTAAGTATAAACTCGACAAGCCAATAAACAATTTTGATGACATTCTCCAAGCATAAAGATAATGCCAATACCCCCTTCTTTTGAGTAAATCTTCATTTTTTACCAAAAAATACAACAGCGATGTTCAAACAATAACGATTACTAACGATCTAACACAAAAATGCAAAATAAGACAACTATAACAAAAGACAGGCTTTTTAAACTAAAGTGGCATACTAAATTATCTGACGTTTTTAAATACCATAGAAAACTAGACACATTAAAATTTTTACTTAAAAAGTACTAAAACGGTGCAATAAACAATATTTTGGCGTTTTCTGTAAAAACGAGAAGACTTAACATTTAAGATATAAATACCATTCGATAGGTAATTATAACGTGCATTTGCTGATAAATTAATAAATATAGCGTTCCATTTAAATAAATGAAGTTATAGCCAGTTAAAGTTCTCATTTGTTTAATTCCATTTTTTTTTACACCCGGTATAAGATGTCAAATTTATTATACATGGAAAATAAAATACGATCTATTGTTACATTTCAGTGTAAATTTGGTATGGATAACTTAATTACTTTTTAAGTATTTGAAACATGAAAATTAGGTTAAATTTTTACAAAATTCAAATTATTTCAAAAACCTTAAGGTTTAAGTAATAAAAACCTTATTAAAACACACACTTATTTTGATCGAAGGATCCAAAAATGCATTAAAATACAGGGTGTTTCATTAAAAAAAACACAACTTTGATACTTTTAGGGTTTTTGGGACACCCTGTATATTATGAAAGTAATTTTAAAAAGTAGCCCTAATAGACCGAGATATATCCCCAAAGTGAAACTTTTTGAGAGTCACGCATTTTGGCCACAATATTCCGTGCCGTATAGCGGGAATAACCCTGTATATTCTTTATCATACTTGCTTAAAACAAACTGCAATTATTACAAAACATAATAAATATTGAAAACATACAAATACAATTTTGACAGCAAGTTAAAGAGCGGAGTTCATCTTGATTCATTAAACTCTAACGTTTCAAAGGTACTTTTTCTGCAATTAAAATTCTTTGGGGATATGTTTACAAAGATTTATCACTTGACAAATGACTTGAGTTGTGACTTTTTCTACGTGATAATACATTATATAGACAGTGAATAAAAATACTTACATAGAAAGTGTTTTATTCAGTACATACCTTAAAAGTTTATCACTGGTGCTACTAAATTCAAATTTACTTTAATATATTTAATTTTAATTAACTTTATTCATTACATATTTGTGTTTATTTTCTGTTTTTGTGTATTTCGTATTAAAACTAATTATGACAAGAAAAAAATACATACCAGGAGAGCTAGGAAATTTGTTCTATAGGACTGTAATTGTGTATTTGAGTATGGAAAAATGAAGTGACAATCAGTATCTAAACAACACACATTTTATTAATGCGCTGCCATAAAAAATACTTTCACTCTCTTATTGTGATAATTGACAGAGCATAGCAACACCCCTCATGATCCAGTGACTTGGGGGTTTCAGTGTTGTCAGTGTCATGGCAACTACGTAATTAGTGGAATGGCCGGTTGTTGATAAAACTCCCCTCCTCTCTGATGTTTTATATAAAGGACATCTGTACGTGTAGCGTTCTATAAAATCATCCTTCTTCATCGGAATCAACCATATCTAAAATAAGTAAAGTAATTAATAACTTAATAAACAATCACAAAACACATTTTCAACATGTTTAAATATACCGGGTGACCCATTTTAATAAATCCACTGGATTATCTCGACACATATGCGTCCTACAAAAAAATGTTCCAAATAAAAGTTTGATGGTTTCGAAAGGGCCATCTAATCCTATACACATTTTTTCACCCCCACCCTCCAGGGGGCGGGGCAGGGGGTCAACTTTTATATCTTAAATGGGAACCCTTATTTTTTTATTGCAGGTTCCGATTCTACATAAAAAAATATGAAGATTTCATTTGAACTTTTTTTTCGAATTGGTGATAGATGGCGCTGCAATCGCAAAAATAACATTAATCAAGTCAAAAAACGATAAAATGACGATAAAATCGTCACTTTTAATTGTTCGCCATTGAAATGGAGTGCGTCATCTTATCGCGTAGGGTCAATGCACCAGTGAATGGCTGGTTATTCTAGCAAAATTGTTGACAAAAAGATGCTAAACCGCGCCCCGTTTACTTCCTGGAAAATGAAACAAACCGTCTGACGAAAATCATAACAAACATTCTGACGAAAATTAAAACAAGCAATTTGCCAAAAATGTTGTTTAGTTGCAATTAGTTTTCCGGACAGTTCGCACAAAAAATTCGGCGGCTCGTGATAATTGCATTATCTGACAATCAACCGAAATGGCCGATTATTCACCGAATGAGAAGGTGGATTGCAGCGCCATCTATCACTAATTCGAAAAAAAAGTTCAAATAAAATCTTCATATTTTTTTATGTAGAATCCGAATCTGCAATAAAAAATAAGGGTTCCCATTTAAGATATAAAAGTTGACCCCCTGCCCCGCCCCCTGGAGGGTGGGGGTGAAAAAATTTGTATAGGATCAGATGGCCCTTTCGAAACCATCAAACTTTTATTTGAAACATTTTTTTGTAGGACGTATATGTGTCGAGATATTCCAGTGGATTTATTAAAATGGGTCACCCGGTACTTAGAAATCAAAGATAATTGTCTAGGAATATTTGGGTTTATTACGGTCAAGAAACAAGTTAGAAAAGTTCAAAATGCGGCAACAGAAAAAAAAATGTGTTTAATGGTTTAAATAGATTAAGATGACTTTAGTAGTCTTACGTGCGGAAAGGTATCATATAAGACTTTAGGTAAGGATTCATCCAAAGCCATAGTTTCCCTGTTCCATCTAGCTCCATCTAAAAATAGTCCATACACGTATACACCATCCTCTGGTGGTGCACCAAACTTATCTTCTTTCATCACCTATTTAAAAACACATTTTTATGATTAATTAAATGATTAAAAACTATACTTTATTAACTGATTAATGGTTGAGGGGTGAACTTCGTGATACGTCTTAAAAATTTAAGCAAAAATGTTTACTAAATACTTGATTGTAGAGACTTTCACTTTGTGATACATATATTATAACTTTAAATAAAATAAAATAAACTTTGTTTATATTACAGTGTGTAAAGACGTTTACTTTGTTGATATCACACTTTATTTCTAAGTGACTCGAGTTTCTGATCATTTTCAAATTCTACTTTACGTTTGAAAATGATCAGTTAATGATCGAAACTCGAGTCACTTAAAAATAAAGTAAAGGTTTTTACATATATTAGATTGATAAGGCTGTTACTTGGCGAAACTCCATTATGAACTTATAATGAAAAAAACACGATCGTTCTGAGTTTAGCTTTATTTTGTAGATACTACAATTATTTCGCCACACAGTGGCTTCAATCATTATTCATCTGCCTTATGAAGCAACTGTGTGGCGAAACAATTGTAGCAGTATCTACAAAATAATGCTGAACTCAAAACGATCGTATTTTTTCATTATATGTATTTACTTATATTTTTTGGTAAAACATTATGAAGTGATATCAATTCTTTACCTAGCATAATGTAATAAACTATTATTACATTATAGTGTATTTAATGACAAAGATACGATGATTTAATCAATAAAGTGGTAAAACAATCATCGTGTCGCCTTCTTCATTATATTCAAGATGTACTATAAAGTAAACGCCTCCACAATTTATAGTGTGTACGTTGTATCTCAAAATTTGTTAATTATAATTATTTCTTACGGCATAATCAAACACCAAAAGATCGATAGGTATTCGATATTTTCGGGCGAAGTTCTGCTGGGCTCCAGTCAGGAACGCCTGGGTGAAGAAGAAGCCCGACAACCAGAAAGTTATTGGAGGTCCCTTATCAAACCACAGCTGTAAATGATAAAATAAGGGCTATTAAAAAACAAATATACTCAGTGACATGGAAATTGCAACACCAAAAAGGAGTATGTACTTTATGATTAAAGTTAGCACAAAGAAAGATAACAATTGATAAAAAAATTAAAGAAAAATAACAAAAATTAACATTTATTTTATTATTAATGATATGGTACACCACTATTAGTTCTCCTCCTATTCCTTATTGTATCGATAATATCTTGAGGTATTATATTCCAACCAACCTGTAATTCGTGCTGAAGAACTTGCAGTATCAGAGGATGACGCTGTAAGTTCTATAGTCTTCTCCCCATAATGTCCCATGCATGATTAATGGGTAAAAGATTGGGAGATTGGGATGGCCATAGCAGGATATTGACATTATCTTCCGCAAATCGGTTCATAGAAACTCTTGCAATATGGGGATAAGAATTATCTTGCTGGAAAAGTGGGTTTTCAAACCACTGAAGAAACAAAAGAATAAGAGGTTCTATCACTTTATCCACGTATCACTGAGCGGATGAATTGCAATCAAGACATACTTCCATAAGTCAAAGCATTCCATGTCATAATCCCATAATCCCTACAGTTTGACGCATAGGACTCTCAATAGAAACTTTCATATTGCAAGGTTCCCCGAGTCTTTGTCTGACCCTCAATGTTCAAATTTTGCTGTAGATTATTCAAAGGGTTACAAAATGGACCTTCGTAAGATAACAATAGATTTTAAACAAAATTTTTCAATAATTTTAATTCTACACTTGGAAATTTTCTTGCTTTGTTTATTTCTTTTGTACATTTTTTAAATTATCAGTACTTTCTTAAAGAATTTACCAATGAAGCCTTCTAATAACTACAAACAAAATCCTCAAGTGTTTTGGTTAGAATAACGAGATGTTTTGCTTAAAAATACTTGCCCATATTAATTCCTTTAAAAATTCTATAAATTTTTCAACAATGATTGTTTTCGAAAATTTCCTTATAGTATTGATTACTGCTTCCTGTCAACATGGGCCATGGGCCATTTTCGATCAATTTTGGATCTCGTCAAATCAAATTTATACACATCTATACTACTTGAACGTCCTCAGCTTAGTAATCACCAAACACTTTAATTAATTGTTGCAGTAGGTCAAGAATGTGTTGTTTTAATACACAGACTGTTGTGGTAGGTAAAGAGTACGCTAACTTAATGTACAGACTGTTATGGTAGGTCAGGGGTACGCTAGTGTTAGGAAAAGACTATTACAAATAAAAAACTTTTTAACTTTGTTTGTATAACACGGACTTTATTTAGTGACTATAGTTTCGACAATTTTAGCTTGTCATTATCAAACTTCTAGTGACTATAGTCACTAAATAAAGTCCGTGTTATACAAACAAAGTTAAAAAGTTTTTTATTTGTGAAGAATTATGTATAACGAAGTAGAAGCCTCCACCGTTAAAAGACTATTGCGGTAGGTCAAGAGTACGCTGGGTCAAGGAATAGATTGTTGTAAATAGAAGGTCAAGAGTATACTGGAATAACAAATATATTGTTGCAGTAGAGTTTAATACACAAACAATTATATTGACGTACTTTTTACCTTCTTAGATTAAAGAATAAACTAATATGAAAGGTCAATAATTTTCGGTCAACAATACATTACGTTATTATTCAAATTTTTGTGATAGGTCAAGATTACGCTGAGATAAGGGATGTACTACTAAAATTACTCTGGGTTAATGAAAAAAATGTTTTATAAAGTCAATATTACACTAGATTAAAAGGAACTATTGCGGTAGATCAAGATCTTGTTGATTTGATACACAGACTATTGCGAACGGCAAGATAGCGCTATTGTTGTAGGCCAAAATACGCCAGTTTAACATTGTGGATGGCTAAGAAACTCATTGTTGTAGATTTACAAACTGTTTTAGTATTTTTTAAATTATTAGTATGTTGTAATAGGTCAAGAAAACGTTAAGTTAAAAAGTGGCACTGACACAATGACAGACTAATGTCAACTATATTTAGCCAAAAATAGCATATTTGCTAAAATATATTACAAAAGAAGAAATCAGAAGCTGTCAACATGTTTTACCGGACACTGGATGGATGTGGGTCTGAGTGGAAGATCATTGAAAACCAGTGAACACCGCCCGTCATTCTTGCTGTTTAAATTTGTGTACGTGCTGCATTAATTTATGTATTATTTTGTGAATATTTTATAAGCAGAAGAACAAAGTTTTAAAGAATAAAGAATAAAGGTTATTGTAGAACACCAAGAGTACGTTAAGTTACGGAATAAATTATCGTGGAAGTTCAAGAATATGTTCATGTGTTTTAAACAAACATACTCTATTTTAATGACGCTGTTTTAACACAATCACTATTGTGATATTTCTCTTTGAATATTTGAGTACGTGAAGAGAAGAATAATAAATGTACATATAGTGTACACTGCAACGAAAATGATATTTTTAATTACTAACCATTACTATTGGGATAAGTCGCGAGTATGCTAGATAAAGTAATTCTTATTATATTTTAAGAGTACGCTGTGTTAATGTGAAAGGTTAATTAAATAGGATAACGAATAGACTATTGTCAAAGGTCAAAAGAACCAAACCTGAATCCCTAATTTGTTTTACAGATTATATTATAATAATGGTGCTTTAAAATTATTTTAATTGTTTACCTTTCATTTGTAGTTCACATTGCAAAGTACTTAAAACTCTCTTGCAGTGACCACCAGACCATACATGTGAAGCTGGTATCCACATCAATGGCATCTTAATCAATTGCTACCTTTTAATAGACGAACATTTATGCCAAGTTTGTTTAAAAAAAAGTCCTATCCCTTCTTGGTGTTGCGAGTATAATTATTATTACAATTAATGCTTACACCACTACATTCTTTATGGAACCAAATTTATTTATTACTAATTGTCTGAAATTTAAGAGCGTTCAATAAAAATTCAAGACGAAATTAACGTTTGATTTCTTGATTACAAGTGATACACGTCGGTATTTTATGTACCAATATGTGCTTCGTTCAGGGATGACTTCTAATTTCAAACTATATCTTCGTCATCGATTTTTATTAAACGCTCATTACAATACCTGAAGAAACTGAAGTCTTTGTAGTAAATCGTTGATATAGCTGCCAAGCGGTTTTAACGACGGATAAGACTTCCCCGCCCACATTTCAGGAATTCTACCCACTAGGATACTAACCACCACCTTTTCCAAATCATACGACATGACAATTAAACCTGTAAATTATAATAATATATTAATTATAATTATGACGATCAGAATAGCAGATACAAACATTTAAAAGAACACAAACTATAGAATATGTTTATTATTCGTGATGCAGAAAAAAAAAACGGATCGATGATAACGCTGTCTTAAAATCTGTAATAAACAGTAACTTTCTGTAAATCATTTCCTCTTTTGATTTGCGATCATTTTACTTATTAACGAAGCCACTCATCAAAAAAAATCACCGATTTTTCGATCAAAAATTTGTTCAGCAAACAATTAGCGTTAGTTATGGTCGCAAACTTTCAGCTTGAAATAAGTTAAGCAAAATTAAGATTCATGTATATAGTGAGGAATTAACTGCTACAAATTCTGCACTTTATTACGGATGAAGCAAAGAAAAAATATAAGACGGATGTACAATTTTTTAGCTACATTTAGGTTTTTTTCTAAAAAAAAAAAACTCAATTCTTCAAACTATGCTTAAAGAATGCAGTATCAGATATGTACCTTACTTTTTGCTAATTTTGGCTCTACTATACATATACTATACTATTATAAACTGGTAGATATATTGAATATGTATGCTTTTCAGCATACCAATTCATTTTTCATCGCTATAAGTCAACACTGATAACCGCAAAAAATTAGTTTTCAAATTAATTACTGAACTGATTTAAATAATTTGGATTATTCATGTGTACACTTAATACAGATGTTGGCACCAAATGTTAAAAAGTCACTGCACCTACCCAAAGTGTTATCATAATAAACATGCTTCTTAATCATATGATTTTCAATAATGATTTGACTTGAAGTAATATTAAACAACAGATTTAAATAAAAACACTTTATAACTTTATTTTACCACTATATTTTTTTAAACTGTGACTATAGTTTCGATCATACAAAGATCATTTTCTTTGTTTTAAAGTCTTTAAAGTTATAAAGTGTCTTATTTAAATTTGTTATCAAAATGTACCCACCAAGTAAACGACACCACCATACAAGAATAACTGATTTAACAGATTTCTCCATAGACCATCAACATCCACCCGCCCAAATAACTAATATTTTCTTTACCTTTAACGGCTTTTTGGACGTTCTTAAGACTTGTCCATATGACGTTTATTAAGTTATTGAAGCGACCCATTTCCTGCATGAGTACGGTGTTCATACTTTGTGCGTACGAAGTGGGATATTTCTCCATAACTGCATCCCTATCGAACGGTGGCGGTAAACGCTGTAAGATATCAGCAGCGACCTCTAGTACCACGTCATCTGACGATTTCGCACTACCTCCAGAACTAGTTGCGTCCTAAATAACAAATACAATAAAATTATTCAGTATATTCATTGTTTACATTGTAATAAATTACAGGAAACATTTATGTACTTCTTTTGCATGTTAACATAGAAATAAATGTGTTTCAAAATAAAACAATTAACTGTTTAATAACGACAAGTAGTCTAAACTATATTAATTTATTAAAGTGTTGCCAAAAATGTTATATTGAATTATAAGAATGTATCACGAAGTGAAACGCTGCATAATAAAGTGATGTAATTTTATATATACTTGACTAGCTTATAGTCGAAACTATAGTCACTGTTATTGTTTAAAATTTAGTGGTAAAACAAAGTCATTGTGTCTCATTTACAAATCATCATTATTGAGGCTAAAATCGAAAAGAGTTACTTAAAAACTAGGTTCAATAGAACTTATCGCATATGATTACGTTAGTTTTTGTTTTACTGTACACATAAAATAATTAAAAAATGTACATTTTACATACCTCAATCAATTTCTTGGATATGCGTAGAAAATAAAGGACATTGGATTAAATCAATAATTTTACCATTTATAACTTTATAATACATACCTCTAGTTCGATGATATCCTTGTTGGCACGTAAATTATAATAATAATTAGTTAGATTTAGTAATGTTAAATAAAATCACACATTTCTTAAGAAACGTTAATTTTAGGAGTAAAAATGATAAGCTATAATTCATAAATTTTTTGATACGTGTTTTGCAAAATTCTGAATGCTTATTCCAGAAAGATTAAAGAAAGTTGAGCAGTAAACAATAGAAGATGGAAATATGAGAAATATGTAAATTTGTGAAATTTAACGATTCCCAAATAACTTTTTGAGGATTAAACTAATTCCCTAGTAGTAATAGTATTATTTGAATATCGACCATGTGATCCTTCTACCATGTTATTTGTTTATCGTGTGTGTATGTGTAAATAAGCTTGTTACTTTAAAGGATCGTCCCCGTCACTCTAAAGAGCCATTCATTGTATCCCAATGGCGAATTGTACCTGCACTTTCGCAATTACTAGTATACAGGGTGAGTTTTTTTCGATGTTCTCTATGGGGATCTCGGAAACTATAAGAGATAGAGAAACGCTTAAATGGGGAAAGAAGTGTACATTTACAAGACGAATAAAATTCCACTTTCAAAGTTTTCAAAAAAGTCAAGGGTAACTAGATATTTTGAAAAAAGTAAAAAGTGTCAATTTTTTCAAATCAATATATCTCGATTATTATAACAGATAGAAAAAAAACTATAAAGGACAAAGTTTTAGATAATTTTATGCAGATTAATAAAAAATAATCAGAAAATTTTTATCGCCATTATTTTCCGAGATATAACGCAAACTTACATTTTTTAAATGGAAACCATAGTTGGCTGTGACCTCATTCAAAAGGTATTTTTTTTCTCTTTAATCCAATATGGCATACGACATAGTTACTTCTAAAAATGATTGAGTTATAGTCATTTTAAATTTTGTTATAAATAAAAAATGGGTAGCCATGAAAAAGGTGAAAGTAAAACAATTGCAGTTGTTTATAATATTAGCAATATTGTAATTATTAGTTTTACAGAGATAAATCAAAATGAAACAACAGCAAAAAGTAATTCTGTAATTATCAATATATCAATGGGAGAGAAATTTTAATATTAAAAAAATATGGTCAAAGAGTCTACTATTAATACTATTATGACATAAATTATATCTTTTTAAAATTGAATTTATGGCTTTTTGACTATTCTCATGTAAATTGAATTAAATGTTTCAATAACAACTAGTTTATGATGCTTTACAGATTGATATGATTTTTCATATACTTTGTTTTTTACATAACCCCACAGAAAAAATTCTAAAACGCGTTTCGGGAGATCTAGGTGGCCCTGGGATTGGTTTATTTCTTCCCACTTATGAGTTAGGAAAAGCATCATTTAAATAATTTGTGAAGCCAACATGTTATGAGGTGGAGCACCGTCATATTGGAACCATTTCAATCTTGCTTGTAATGATAAATTTAAACAATCGAGCATATCTTCAAATGTTTTCTGAAGAAAACGAAAGTAATCAGTTTCACTTAGTGAGCTTTCAAAAATATATGGGCCGAGAATTATTAATCCAAACACACCATGGATTAAACCCAAATTTAATTTGTAGTTTTTTCTGTGAAACTTCTCTTAAGTTCATCTATGTTCATTGTGGCGATTAGAAATACTACAATTAGTGAATCGCGATTCATCTGTTCATAATATTTTTTTAAGAAACGTATTATCCTCTTAACAAATGGGTTTATACCACATACAGTAGGCCATTTGATAATTACAAAATTATTTTCTTATGCTGGTTTTTCATTTTTATTTAACTTTGTAGAACTAATAATTACAATATTGCTATTATTATAAACAACTGCAATTGTTTTACTTTCATCTTTTTCATGGCTACCCATTTTTTATTTATAATAAAATTAAAAATTACTATAACTCACTTATTTTTGGAAATAACTATGTCGTCTGTCATATTGGATTAAAGAGAAAAAAATACCTTTTGAATGAGGCCATAGCCAACTATGGTTTCCATTTAAAAAAATGTAAGTTTGCATCATATCTCGGAAAATAATGGTGATACAAATTTTCTGATTATTTGTTAATAATCTACATAAAATTATCTAAAACTTTGCTCTTTACACTTTTTTTCTATCTGTTATAATAATCGAGATATATTGATTTGAAAAAATTGACACTTTTTACTTTTTTCAAAATATCTAGTTACCTTTGACTTTTTTGAAAACTTTGAAAGTGGAATTTTATTCGTCTCGTAAATCTACACTTCTTTCCCCATTTAACCGTTTCTCTATCTCTTATAGTTTCCGAGATCCCCATAGAGAACATCGAAAAAAACTCACCCTGTATATTATATTGTTATGAACATGAATAACATAACGAAGGAGAATTAGAAGTCTTAAAAATCAATAACATATACTTTTACATTTAAACACAATTTATCTTACCGATCAAACATAATTCCTACTCTATTAAATGAAATATTGAGTCACACTCACTAATAGTGTAGTGCATCTTTACGTAACTCAACAATCATTAAACTACAATTCATACAACTACTGACCATTAAGTGGTTATTAACTTACCCATCTATCCTGTTTAGCAAATTAAAAATTTAACAATTATATCAAATTTATATTGTATTTCCTAAACATAGGAAAACATGTAACGAAAATATACCTGCGTAAGTAACGTATTCGCAAATAGCAGTGTAGTTTCTTGTTGGTCCTTCATGATGTCAGCATTTTCGTTCATTCCAAAAACCTCTGGATGGGTAATCAGCGGTAGGGTCTTGGTATACTCCATAAATTGCTCGTACGTTGTTACATTTGGGCAATAGTATGTACCTGAAATGTAAATTTTATTTTATTAAATGTATGTTAATAATAGAGGCTTTAAGATGCAAAGGGTATGCACTTTAAGAGTAAAAACTTAAAACTTATTGTCAATTTTTACCTACTTTTAAGCAAATTTAAAACGTTTTTCGAAAAAACTCTCCACATTTAATCTAGCGTACTCTTGGCCTACCTCAATAAACTCTATATTGACCTATCATACAAATGGATTGTTAGGGTAGGTCACGGATACGCTAGGTCAATACACTTTGTATTATAATAGATCGGGAGTTCGCTGGGTCAATGTCCTATTTACATGAGGATTAATATAGAATTTGTTGGGTAAGGTCAAGGGTACGCTAGTTAATTCGAAATGAATTGATGTAGGTCAAGAGTACGCTGGTGTATATAAAAGTTATTGAGATAAGACAAGAATTCAGTAAGTGGATTGATACAAAAAAAGGTTCAATAAATTAAAGAACAAGCAGCTGATAACGCATATTAAAAAAATTAAATTTATAGAAAAAGATATAACAAACAAAAACAGAAATGAAATAATATTTATTTTTAAAAGAATTATCTAGCAGTGTTAATTTTATTTTATTGTTAAGTAATTGAAGAGTAAAACTGTGTTTTCAATTAGAGAAAAATATAAACACCAGCACTACTGGTTTTACTTTGGAAAGTATGTAGAAAGAGCGGAAAATATATAGAAAAGAGGCTATGGTCGATATCAAAAATAAAGGAAAGGACGAAGAAATAGTTTTATTAGGTGTCATTATTGAGTGACACATATTTTCCAGTTGTTACACCAATTTTCCTAATAAAAAATTTCGTAGTAAAAATTACGCAGTTTAAAATTTCATTTTAGATTTTAAGAAATGTATACCAACCTGTAGGTTCAAAGGCGTACTTTTCGACATCGATCAACTCTCGGCAGTAAAATTTGTTTAAGATCGTATTAAGGCACCTTCTGTCCCAGTCATCAGTAACTCTTCCACCGTAATTACATTCCCCGGTCAGATATCTCAGGGCGTCGAATTGAACATCCTGAAAGCATTAATTATAATTATTAACAATTGCAAGATTGATAAGATTATTGGTTCCCTGTCAGCAGCAGCTACACACCGGTTTCGATCTATTTTGCTTCATATTAACATAGCGCAGTTAAAAATAAGGTACATAGATGGTGTATCAGTAGAGTAATTACAAAAAAAAATCATTCAGGAGAGATAGATGATGTAAGAAACAATTTTCTGACGAAAGAAGGAATGACTGGAAACTTTTAGATCTGGAAAATGTTTCTATGAAAAGCTAGTAGAAATAAATTTGTGACAAAAAATATAGCGCTGATTCCTGAGGTACCTACATCGTTATATATTTTGTTGTATACAATAAAAACACTTAATAACGAGTTGTTATACAAACAGGTTATTAAGTGTTTTTATTGTATATAAAAAATAGCTTGTTTATTATACTTAATATTAATACAGTAAAAACTTTTAAATACAGGGCGAGTTTTTTTCGATGTTCTCTATGGGGATCTCGGAAACTATAAGAGATAGAGAAACGGTTAAATGGGGAAAGAAGTGTAGATTTACGAGAATAACAAAATTTTCACATTCAAAGTTTTCAAAAAAGTCAAGGGTAACTAGATATTTTGAAAAAAGTAAAAAGTGTCAATTTTTTCAAATCAATATATCTCGGTTATTATAACAGATAGAAAAAAACTGTAAAGGACAAAGTTTTAGATAATTTTATGTAGATTAATAAAAAATAATCAGAAATTTTTTATCGCCATTATTTTCCGAGATATGACGCAAACTTACATTTTTTTAAATGGAAACCATAATTGGCTGTGACCTCATTCAAAAGGTAATTTTTTTCTCTTTAATCCAATATGGCATACGGCATAGTTACTTCTAAAAATGAGTGAGTTATAGTTATTTTAAATTTTATTATAAATAAAAAATGGGTAGCCATAAAAAAAGTGAAAGTAAAACAATTGCAGTTGTTTATAATATTAGCAATATTGTAATTATTAGTTTTACAGAGATAAACCAAAAAGAAACAACAGCATAAAGTAATTCTGTAATTATCAATATATCAATGGGAGAGAAATTTTAATATTAAAAAAATATGGTCAAGGAGTCCACTATTAATACTATTATGACATAAATTATATTTTTTTTTAAATTGAATTTATGGCTTTTTGACTATTCTCATTTGAATTAAATGTTTCAATAACAACTAGTTTATGATCCTCCACAGATTGATATGATTTTTCATGTACTGTTTTTTTTACATAACCCCACAGAAAAAGTTCTAAAACGCGCAGATCGGGAGATCTAGGTGGCCCTGGGATTGGTTTAATTCTTCCCACTTATGAGTTAGGAAAAACATCATTTAAATAATTAGTAAAGCCAACATGTTATGAGGTGGAGCACCATCATATTGGAACCATTTTAATCTTGCTTGTAATGATAAATTTAAACAATTGAGCGTATCTTCAAATGTTTTCTGAAGAAAATGAAAGTAATCAGTTTCACTTAGTGAGCTCTCAAAAATATATGGACCGAGAATTATTAATTCAAACACACCATGGATTAAAACCAAATTTAATTTGTAGTTTTCTCTGCGAAACTTCTCGTGGATTCTCTTAAGTTCATCTATGTTCATTGTGGCGATTAAAAATACCACAATTAGTGAATCGCGATTCATCTGTTCATAATATTTTTGTAAGAAACGTATTATCCTCTTGACAAATGGGTTTATACCACATACAGAAGGCGATTTGATAATTACAAAATTATTTTCTTATGCTGGTTTTTCATTTTTATTTAACTTTGTAGAACTAATAATTACAATATTGCTATTATTATGAACAACTGCAATTGTTTTACTTTCATCTTTTTCATGGCTACCCATTTTTATTTATAATAAAATTAAAAATGACTATAACTCACTTATTTTTAGAAATAACTATGTCGTATGTATATTGGATTAAAGAGAAAAAAAAAACCTTTTGAATGAGGCCATAGCCAACTATGGTTTCCATTAGAAAAAATGTAAGTTTGCGTCATATCTCGGAAAATAATGGCGATAAGAATTTTCTGATTATTTTTTATTAATCTACATAAAATTATCTAAAACTTTGCCCTTCACAGTTTCTTTCCTATCTGTTATAATAATCGAGATATATTGATTTGAAAAAATTGACACTTTTTACTTTTTTCAAAATATCTAGTTACCCTTGACTTTTTTAAAAACTTTGAAAGTGGAATTTTATTCGTCTCGTAAATCTACACTTCTTTCCCCATTTAACCGTTTCTCTATCTCTTATAGTTTCCGAGATCCCCATAGAGAACATCGAAAAAAATTCAACCTGTATATAACCTAAGAGAGGAATGTCATCAAACCACGTATGGGCATGCACCGCCATCTACTGTTTCAGCTTTCGTAGCGACATCTATCGCATACAACAAACATTTCCTACATTCATGGCTATTTATGGTCTTGGTGTAAAAATAGATAATTAAGGCGAGATCTATTTGTATATAGCTTCTCCAAGACCCCAAGTGTCCTTTAGTACATTAAGGAGCTCGCTGTGCTCGATGAAAATTCTCAATCCATCAACAATTCTGAAACACGATGTCAGTGCAAATTGGTACACAATTAGCCCCTCAAAACCGAGAGTCACCGTAACAATCGGTGACGCTGCTTTCCAGAAAAACCCCACTCAGAACAACCAAATCTCAGCGATCTTATCACTTGAGATTGGACTAGAAAATACCTTTTGGTTCTGGACTAGTCACACCGGCCATCACGGAAGAATGGTCTGTAAAAGTCCGACACTACCTTAAAATAAGGTTGTCGATAATAGATTTCCTCTCATCTCATCAAAAAATAAAGAAAATCATCAAAAAAACTAAATATACATTTTTTAATAATATACCGTAATATTTTTTAAGGAGACACAATTAAACGTTTAATATTTTTTCTTACCGCGTATTCATTTAAAAACATCTGCAATTGCGTCACGCTAATCCTCAGATCGGTCTCGTTGAACTCGTACGAAATGTTCCAGCCCAACGGTCCGAACTTTCTCCTCTCCTGGACCAACGCGTGGAAGAAGCACAGACCGAACAGCATCTTCTTAAAGTACAACCCCTGTTCGCAACCCTCGAACCAGTCGCTATTAGATATCGGATCGCTCAAGTAGGACCTCAGAATGTTGGCCTTGAGTCCTTTGGGCGGCTCGTTGGTCATTTTGACGCCGTTCTGCAGCACCGAGACGGGAAAGTGCTCGGCCGGATAGGACGTCAGCCACAGGCGGAAGTCCGGATGGGTGGTTTCGATAGTAAAACTTTCACATATCTAAAAAAATATTCATAAAAGTCATCGTAAAAAAAATATATACAATAAAAACACTTAATAACTTGAATGTATAAATCCTGTTATACATACAAGTTATGAAGTGTTTTTATTTTATACTACAAAATGGATAACGATGTAGAAGCTTCAGGAATCAACGTTAAAAAAATGTTTTCGTTTAGTTTTAATTAAAGTTTGTGACAAATATATTTATAGACTGAATAGTTGAGGCTGTTAGTTGTTGAATCACTTTGGTAAATTTTCGATTACACTTTCAAATATTTATTTTGCTGTTCGCGACAATTGTTTCGACACACTGTGTCTTCTTCAGGCGAATAAATTATAGACTATAAAAATTTACCTTTTCTAACGTAGGCATAAAACTCTTAGCCAAATGGCAATTTTGTAAAACCACCCACGTGCCGTTTTTAACACCTTCGTCTATTAATTTTATGGCTATGGGTCCTTGTCCTTGTCCGAGTGATAGCGAGAATAATCTGGATCCACCGAAACCCTGATTGTCGGCGAATTTCAGGAGTACAACCGTCGGATCGGCGCCGGGGGTTAGCACGAAAATTAACGGGATGCAGCAGTGCGAGTCTGAATAGGACGAGGGTAGATCGAAAGGTGGCGGCTCTATAAATTGCTTCCCGAGATATTCTAAACAATAATAAATTACGAATCGGATAATAAAATTAAGAAACGTAATATCTTACGTTCTACGAAATTTTGAACAGCCGGAACCACCTTATCGAATCTAATGCACCTCAACACTAATATTTTTAGAAAAGTGCTTAGTTTATCGTAAGGTGCTGGTAGAGGATAATTTTGTGGTTCGGCCGAATCGAATACTTTCCTCCATTGTTCGATATTCTTTTCAAAATGTTGAAGAATTCCACTAAAATAAAAAATGTTAGTATCAATTTTTCTAAATACACTTATGTTAATTGATAAATAAATAAATAAACAATTTTGTAAATTACTGAAAATTAGGATAATCGTTGAGTCTGCACAGTTCATCCCAACTTTTATTTGTCAGCCATGCACACGGATTCTTGTGCGGATTATCCAATCCTACACCACCAGTCAAAAGGAACATCCATTCCGCAGGATCTATTTCATCTCTGCTCTTCATCAAATTGATGGTTAGGAGTAACGAGAATAAGAGTTTATCCTGAAAAATATCAATATTAAAAGTTTAACTTTTTAAGTTTCATAAAAGCGTTTTATTAAACTATATCGACACTAAAACAACTATTTAAAGAGTTTATTTCCACAGATGTGTACAGTAGCGTTACATATCGGAAGAGTCATCAAAATATACAAAAATAACAGGTTATATTATGATATTGATATGTTTATTTCTAATTTGTAATTATTAAAAATCTGGATAATAAATAAGCTTGCCTACCTTTTCAAAAAGACTCCTACATATGTTTACATAAAGGGAATATGTAAAGTAATCCATCAAAATTTTGAGTCTATCGGCCACTGACTCGGCGGGTTCTGTATTATCAATTGCAGCTTTGTACAAGTTCATAAACCAAACCAGAGAGTATTGGTACATCGGATCAATGTTGGCTAACTCCGCTAAAAATAGAAATACCGGGTGACCCATTTTAATAAATCCACTGGAATATCTCGACACACATGCGTCCTACAAAAAAATGTTCCAAATAAAAATTTGATGGTTTCGAAAGGGCCATCTGATCCTATACAAATTTTTCACCCCCACCCTCCAGAAGGCGGGGCAGGGGATCAACTTTTATATCTTAAATGGGAACCATTATTTTTTATTGCAGGTTCGGATTCTACATAAAAAAATATGAAGATTTCATTTGAACTTTTTTTTCGATTTCGTGATAGATGGCGCTGCAATCCACCTTTTCATTCGGTGAATAATCGGCCATTTCGGTTGATTGTCAGATAATGCAATTATCACGAGGCGCCGCATTTTTTGTGCGAACTGTCCGGAAAACTAATTGCAACTAAACAACATTTTTGGCAAATTGCTTGTTTTGATTTTCGTCAGAATGTTTGTTATGATTTTCGTCAGACGGTTTGTTTCATTTTCCAGGAAATAAACGGGGCGCGGTTTAGCATCTTTTTGTCAACAATTTTGCTAGAATAACCAGCCATTCACTGGTGCATTGACCCTACGCGATAAGATGACGCACTCCATTTCAATGGCGAACAATTAAAAGTGACGATTATATCGTCATTTTATCGTTTTTTGACTTGATTAATGTTATTTTTGCGATTGCAGCGCCATCTATCACGAATTCGAAAAAAAAGTTCAAAAGAAATCTTCATATTTTTTTTATGTAGAATCCGAACCTGCAATAAAAAATAAGGGTTCCCATTTAAGATATAAAAGTTGACCCTCTGCCCCGCCCCCTGGAGGGGGGGGGGGGTGAAAAAATTTGTATAGGATCAAATGGCCCTTTCGAAACCATCAAACTTTTATTTGGAACATTTTTTTGTAGGACGCATATGTGTCGAGATATTCCAGTGGATTTATTAAAATGGGTCACCCGGTATGTAATCTCTAAATCTAAACTAAATTTTAAGTAAAAATTCTCTCTACTAATTGAGTAACGCATATACGTACCAATGGTAAAAAACAATATGGCCGAATGTACGGCGATCGGTGTATACTCCAAGCGTGCGGCATCAATCTGCTTCTCCGTAACCTCCGCCGCCGCCTGCTTGACCGTAATCTCGTTCGATAACACCTTCGACGAACTCAGAATCTGCACGGCGGTCTCGTCCTCCAGAATGTTCCCCTCGGACGTGCTCAACACCTCCAGGATCTTATCCTCAATCTCCTTCAGCATCCGCTTGTTCTCGGCACCCTGCAAAATCAGCTGGTTCTTCTCCTGCTCCAGATCCGGCCTCTCCTGCGCGACGACTATGCCCAGAAGCTGATCCTCCAGGCCGACGGTCGTTATCATAAAATTCACCAAGGTGACCTTTACCGCCACCTCTGGCAGGTAGTGCGGATTTCGGTATTTTGTGGTGATGTAGAATCGGAAAGAATTGTTGTATTCGACGATAGTGTCGCCTAATTTTAGACACAGTGCGCCGCCTTGTTTGAACGTCTGTTGGGCCAAGACTGGTTCTAATATTGCGTCCAGTTCTTCACCGATGTTTTCTAATAAAACCTAAAATATATCGTCGATAGTAAATTATATAGTAGTAGTAGTAGTAAATTATTTATTATTTCATGTATTTATAATTTTATTAAGATAAGCTTAAAAATTACTTACGGGTTGTCCAAATTGTAAAGCATTTTCCAAAACTCGAACATAATCAGTTTGATTCAATCTAATTATAAGCAAATTGTTGGCCTTTTCCATATTTTTGATCCACTTATTCGCTTGCCCTTGTGGATCTATCATAAGAGACCATCGCCTTGCGTTTTTAATAATAATGGCATTGTCTATGCTGTAAGTATCCGAAGGCAGGCCGAAAATGTTCCACTGCCTTATCACCACCGGCTCTCCGAGAACAGCCGTTAGTTGAAAGTCGTGTGCGCACACTATACCACAAGAAGTTAGGTGTTCGACCCACTCGACGATTTGTTTCGCTCTAAACTGCATGGTGAAGGGTCCTAGGTATGCTACTACTCCTGAACTTATTAATATATCACCTACAATTATGAAAATTATATGCAATACTTATTTTAGTTTATGTAAAACAGTTGTAAATTGTACCTGTTAAAACATAATACTTTTCTCCTAACGCTTTCGCTGTAGACGACCACCGCTTCCTCTCCCCGCCCAAACCCCCGATCAGCTCCTCGGCCCTCTGCAGCTTCAGTGCACACAAATCAGCCTCGTCCGTCAGGGTCTGAAACTTCTTATTCTCGGCGTCCAAAACCGCCTCCAGGGCGGCCACCTTCTCCCTGGCCTCCCTCAACAGCGCCCGCTTGATCTCCAGCGCGGACATGGCCTTCTGGTAGGTGGCCTCCGCCGCGGCGAGCGCTATTTTCTTCGGGGCCACGACTTTCGCGACCTTGTCGTACTTGGAGATCGCTATGACCCACTTGCACAGGCCCTCCGCCGCCGTCGACGCGGTCTTCACTTTGTCCGGATCGAAATTCTCGTCGCCCAGAATCTTCTCCGTGAGCTTCTGCATGATGCGCGGCGGAATGTTGTCCTTGTCGAAGAGGAGCAGGTTTTCCAGGAACTTCATGTCGCCGAGGAGTTTTTTCGATGGGCCCCAGTAGTCTTCGACGGTGCCGATTCCGCTTGGGGCCGGTACTTTATCAGGTTTCATATCCTAAAAAAAATATAATATTGTTCAATACAACCACAAATAATTATTCATTGTTAACAAAACAGTAAAATATATTATAATTGATGAATTTACCTTCAAAATACAGACGGCTTCCATCACTAGCTTTATACCCTTAGGCGGATTCTTCATAGTTTTTACAATGGTTATATCAGCTGGTGTTAAGGTGTTGAGAGCTTCCATAGCTGCCTCTAGAATTGGAAGTGCTTCAGCTAAATTAGCGTCGCATTCTTCTTTGATTGCCCCAGCAGCTTTCGCCTAAAGCGTAACAAAAAGTGTAAATCCTCTAAGAGAGACAAGTTTTACTTATAAAAAAATACTGAAGAAATAAGTACAGTACAATGCAAGTCTTATGTTAAAAATAAAATGACATAAGCGCTAAATAGTCAACAGATTGTAAACGAGAATATGGTGAAGCTTATCAGTACTGCGCATGTCTTTCTTTCTATATTTTAAGAGAACTAATGCCCCTACATACTTGTTCATTCGCAATATCTTCATCAACCATAACGTTTCTTTCAACCACTGCAGCTTCTTCAGTTTCCGCTTCAACTTTCTTCATCGTTTCCGCCACGTTATTCGCAGCGACGACCAACGCCGGCTGCAGCGACTCCAGACTCTTCTGCATGACCGCCACCTCCGCTCCGGCACTGTTCAATTTCTGTATTCCTATTTCGTATCGACTTTTCCCTTTTAAAACCTCCCTGAAATTATAATAATTATGTATTTATCATCATCTACATATAAACACATCGTACGTTCTTTTACGATCCAGAAAAGTCTTGAACGTGTTGATGAGCTCCAAGTAGGAAGTCGGAGTGACGTAGCTCTTCCTCTTGAGTCGCTTGTAGAACTCCACCGATAGTTTTTCGGTAGAGGTGTGAAAGATTTGGCACATTTCGATACACACGTGTCTTTCGGATACCGGCAGGTCGACTTCTCCTAAAAATCTCGTCGCCACGGCTTGTAACGCGTCTTCTGGCCAAGGCTTAAACGAACATGATGATTAGATTGATTTATTCACTATTTCTCTGTGTGAAATACCAGAAATATATTCATACAATATTGCCCAATAAATTTTACCTGGAACCAATCGATTGTGCAACAATTAACGATCGCAGGGAACTTCCTTATTCTAGTCCGAAAACTGTCGCCAATTGGAGACATAGTTAAGGCGACGTGCAGCTGCTCTCTAACGATTTGTATGAAGTAATTAAATAAAGCCACGGGACTACCGTCAGTCTGCAAAGACTTATCCCGTTGACGATCCAGCTGACGCATCTTTTCGCATATCTCAACTCGTTCCTCGGCAGTGAACAAATTGGGAACTTCACCGGAGTTCAAAAGGTTGCTAATATCTTCTAAAAACGATTCTTCTTTTATCTATAAAAATATATATTATCAGTATAAATTAGTTACTTATTATTATATAACCCAGCAGATGTAAATTCGGTAATTAAAATAAATGACGTATAACTTTTCTTTTTGAAGTTATTAACTAACTCGCGATCTTAAAACTTAATAAATACATTTTATTCTACCCTGATCATATTGCATACCTGTGTATCTGTAAATAAAAAGATCCCGTGCTGATCAGAACTACTAGCTCTTCTGAGGATAACTTTAACATCCTCGTGCCACTCGTACGGCCCGTACTGCCTCGTCAGTTCGACTTGGAACAGCTCGTACTCGGAAATGTGAGCCGCCAATCGGCTTAAAGACTGCCGCCCTGAGCCTCCCACACCGACCAGAAGCGCATGACTTCTTGGCTGTATCACGATCCTGCATATCCTGGCCAAATGTTCAACAGCAAATCTGTGAATGGAACGTATAAAAGCAGGTATCTATTATTACTATTATTACTATTACTTAAAGAGCACGAGATTCATAGGTTTCTTGGACATGCTATTGTATTCCGCCAAGAAACCCTCCACTATTTCACGCAGGTTGTCCAAGTCGAGGGCCTCTATGTAGTAGCGTTGATCGGATTTTGGATTGGCGAAGTCGCAGTAGATTAAGTTTCGCAGTTCAGTTTGTCCGACCTTTAAATTATAAATCAAAATGTATTAATAAATAACGGGTGTCCAACAATTATTGCAGTCTCGGGTGGCGTTGGAATAAAAAACGTAGGTCGATTCTTACATGTTGCAAATAAATGAACTGACATTTTTAATGCACATTTAGGTTATGTTTGACAATTAACATGTCAGTTCATTTATTTGGCACCTGAAAGAATTGACCTACGTTTTTGATTCCAACGCCACCCAGGACTGCAATAATTGTTGGACACCCGTTATAATAACATAGTTTTATTCTGTACTTACAGTATCAGTTTGTCTGGTACACAGTCTCATAAACAAGCTCTTCATGTCTTCATCCAATTTCATCGTTACAACTTCATTCAGTGCAGTATAGAACCAGTTACGGTCGTCGTCATCGACTAAACGATCGCAGTACACTCTAAGCACTTCATGTACCCACAATCTAGCTATAGACCTAACATCTTCAGTGGTTTCTGGCACGGAAAGTAAGACCCCCTTAAAAATATAATAAATGAATCGTTAACAAAACGATTTCTATGTATCATCAGTGGCGTATTCAGGGGGGGGGGGGGGGTAATTGGGTAATTACCCCCCCTAAGAATTATTTATTCGCTTATTTTGTTTATTCTTAAAAATTACTAATATTTCAAACAAACAAGTTAACTGTTGGTAATTCTAGTCAGCGATCTATAACAGTGCATTTTTTATGTACACAAATTAAAATTATCTGCGCAAGCACCGTTAGAAAAGTGATGACTTCCTTTGCACAGGGGGTTCCCCTTTCTAATAATACCCGACATATATTGATACTATTCGCCTCTTTGGTATCGTAAATCGTTACTTTGTTTTACATTAAAAGAGCGCGATTCACATTTCTTAGTTTAATTTATAATATTTCTTGTCTTACTTGTTTTAAATGTAAAAGATAGAAACCGAAACTGTTTACATGTCGCATGTAAATCCTAAATTTTTAGTGATTGCTGATAAATTACCAATTTATTATAATTCGATCAATTATATATAAGGTATTTTTTTGATTTTAGGAATAATATATGCATTCTTTTAAATTAATTTATTCCTGATTTTTGTTGTAATTAAATTAGTAAATGAAAATTGATAATCTACGTTGGATTCATTTGTTCAGAAAATTAAAAAAAACACGATTTTTCAACAAATAAAGATCGATCTATGTCAACAGTCAATTTAAATCATCCATCTACATCTTCATTGACATTTAGCAATAGAAATCTTCACTAGGTTGTTCCCATCATGAGAAAAAGAAGCATACAACATGTACATATAGTAATGTTGAAATTTACATTCATATAGTTAAATTTAGTAATGTTAATGAAATTGAGAAATTTCAAATTTTAAATTGTAAAAGATACTTTTGTTTTACCTTATTCTGTACATAAAAAGGAGGAAAGATATTAAATATTACTTGTCTGGAAAACATTTTAGACAATTTAATTGGTTAATCTTTTCTAATCATTTAAACAGATTCTTTTGCAAATGTTGCTTCTTTTTTTACAAAAACAAGTGCCATTGCAAAAATAAGTATCTCAGACAGTATCTCAATATCCTAAATTATCAGGTAAAAATGTTGTGTTATAAAAATATTATCATAAAAATTCAATTGTTTATGCGAAATTGTTTTATAAAATCACGAGATATAAGAAATAAATTAAATATAGAAAGACTTCGACAAATTGAAGAAAATAGACATAGATTAAAACCAATAATCAAAAGTATCATATTTAGGGGAAACAAAATATTCCCTTACGAGATCATCGTGCTGCTAGTTCTCTCTTAAATATAAAATCTATTACAAACGAGGGCAATTTTTGTGAAATTCTACATTTCGAATTGCATCTGGTGACAACTTTAAAAAATCATTTGGAAAACCATTAAACATATTTCACAAATGTCTCTTGAAATACAGTGACTTTGAGTTAATAGAATAAATAAAATGAATCTTGCTCTAATAACTTTATAAATAACACTATTGATGTTTTATCCAACAAGGGGAAAAATACTGCCACATCTTTCAAACAATTTATAATGATGCAGTCAATATTTTAAACGAATTGCAAATTTAAATGACAAAACCGCGAATTACCAAATGCCAGAGGAATAGACCAAACCTGGATAAACCAATTATAGCAGATTATTTTTATTTATCTTTTTCCCTTTTATCCATTATGGGTGTCAGACTTATTTTCTACAATATGTCTCAGTTAATTTCTTTTACACTTCTTTACCACTGTTGCGTAGCTTGTGCTATTTTCTTATTTCTTTCCATTCTATTCCTTTTCTTTCCGCTGCTTGATGCTTGATGTACTTGCTGGTTCCAACCCTTGGTCTTCCTAATTCCCTCTATCTTTCTTAGGTATCTCATTTCCATTGCATTGGTTTTTTTGTTATTACTCTCTGTGGTTACTCACGATTCACTACTATAGTACATCCGTTGGATCTTCCGTCATACGTCACAAACTATCGCTTCAAAAAAAGAAAGTTTTACAGTGCGTTCTTTTTCTAACGCATTTGGTTTACTTTATCAGACTGAATGTTTTTGTGTCGTTTCTCGAAGCGATATTTTGTGACGTAGGACGGAACATCCAACGGATGGACTATATATAGCAGTTAATGTCTTTTATATACTTCTGTTTTTATTGTTTTTGCAATCTCTTTTTTCTCTAAGAATGTTTTCATTATTGTGTTGTAGATCATTCCTGCTTTGCCTAGTTTTTCATCTTTTTCTGATTCTATCTTCCCTGTTTCCTTTATTGTTGATCCCAGGTATTTAACCCTATTTTGTGATTGCTCTCTTTTGATGATATTATATTTATCTTTTCCAGCTCTTTGTGAATATTTCCAGGTTTTCTTCTGAATCTGCTATTAATGTTATGTCGTCGGCAAACATTAATACATATTTGCATTTTTAATAGTTTTTAATATTTCTATACCCTATCTTTGTGCTTTCGGCTCTTTGTTTGCTATTTCTTATTGCTTCGTTATTAAGTGATGCAAATAGTAACGAGATTAATATACATCCTTGTCTCAGTCCTGTTTTGGTCTTGAACTCCTCTGATTATTTATTTCCTATTCTTACTTTATTTTTGTTATTTGTTTATTATATTTATAATGCTTTTTCTATCCTTCTTGTCTCGAGTATATGCCATATGTCGTCTCTTCTTACCCTGTAATACGCTTTTTTAAGTTGATGAAGCATATGTGTAAATCTTTTCCCTTTTTAATTATCTTTTCTGTTAATTGTCCCATTATGTATATTAAATCTTGTTTGCTTCTATTTTTCTGAATCCGTGTTGTTCTTCTCCCAGCTGTTGATCTAATTTTCCTCTTATTCTTGCTTCTATTAACCTAGTAAAAATTTTCCCTGGTTTGATTGTGAGTGTAATACCTCTGTAGTTATCATATATTTTTGTCTCCTTTTTGTGTATGGATATTATAATTCCCTTGTTCCATTCCTCGGGTATCTTGTGATTTTTGATAATGTCATTTACTATTTCCAAGAATTCTTCCTTCCCCTTTCCTCATATATTTCATTATTTCGGCTGTGATGTCATCTATACCTGGAGATTTTCCTAGTTTTATTTTTTTGATTGCTGCCTCCAGTTCTTCGATTCTTATTTCGTTGATTCCTCCATTTGTTTCACCTTCTATATCTCCGTGCTGGTCTGTTTTGGTTATTTCATTAAAGAATTATTTCCATCTTTCTAATATCTTCTTTTTTTCTGTTATTATATTTACGTTTTTATCTTTTATACTTGGCTGAGTTAATGTATTTTAATTGCCCATTTGTTTAATAGTGCTGTTAAACATCTTTTTGTTTTCTGTGAACGTTTCTTTCAGTTTCTTAACGAACTGCTCCCAGGATTGCTTTTTTGCTATCTTGAATTTTTGTTCCACATTTTTATTTGCTATTATATATCTTCTATAATCTTATTCTTTTCTTGTTTCCTTGTTTAAGTTTTCCAATTCTCTTCTTTTGTTTTTACAAATTGTTTTACCTCTTCTGGCTATCACCTGTTTTTCTTCCTATGTTTGTTTGATATAGTGATTGTTTCACATCTTTCTTGGGCTGCTTCACTTATGATTTCTTTGATCTTTTTCTTTTCTCCTTCTATTTTGTCTTTTTCTCTATTTTTGATTGGTATTCATTCCTAGTTTCTTTCTTTTCAATTTTTGGCTTTAAGTGTTTTTTTATTATTGTTTTTGACTTCGTATACTTCAAGTTTTCAGCTTCTGTGTTAATTTATATTTTTACCAAGTAGTGGCCGCTCCCTATTTCAGCTTGTCTTATTACTTTAACATCTTTCACCTTTTCCATTCTTCTGCGTCTATTAAGGAGTAGTCTTTTATTTCTCTTTTCTTGGTCTAACTTCTCTAGTGTTTTTATGTATGTATTTGAATTTTGTGTTTGTCACAATGAGGTTGTTTGCTATACATAATTCTATAATTGTTTTTCCATTTTTCTTTCTGTTCTCATCTCCATACTTTCCCCTGTATATTTTTTGCTCTCTCTCTTCTTTTAGTTCTTTGTCATTTCTCTCATGGAGTCTTTAAACATGCTCTTTAATTCCTCCATTATCATATCGTTCTTAGATATATTTAGATTTTCCTTCTCCGTGAGTTTTTTTTCTGTTTTCATCTTCCTTTGTTTTATTTTTGTATCCTGTTGTTATGACAACGTTTTGTTTCACTGCTTCGTTTTTCTATCTTTTTCTATTCTCCATTGCTCATTTGGAATCCTTGGAATCCATAATTAGGGCTGTCGATATCTCTTTCTCTTTTTGTACTCATTTGTTTCTTTATTTCCCACTTTCTTTTAGTTTGATATATTTTAACACTACTTATTTACTTTTTTATGGACTTTTGCATGTACGTGGTTCGCTGTTTTAAGTTCCTCTGAACTGAACAGAGGATTATTATCGAATTAATATATATTTACCTCTCCTGAATAATATTATTACAGATCTGCAATACAGATTTAATAAAGACACGATGAATTTGTTTAACACAACAATACCTAGTGTTTTATTGATAACAAACTAGCGAAGATTTAGATGTCACTTCAAAATCTGTTGCAACATACAACTGAACATAAAAATAATTTTACAAATATTATGTACTCTTCCTCTTAGCGTTGCTTCTGCAGAAAGAAGTTTTTCTGCACTGAAAATATTCAAATGGTGGCTGCGAGCCACTATGTCTCAAAAAAGTCTAACCGAGTTAGCTGTATTACATATTCATTGATATATGGATATTAATATTGACAATATTATTAAAAAGCAAAGAAAATCGTTTTTTTTAATAAATTTAGTTACAAAAATATGTTTCAAATTTTACAAAGTATATTATTATGATTTTATATATGCTATATTTATTTCGGGTGTGATATTATTTAGTTTATATTTAAAAATAATAGAATTATATTTTATTTATTTATGGAATAAAAAAATATTTTCATTTTTTCAAATTACCACCCCCTAAGCCAGTTGACTGGAAACGCCCTTGTGTATCATAGTCAAATAAGAATATCAATATGCATTTTATCATGCAGATAGGTATAAAAATAAACTTATGATTTAGGTAATTGACTACAAGTACAATTTTCAAAGCGACATCTATCGCATAAACCAACTACTTCAATGATGATTTTTGTACTCTAACTCTCTTGAAAGTTTATAACCTCTGTACTAATATACTGTGTATAATAAGTTAAAAATCAGTAAGTTATTTAAACAAATTTAATTATCTTTATAAAAGCCACCAGTACTTAACAGCGAGTTTAAAGCAGCTCTAATATAAAATTAAATCTATAATTACATTATAAACTTTTCAAACCTGTATAACTCTGGAGAAATCTCTCAGATTGAAGAGATAGTGCGATTTGGCCGGCGTTGGCAATAAATTCAATCTGCTCATTTTATACATGGCTAACGTTGCTAATACTATGGGTTCGATGCAGATTTTAAAGTCTTCGTGGAAACCCCTGAAAAAACGCACGCTTTCAAATAAATGGTGCAAGAAAGATAAGGAAGAAATCACTTGCCTACTCTCAAAATGCCAAGTCATAATCTTTGAAAAGATGTTTATCATGACTTCGTCATTGAACTCGTCGATGCAGATGTGGTTAAAGTGCCTGGAGAATCTTGGCGTTACCGTGTTACCACCAGATGGTGGACCCATCGCACATATAAACTGTAAAAGTGATCAAATAATCAATAGAATCATTTTTGTTGAATAATTTTCTCATTCATCTCTTGATGAAATTATAGGTAAAGAATAACCGTTCATTATTACTAAGTATCATGAACCGTATAGCAATGACAGACAAGCTATATTTCAAGATGACTCTTGGTATATGCGCGATCGTGCTCATGGCTACGGATTGACTATCTCAGTGAAGCGGGGTTTTACCTGAACCACTTCGGACTTCGTGAGAGTCTTTTAGTATTTTAGTTATTCTGCACGTGTCTTTTAATTGCAGATAAATTATTTGCATGAAAATCCTGAGAGTTTATTGTAAGGATTTGAGAAAACTTTTTAGAAACATTGTTTTACTATTGGTGGTCATTATCAAAAGGACAAAATAAAAGCTAGAAAACATATTAATACTACCTGCATATCGATTAGTTTCATAGGTACGACTTCTTTCCTATCGTACCACATGAAGTGGTCGAACCATTGACGTAGTAATTCAATGGGTGGTTGTGCCCCATAAGTTTCTTTCAGAGGCATGCTGACATCATCCACGAAAATTATACTTTTCTTTCCTACCGGTGGACCATACACTCCTACAATTAAAATTATATCTTGAACATTTATAAACAATAGATTGTTTAGAAATAAACTAATTTTGAATACTTATTCTCAGATGACTTTTATTACTTTCTCTGTACGAATTAATTAAATAAATAAGTAAGTAAGGGTAGGTAACGTCATACATACCTAACCTAACCTAACCTAACCTAACCTTTTTTTTTTATTTTGTGGCCGGGAGGTGGAAAATCTTTTATAGACTGAGTGTGGGAGTCCCCAGAACTATACTGGTATACCCACTAAAAACCACCTCCCCAAGTCGCCCTTACACCCCGCGGAACCGCCGTTTGGCATTACTTCACGGGGTGTAGGGTGTCGTCTGTGTCGGTGATGTGTGCGTGTGTATAATGAGTGTGTGTGTGTGTGTGTGTGTGTATGTGTGTGTGTATGTGTGTGTGTATGAGTGTGTGTGTGTGTGTGTGTGCCACCCCGCGGAACCGCCATCAGGCATAACATCACGGGGTGTCAGTGTCGTTGTGTGTTTGTGTGTGTTTGTGTGTGTGTGTGTGTGTGTGTGGGATGTGCGTGTGTGTGCAATGAACGGCTCGGGTACGTGGGGTCGCTACTCCCAAATGGCTGTGCACGTCAACCACCCCTGCGGGAAACCTAACCTAACCTAACCTAACCTAACCTAAAAGTACACAATACCTTAAATCGTTTTAATATTCATTGTATCTTAATTATAAGTTGTATGGAATGGGCAAGTTTTTTAAATTTAAACTACAATTGCATTTTGTGTATATAAGACACACATCACGAAAATGGATTGTTTTTACAAAAACTACATCTTAAAACTAATTGGGTTGTAGATATATTTTAACACACCTTTCCTTCGTTTATCCAGTTTGCTCATGATGATATCTTGCGTTTGATTAGCCGACGTCTGCGCTGAAAAATTGATGAAGCAAGGTTTGTACACGCTGGTGTCGTTCTTTTTCAGTAGAAAATCCTAAAATCGATTGTTAATGAGAAATAATGTTTAATCTAACTTATAATAAAACATAGAGGAATTACAGAAAATAAGAATGGGAAATAACGCGATTAGGAAAGTGAATAGACGCTGTAACTTGAATTTTTGTTTTACAGTCAACAAAAGCACGGACCAGTTTCGATCTATTTTGGATCTTATCAGACAGGAAAACACTCAACTAATTAGTCTTAGACAATAGATGGTACCTTAATGGTATTATGTTGCTTTAATTTATTAATTAAGTGCTCTATCGAATCACGCAAAAACTCAATCCCTTCGATCCTCCTCATAGAGGCAGCACATTTTAAATTTGGTGAAATATTTTGAACTATTACTAATGAAGGTTTAAATTAAACAAACCAAGTATAATTTAAAAACTTTAACTTACTATCACGTAAACGGATTTTCCAGTTCCTGTAGGACCAACGAGCATCACTGCCTTGTTATGCGTTATCAAATATTGAACCACGGCGATATTTCTGATCGTTTCTTTCGTGGGAACAAGAATCTGGTTGACTGGTATATCCCGTGGGATTGGTGGCTGAAGGGCCAATTCGTCTGTCCATAAAACCCATCTTCCTTTACCCTAAAAAAAGCAATATACATTTCTTTCCTACAAATTAAACAAAATTATTGTAACTTTTGAAATTAAAACACTTTTGCATTCATATTCATAATAATATTATTATAAATTAGGAGAAGTAAAACTCTTGTTGTGTTCCATTTCTTTAAGAAAAAGAAATAGAACATAACAAGAGTTTTACTTCTCCTAATTTGAAAATTTGGTTCCATCAAGAGAGTAGCAGAACAAGTATCGATTATATATTATTATAGAAATATAATATTCAACTTACTGCCTTAATAAATTGATAATCATAAACGGTTTCATGCGAGGGCAAACCGAACAAGTACGGCTTCTCAGGTTTAGGTATCTCATAATTGATCCCAAGCTTCTCGTACAGATCCTCCGGAAATTCCTTCTCCAACAATCCACGGAACAATACGTTGAACTTACCCCGGCTAGCACTGTCCAGGGTGCCGCCGAGGCCCCAGATGCAAGAGAAGAAGAAGATGCCTTCGAGCTGCGCGCGCACGTCCAAATCGGACACGCTCTCGGCGTACTTCTCATCATAATATTCATCCAGGAAAGTGTCGAACAAGTTCATAGTTGAACGCATCAAATTCGAATCGGACGTCACCGCCATTTCCTAAAATAAAAGTTAAATACGCTGCGACATTCTCAATAATAATATTGTTATACCTTCACGCCGCCTTTTCTAACCAACCAGAGTACGGGATATCCGAACCTTTTGAACATTTGCTTCAACATCGTTTTATTATAGTCGGATATTAAAGGTGGCAGAGTGTTCAGCCAAGAGAGGAGTAATGGTTCCCAGCCCAGGCAAACTGGTTCTAAGTAAATCATACCACATCTTGATACCTAAAATATAAACAAAAAATTTTAGTATAAATAAAGTTTTCCCAAATTTTAAGTGGTTTAGTGTATTAAGCATTTATTTTTTAAACAAAACATTTTAGTGCAACGATTTAGACAATAGATGTCGCCGTAATAGTTTACCAATACTTATAGTAACGGTTTTAAATTGTCGTCCACTGAATAGTCCGATTATTTTTTATATTACCGTGGCAGGCGATGCGACTTCCAAATCCATCGGCTCAAATACGAGATTTGTGGTTGGAGCTAATTGTATAATCTCTCCAGACATCAAGCACAACTTTTTATTGTCATCTAAAACCGTATTCATGTTTTCTATCCAAATGGCGTCTACTGGACCATCAAATATTAACCATTTCCTAGAAAATTAATGTTATTTAAGTAATAAAATAGTATCCATCGTTAAACACGTCTTTTAACTATTGGTAACTATTAAAAATTGATATAAAATAATTATATGTATTATATACAGGGTGAGTTTTTTTCGATGTTCTCTATGGGGATCTCGGAAACTATAAAAGATAGAGAAACGGTTAAATGGGGAAAGAAGTGTAGATTTATGAGACGAATAAAATTCCAATTTCAAAGTTTTCAAAAAAGTCAAGGGTAACTAGATATTTTGAAAAAAGTAAAAAGTGTCAATTTTTTCAAATCAATATATCTCAGTTATTATAACAGATAGAAAAAATCTGTAAAGGACAAAGTTTTAAATAATTTTATGTAAATTAATAAAAAATAATCAGAAAATTTTTGTCGCCATTATTTTCCGAGATATGATGCAAACTTACATTTTTGTAAATGGAAACCATAGTTGGCTATGGCCTCATTCAAAAGGTAATTTTTTTCTCTTTAATCCAATATGACATACGACATATTTCTAAAAATAAGTGAGTTATAGTCATTTTAAATTTTATTATAAATAAAAAAAGCCATGAAAAAGATGAAAGTAAAAAATTGCAGTTGTTTATAATAATAGCAATATTGTAATTATTAGTTCTACAAAGTTAAATAAAAATGAAAAACCAGCATAAGAATCATAATTTTGTAATTATCAAATGGCCTTCTGTATGTGGTATAAACCCATTTGTCAAGAGGATAATACGTTTCTTACAAAAATATTATGAACAGATGAATCGCGATTCACTAATTGTGGTATTTTTAATCGCCACAATGAACATAGATGAACTTAAGAGAATCCACGAGAAGTTTCACAGAGAAAACTACAAATTAAATTTGGGTTTAATCCATGGTGTGTTTGGATTAATAATTCTCGGTCCATATATTTTTGAAAGCTCACTAAGTGAAACTGATTACTTTCATTTTCTTCAGAAAACATTTGAAGATACGCTCGATTGTTTAAATTTATCATTACAAGCAAGATTAAAATGGTTCCAATATGACGGTGCTCTACCTAATAACATGTTGGCATTACAAATTATTTAAATGATGCTTTTCCTAACTCATAAATGGGAAGAAATAAACCAATCCCAGGGCCACCTAGATCTCCCGATCTGCGCGTTTTAGATTTTTTTTCTATGTATGTAAAAAACAAAGTATATGAAAAATCATATCAATCTGTGGAGGATCATAAACTAGTTGTTATTGGAACATTTAATTCAATTTACATGAGAATCGTCAGAAAGCGATAAATTCAATTTTAAAAAGATATAATTTATATCATAATAGTATTAATAGTGGACTCTTTGACCATATTTTTTTAATATTAAAATTTCTCTCCCATTGATATATTGATAATTACAGAATTACTTTATGCAGTTGTTTCATTTTAATTTATCTCTGTAAAACTAATAATTACAATATTGCTAATATTATAAACAACTGCAATTGTTTTACTTTCATCTTTTTCATGGCTACCCATTTTTTATTTATAATAAAATTTAAAATGACTATAACTCACTCATTTTTAGAAATAACTATGTCGTATGCCATATTAGATTAAAGAGAAAAAAATTACCTTTTGAATGAGGTCACAGCCAACTATGGTTTCCATTTAAAAAATGTAAGTTTGCATCATATCTCGGAAAATAATGGCGATAAAAATTTTCTGATTATTTTTTATTAATCTGCATAAAATTATCTAAGATTTTGTTCTTTACAGTTTTTTTCTAACTGTTATAATTACCGAGATATATTGATTTGAAAAAATTGACACTTTAGTTTTTTCAAAATATCTAGTTACCCTTGACTTTTTTGAAAACTTTGAAAGTGGAATTTTATCTCGTAAATCTACACTTCTTTCTCCATTTAACCGTTTCTCTATCTCTTATAGTTTCCGAGATCCCCATAGAGAACATCGAAAAAAACTCACCCTGTATAATATAATTATGCATGTCTATATGATTAATATACCTTTCCTCCGTTGTAGACATTGCAAACTGTCTGTAACTGACAGCTAGCACACCATCAGACCATTCATGAGAGACCGGATCGAACTGACCGTACAACTGCCCCATCGTAATAGACTTCGGATTCATCACCGTGTAGATAGCTCTGTGTTCATCCATTCCACCCTAAAAAATGTTTCATTATGTGCATATGATTGCCTTTCTTTATTAATTCTGCCCAATTTTTCTTCTTGTTTTTTTTTTGTACATAATACATTTGCGTGAAAATAATAATTACAAGACTGAAAGACCGCTGTTCGATAGCCATTTAGCAAACTAACACACTAACGCCAATTGTATCATTCATGTATTATATTAGTTGTATTTGTGTTTGTTAATAAAGATGTATATATAATAATTATATACCCTCTCCTCCACCAGACCTAAAGCATCGGCAAGCACCCGATAGCTCGACGTTTTTCCTCCGAAGGGATATCCCACTAGCATAAGTCCATGCCGCACGTTAATCATTTCGTACAGCTGCTGTATTTTCTCTTGGAAGAATTCAGTGTTCTGGAGGTTCATCGTCTTGCACGTATCGCTTATGGCCTTGTTCAAAATCACGTAATCAGGTACAGGTAATATTACACCAGGAAAGAGATCAGATGTTATGCCCTAAGAAAAGAAATTACTAATTAGTATAGAAAATTCAGTCCATCCGTTGGATCTTCCGTCCTACGTCACAAAATATCGCTTCGAGAAACGACGCAAAAACATTCAGTCTGATAAAGTAAACCAAATGCGTTAGAAAAAGAACGCACTGTAAAACTTTCGTCGTTTTTTGAAGTGATAGTTTGTGACGTACGACGGAAGATCCAACGGACAGACTATATTTTTTTTATAACTATATTTATAATAAATCTATTGAAATTAATTTTATTTATTATTAACGATCATTTAAAAAGAAGGAAATAAAAAAGAAGAAAGGAAATTTGTTTAGGTAGATTCTTTCGAGGCTCTTTTAATGATATGTTGACTTATTCGATCTGTTTTCCTTCAGTTTTTTTCAAAACTTTTCTATCTGATTTTGGATGTATTGAAATTAAACAAAACAGTTTAGAGGGTTAAAACATTTATTGTCGAACACTTCAACGCAGTAGCCTCATCAGGCAGATGAAAACTGATGAATGAGAATATTTTTTGGTTAAAATATTTAGTTATGGCAGAAATACCATAGGTATAATCGTTGATTGAAATATTGTATAGATGCCTAACCTTATGGGGAATGGGAGTCACTAAAAGATGCCGACAAACAGATGGCGTATGAGTAGTGAGCCTGCGTAATGCAGTTGTCTATAGTATTGAATACGTATTGCAACATCTGATCGATTAAAATTTCACGGAAACCGAGAACGGCGTGCAAATTCCCGAGTACGATCGTCTCAACGCTGATTACAATACGTATAATTCAATACTATAGAAAACTGCCCAAAGCTACAGAAAACTGCAGTACGCATTCTCACTACTCATGCGCCATCTGTTTCTCGGAATCTTTTAGTGGCTAATATTTTAATCAACGGTATAATTCAAATATATAAATGTATATACCTGAAACAATGGCACATCTTGTACAAGGAACTTCGCCAAATTCACATCCTTTATAGATCTGAGCACAAGAATATCCTCCTTCTCATCAGGATAACGAAGCTTTAATGTACCAGCCGCTCGCAACACTGACTTTACTGCTCGCATACCTAAAATAAACGTAATTCTTTTAGAAAATTCATAATCTATTTATTTAAAAAAAAATGTATTATTCGTTTATTTGCTTATGTAAAAATTTATTAATAACGCTTGATGCGCTGAGGTGAAATCGAATAGCCAGGAGATAATGTGCAATATTTTCTTCTTTTATATTTAAATACGCCAACCCGTAAAGTTTTAATAAACGGATTTAAAATTCTCAACTCTTCACATTACTTTATATTAGTGAAGTACTTTTTTTTAATAATAACTCTTTTGTTCATTAGATATTAAACAAGAAAAATTTTACCATAATCATAATGGCACTGCGATGACAATTGCTCCGAGCATAATCTGTATGTGGCGACAATTTTAATGGCCAAAGGCTTCGCAGTGAGAAATCCGTAGGAATACAACTCAATTTCTGATATCAAGGCGTAATCCGGCACCATCATCGCTACTGAACGGAACAGCGCCTGAAAATTAAAAGTAGTAGAGTTAGTAGTTTTCAAAATCATCAACAGTGGGCGCTGTAAATCGAAAAGAAAATACAGCGACTGTAGCGCCCCTTAAGAAAAGAAACAAAAGTATTATATACTTATATACTTATAAAAGTATTATATACTTAGTTTGTTATTGATAATGTTCACCTTGTGAACGAAATGTACATTTAATAAACAAGTGAAGTAAGGAATAAACTGTTTGTTATTTTTATTTGCAAAACACTTTACGTAAACTCAAACCAACAATAGTGGTTCATGTTAAATCATTGCTTTATACCTTATAAAAACACATTGAGTATTGTGTTTGGATTAATTGAGTTACGTGAAAATGATATTCACTTGATTAATACACTTAGAAAACACTTTGTAAAGTGATATACATTTCAGACAAAAAGTGACCATTATTAGTATCAAACCATTAGTAATGGTTACTTTATACATCTGGTTATAAAGTGTTTTCTAGGTGTAAAGTAAACATTGATTTACTGGTGCAGTATTATCTAAATCAGGCATGTGCAACTTCATCAAGACCGCGGGCCGGAAAAAAAATTTAACCTAAAATCGCGGGCCGGACCTTTTATTTGAATTTAAAAGGAACGGAGAGATTCGTAGTTTGATTTAAGGAAATTATATTATATTTATTACGCTTTAACATTTCAAAAAAAATATGAATAATGAATGAAAATGAACAAGTACAAACATAATTTAAGACTGTATTTTCACCAAATAATCAATATTTGGTGAAATATCGGATGTCGCAACACGCAGAGTGTTCTCCAAATGTGAGTCTGTTAATCTTGTACGTGTTTTTGATTTAACAAACTTCATTCTCGAAAATAGCTGCTCCCATTTGTATGTACTTCCAAATAATGACATTTTTTTCTAAGCCAAAGATGCGAGATTTGGAAATTTATCGGTTGATAAATATGTTTTATAAAAATCGGTTAACGGCGTGTCTCTAAATATCCTTATCGGATTTTTCTTGCCATTCAATGAGTTCCATTTGCAATGAAAATGGAACTTCTTCTATTTCCACATCAAATGGGGAGAAAAAAAATTTTCAGACTTGCTTCTTGGCAGCGAAAATCTTTAAATCTGGTCTTAAATTCAACTCTTAAAAATTGTAACTCGTTTGCAAACGTTTCGAAGTTAGCATGATCTTTATGATTTGGAAGAGTGGGGAAAGATTTTCCCAAAGTCTTAATTTATTTTGGAATGGCTTGACGTGACCAGTTCATGAACAAGTGGTTCTTGGATTTGCAACTTTGTATTTAATTCATTCATATGACTTGTTACATCAACGAGAAACGCAAGATTGCAGAGCCAATTTGTGTTCTTTAGCTCTTGTACAGGTTTTTCTTTAATATCCATAAAAACAAATACCTCATCTTTCAAATCATAAAATCATTTTAACATTTTTGCTTTACTTAACCAGCGCACTTCACATTCAAATTCAGACTGCAGTTGTTCCAAAAATGTTGGTGAAGTGCTCTTTATTTAATTAAATTTATGCAAGAAACTACTGTTTTCATTACATGTGTAAATTTTATCGATTTTGCACACAAATTTTGTTGATGTAAAATGCAGTGAAATACACTCAAATATTCAGTGTCAATATTCCTACTACATAGTTTCAATTTAATTCTATTGACAACTCCTAAATTAGAACCAACCATAGCCGGAGCACCATCAGTAGACATTCCACTTAGATTCTCCCATTTAAGCTCAAATTGATCAAAAACTGCTTTTACTTCTTCGAAAATGTTTTCTCCTAGTGTGGTGTCCTTCATAGGTCGAAGAGCCAGCAATTCTTCCATGTAATTAAATTTGATATCAACTCCGCCAATAAAATAGCTAATTGTGCGGTATCGGTAGTATCTGTGCTCTCATAGAGAGCAAATGAAACTTCTGCGACGCACGTTACTTAAGGTTTGATTTGATATCATTGGCCATATCACCGTTAAGTTTTGTTATAGTCCAGCGAGAAAGACTTATTTTTTCTATATCGTCTAACTAAGACACTCTTTAGCAAAATCACCTTCAGAATAAGGTTTAGAATGCTTTGCAATTTTTTCACTAATTATAAAACTTGCTCGTACAATACTATTGCATAAATCACTTTGTTTATGGAAAAGTGTCTGTTGCGCAGATAAACATTTTTTCAAATTTATTATTTTATCTTTTCTTTGTTGTCCATTGAGATTACTATAACTAGAATGTTTTGATGTGGCGTTTTAAATTAAATTCTTTTACCACTGATATACTTTGGAGGCAAATTAAACAAACAGGCTTGTTTTCTTTTGCATAATGAAAAAGTAATTGTTAGTCCACTTATCTTGAAAAACACGATTTTCAATATCAACTTTTCTTCTCTTCTCTGATGTCATTTTAAAGATTATGTTCAATTGTAAATTAAGTATGAATTTAAAACGTGCTGTGCCTCACTACAAATAACTACGTGGTTTTTCTCTGCTGATTCTTCCTTCACTAATCAACATACTTACAGCCAGTGCAAATAAGACGGGGTTTATTGCATTCACTTAATGTTGAGTTGACTAAATACAGTACAAAACATTATGATACCTATAAAACTGTATGATCCTTAGATTATATGAAAATTATTAAGAATACATATATATTGTTTACTTTTAAGGGCCAGGTTTAGTGAGATTTGAAAATTGTGCTGCGGGCCGGATAAAATGAAGTCAGGGGCCGGATCCGGCCCGCGGGCCGTAAGTTGCACATACCTGATCTAAATGCACAGTTTTTACATTATTAAACAGTTTAAAAATGTAAAAACTAAGGTGCAGAAAGCTTAGAATAATTAGTTCTAATTATTGTTTTCTAAGTGTTTTAATCAAATGAATATTGTGTTATAGAAATGTAATTTGCTTGTTACTAGTAGTAAATAATAATTTTGATTAATATTGAGATTTTCGCATTGATTGATGTCGTTTTATTCTTTACCTTCAAATTATCAGGCAGTTCTGATCGTCCAGCATATCCGGGATTCATCGTGATGAAGACGGCGCAGGTTGGATCCAAATTTAGTTCTGTGCCCTCGAAGAAGAGCTTCTCATTTCCTGAATTGATTCCCCTTTGTATGGTCAGAATTTGCTGGGCGACCACGGATAACACTTCTAAGTCGATTCTGTTGAACTCGTCGAAGCAAGACCATGCACCGCAGGAAGCCAAACCCTAAAAATAAATAAAAATAAAGCCAAGTTTTGTACAATAAATTTTACTGGTTGAAACATTATAAATAACAGGCCGTATAGAAAGGCGATTTTTCGCCACAAGCCGGTTCTGATACCTTATCTAAAGCAACACTCACCCGATTGTCTCGAACAAATGTAACATTCGAGCTCACATTTTTGCCAAGATAGTTCTCTAATTCGTTGCTCGTGTAAAAAGTTATATTAATTTGAAAATGAGTGAAATATTTGAAGAAATACGGTATGCCAAAAAATTTGTGAAGTATACAACGTAAATGCTGTCAGTAAACGAAGGACCCAGGAGTGGTTTACTAGATTCCGTTCCGGAAATTTGGATGTTAAAGATGCACCTCGCTCTGGCCGGCCAGTAACTGAAGAAGTCGATGAAATTTTGCAACTGGTGGAGTAAAACCAACATGCAAGTTGCCTCGAAATAGCGGAGGAACTAAACATGAACCATATGAGAGTTTGGAATCATTTGAAAAGAGCGGGCTACAAAAAGAAGCTCGATATTTGGATACCACATGAATTAACGGAGAGAAAGTTAATTCACCGAATTACCATCAGTGATATGTTGTTGAAACAAAACGAAATCGACCCATTTTTGAAACGAATGATTACTGGTGATGAAAAATGGGTGAAATACGAAAACACCCAAGGCAAGAGATCGTGGTCAAAGGCTGGCGACCCTCCGAAAACAACTGCAAAGCCTGAATTGACAACAAAAAAACTTCTTTTCAGTAGTTTAGTAAGAGAATTGTCAATTATGAGCTGTTGCAACCTGGCGAAACTATCAATTTGGTCTTGTACTGTGCACAACTCGACCGTTTGAATGAAGCAATCAAAGACAAAAGACCAGAATTGGCCAACAGAAAGGGAGTTGTCTTTCATCATGACAATTCACGGCCGCACAAATCTTTGATGACTCGGAACAAACTGAGGGAACTTGTATGGGAAGTTTTAATGCATCCACCATACGGCCCGGACCTTGCACCGTCTGGCTATCATCTGTTTTGATCTCTGCAAAACTCCCTTGATGGTAAGAATTTGGCCGACCGAAGCGCCGCTGAAAGTCACTTGGCTAAGTTTTTCGCCGGTAAACCACAGGAGTTCTACACCAACGAAATTATGAAATTACCAGATAAATGGCAAATGGTCAAAAATAATAATAGTCAATATGTACTTGATTGATATTGATTTTCAATTTAAAAAAAATTGTTTGTTCAAATATGTACGAAAAACCGCGGAGACTTTTTATACGACCCAATATTTTAATTTATTGTGTAAAAATCGTTTGGATTCAAATCGTCATAGAAAATTCATTGTGTAAAAATCGTTTGGATTCAAATTATCATAGAAAATTTACCTTAAAGAATTTTCCAAGGGCAATATAATCTAATCCATCAGAACAATTGAACACGACGCACTGTTTAGCGACGGCCTTCGCCAAGTCTTTAGTGGTTTCCGTTTTTCCAGTTCCCGCCGGACCTTCAGGTGCACCACCTAAATATTTACGACATAATTAATTACCTATATAGGTTAGGTTACGTATTTTTAGATGTAAAAAAAATATATTATTCATTATAAATAACCATTCAAATAAAAAACAGTGCACGTTATTTTATATTACTTTCTTTCATATTAGTTTGAAAACAGTACCTAAATGTAAATGAAGGGCGCCGAAAAGAGTCCTGAAGCAACGATCAGTTAACGGCGTGACGACTAATCTTGTAGTATTTCCAAGGTATTCATAGCCATACATCAAAGTTGAATTGATCATACGCGTCGCCATTTGTTTCTCTTCCCAATAATACCTGCACACAGTCAAATTATTAATATATATATTCTTTTGAAATAAAACAACACAGTTGGGAGGGTTTCACATTTATTGTTGAACACTGCAACACAGTGGCTTCATCAAGCAGATGAATACGTCATTAAATATACTCTTTTGGTTAAAATTCATGAAAGTGGTGATAATTATTATAACAGTTACTTGTTTAAAAATATACCTGATTTGGCACAGCCATTGAAAGTCGTTAGTACGTCGTACCTCCAACCTAATAAGGTCTGATAGAGTATCACGAGCATGAACATCCAAAACAACTAAAGCACCTGAAATTCGAATTCAGAATTTTTTTGATTATATATACAGGGTCCTGCAACAGTGTGGCAGGCTTTCCTAGCGCCTTTCTCGTAAGATATAGAAAAAAATGTTTCGTATAAAAATTTATTGATTTAAAAATCTCTATGCCGTAAAATTATTTTCAAATATACAGGGTGTCCCAATTTTGCGGTATAACAAAAGCAAACATTTTTTTAAATGGAACACCCTGTATATTTTTTCATTTTCTAATTTGGATAATATTTTATAACTTGAACCTTTTCCTGGTTTTTGATTTCGATATGGCATTTCCGAGTTATTGACGTTTTTTTAAAAAAAAAAGTAAAAAGCGGAGGTTCACGAAAAAAAATTATTCTGATGTTCTATTTAAAATTTAAGAAATTTTCTTTTTCCTATGGTTGGTCATAAGTACTGTTTATGTACCAGTGTTAAAAATTTTCACTTTGGAGGAACCCTGCCTTTGAATCAGACACGCCATTTTCTAAAATTTCAAAATGTAAACGTAACTCTTTTTTTTAAATGAAATCATATTTTTTTTAAATTTTATATTATTCTGCATTTAATTTCCTACAAAAAATATTAAGCATACCCTATAACTAGAAGTGATATTTTATTTTGACATGTAAATCTCTCTGATATTTGCTGCAAAGTGATTATCTCCGGTATAAGTAGACAGCAAATTATCATCATGGATTTCGAAAAGGGCGAACGGAGGAGAAATGTTTTAGGAACTTACTCAATAGATTTATTGAAATGAGAAGTGTAAATTACAAAAAACAAGAAAGAAGGAAGCCTATCATCAACGAGGAAAACCAACTTTCAGTGCTATTAACAGCAACTGAGCATCCCAACGTAAACCAAAAAGATATTGGTGAAGGAACTGGCATAGGCGAGAAGTCAGTACAAAGCATTCTGAAGAAAAATCGATATCATACCATATTCAGCTACATCAAGAACTGAGTAATACTGATTTTCAATTTCGTTCCGAATTTTGTATCTGGGGAAGACAGGAAATTCAGGACATCCCATAACAACGCATCTGTCAACAGGCAATTTTCGCTATTATTCAACTGATAATCCGCATTTTATGAGACAAGTTGATCATCAGCATCGACGGTCTTTGAATGTCTGGGGCGGAATTTTTGGAAAGCATGTAGTAGGTCCACATTTCTTCGAGGGCCATCTCAATAGGCCTATGTATTTGCACTTCCTGAATTGAATTACCCGGAACGTTAGCTAATATACCCTAACTAACAAGAAACAGCGTATGGTTTTAACAAGACGGAGCACCTGTCCAATTTTCGCAAGACGTGAGGGCATTTAATTTTTCCCAACCAGTGGATTGGTAGGAATGGACCCACCAAATGGCCTGCTAGATCTCCGGATCTAACAAAACCTGACGTTTTCTTGTGGGGATACTTAAAAGAGATTGCTTTTTAAGGAACCACCAACAGCACCAATGAATATGCATCAACGAATTGTGGAAAGGTCTTTTCAGCGGCGAATTAATTTGTGCCTAAATGAAAATTGAAGACATTTTGAACATTTACTGTAGTAAATAATTTTGTTATCTTTCCAGGCTTTGCAATAAAATAATAAATCGTATTATCTGTTTCTGTTTATCTCACATTGACACTTACTTGCATTTTGTTAGTTATTTTGCCTCAGCATGATCAACTCCGTACATAGAAGTATGTATAATTTAAATGGTTATTTTTATAAAAACTATTAAATATCTCAATAACTATGGGGTTTAGACATATTATTATTTGCAAAGTTTGGCATTTCATTCTAATCTAATCGAATAATAAGAAAAATAATTGTTTTCGCCTATCTGGGTAGCGCTGAGCATAAATTCTTTAGGCTTGCAAACAATTAATTCCACCTTCTCCAGTAGCATATATCACATCAATTAATTCTTCTCAAAAATTGCATTATTATAATCGTAAAGTACAATGCAACCATACATACCAAACTTATTGTTTAATAGACAGATGCATTTTTTTCAGTCATAGCTATCTATTCAAAAACAAATTCGTATTCAAGAACCGTTTGAAATATAAATCCTTTTATATCTTGAAAAATATCAATTTTAAGTATGCTTAATATTTTGTGTAGGAAATTAGATGCAGAATAATATAAAATTTAAAAAAATATACGATTCCATTTAAAAAACAAGAGTTACGACAATTTGAAATTTTAGAAAATGACGTGTCTGATACAAAGGCAGGGTTCCTCAAAAGTGAAAATTTTTAACACTGGTACATAAACAGTACTTATGACCAACCATAGGAAAAAGAAAATTTCTTAAATTTTAAATAGAACATCAGAATAATTTTTTCTTGTGAACCTTTGCTCTTTACATTTTTTTCAGAAAAACGTCAATAACTCGGAAATGCCATATCGAAATTAAAAACCAAAAAAAAGGTTCAAGTTATAAAATATTATCCAAATTAGAATTTGAAAGAATATACAGGGTGTTCCATTTAAAAAAATGTTTGCTTTTGTTATACCGCACAATTGGGACACCCTGTATATTTGAAAATAATTTTAGGGCATAGAGATTTTTAAATCAATACATTTTTATACGAAACATTTTTTTCTATTTCTTACGAGAAAGGCGCTAGGAAAGCCTGACGCACTATTGCAGGACCCTGTATAAGTACAATAATATTTAATAACAAGGAGTAGATGGAATGTACCACAAATTCATCTATTTAATTCAATTTTAAAATATTATTTGTTGATTATACGTACAATAATATTTAATAACAAGAAATAGATGGGAAGTACCATAAATTCATCCATTTATTTCAATTTTAAAATCTCAACAATTAAGACAATGTGTTTTATCTCAATATTATAACTGTTAATATTTGAAATAAAAGAGTGGCAGTACATACATTTTTAAATCACATTCTTCGTAATAAACACCGATTGTTAAATGTTTCTTTCATTTTATATTGTGCCCAATCGTACTACATAAATTATTAAATAACATTCGTCGTACTAAATACCAATTGTTATATTATGCCCAATTTTTCTTATCGAATTGTGAGCAATGCAAATAATCTTACCTAATGTAATTCGATTCTGGAGATTTAACTTGCCCCTCACAAGATCAACAACCTTCGAAATTTGATAGTTGCATTTCTCCAAATATAGTTTCAACGCTTGGATGCTATCTTCTATGGCTTCGTGCACTTCAGAGGTCCAATATGTCATAGCCACGCATTGTACCTTTAAAGAAAAATTGCAAATCAATAAAGTAACTTAAATTAATTAAATAAAAATATAAGCTATTTAATAAGAAAACAATCAACGTAACACAATCGATTAAGTAATTAAATGAAACATTGGTAATTCTTTATATTCACTGGCTTATTTAAACTGGTTAAAATAAATCAGCCAAGAAAAATAATTACTAATGTTTCATTTAATTAAATCTTCAAGTAACTTAAAATAAAATATAAATCGTTTAAGTAGTTGTAAATATCAAATTTAATCGATTTGACTTGAGTTTAAAAAAAAGAATACGTCCTATCGTCTTGGACTAGTACCAAAATTGGTTTCAGTATGACATTATGAAAGTACTAATTTTTCATAAAGGCATTTTCTAGACCCACGACATTTGTCAATTAAGAATATTTAATATACGTAATCAATGTCAGTGAAAGTCTGATAAATACTTCAAACGAAAGTAAACAGTAATATTAGATTTTTTAAACCACAAAAGCCTAAGAAATATGTCAATAGAACGCTGATACGGAATGAGTTGATTATAACGCTTCAGTGGATTGTCAATATGCTTCAAAGAGGGCTCTGTTATCGACTTTATAGTTTCTTAACCGAGTTTAGTATAAGAGGATTTATGATTAGGTTTTGAAAACATAATTCTCAACATCAGCTTCAAATTTCTGAGCTGAGTTTAATATAAGAGGATTTTTACTTTATTAAATCATAATTAGAAATCGCAAAAACTACAACAACAGGCTCTCAATAGGTCTCAGAATTTATCTACAAGGGCGTTTCTTTATCGTTAAATACTCCGCACAAAATTAATCGAAATATTTATTGATAGAGAAAACATCATTAAATATAAAAAAATACCGTTTGTCCAGGCCATTGTAAGACCCACTTTTCTCTCGCATTAACCGGATAATCCAGAATCGCCCTTTCGACCATCTTATGCACGGATTTCTTCATATCGCCCTCGAGCTCCAAAAGCCACTTCTCGACCTGACCGCGCGCCAACGAGGTCTGTATGACATCTTCCAGGGGCACCTCCTCCCCTTCGCTAGATTTCATTTTCGTAATATCCAGATCTTCGGTGAACTGTAGTTTGGCGATGCCTTCGAAGCATTTCTTCAGATGAGGCTGTACCCTGCATTGAACAATAATATTTTCAATTAAAAAAAATAAAATATTTGATGGTAGAGGCAATTACTTCGTGGTACATCTTAAATAAGTTGTAATGAAAACAAGATAAACACTATAAAATCAAATCAATTTTGAATTGTTCTCAAAAAAAAAACGCGCAACCACCTTTACTTAATTCAGCTTAAAAATTTAACGCTGAAGCCATTTCCAAAACGTACTGAATACGTGAAAAATTATTTTTTATACTTTTGTCGGTTATCAACATGAAATACCTGAATTAAGTTTAATACAGAATGTTTGCGATCTCTTTTCATGTCATATTTAAATATCCAGTTCGATCGATTTCAATAATATAATTCATTACCTTTGTGGGTCTTTAGTTTCCGACAATATCTCCAAGAGTTCATCGTTAGACAAGAAGAAAAAACGCGGAAAGTACAGCCGTTTCTTCTCCAAATAGTCGTTAAGCCCTTTCTGTATGACGTCTAACAGATTATTGCATTTCTTCAGACGTTCCGCCATCTTATCGATCTCGATCACAACCAGCACTTTGGGATCAGCGAAGACGCTCTTCATGACGTCTCTCCAAATCTTAAAATATCAAGCAAAATGTATAACCTATCTGAAGCAGAATTATAAGATACGATCGTCAAAATATCTATGATCAAAAACAGCCATGGATGGATCAGTGTAGCTGTAGAAAGTTCCCTTGATTTTTCGGTGGTTATCCACTCAAATAGAGATCTAGTGCAACGTTTAGAAAATAGATGGCACCTTTGTGGTAATATCTTAAACAATGTATAAGCTACAAAGCCCAGCTTATAAATCGTTTAAGATATCACCATCCTAAGCATCTTATCTACAGCATACTAAGTACTTTAAATGCATCTTTAGATACGTTATCAATATTCTACATTTTCTACTTAACGTAAACATTTTGTATTAATTTACAAAAAATAGTAATATGAAAAAAGTGAAACCGAAAACATTTTTAATTATCAATATTGTCATTAATTTCTCTAGCGTTCTCGAGCATTATTGAGCATTCTTGAACATACTTGAGCGTTCTTAAATATTCTAGAGCGTTCTTGAGCATTATCGAGAATTCTTGGGAATTCTCAAACATTCTGATATATTTTAGAACATGCTCAAGAAGAATTATTGAATATTATCGATCATTTTCTATAATTATTGAGCATTGTTGAACACACTCGAACATTATCGAGCATTCTCAAGTATTTTTGTGCATTCTCAAAAATTCGAGCATTATCGAGCATTTGTTGGCATTTTTAAGTAATTACCAAATATTCTTCAGCGTACTTAAACATTCTGTAGCGCTCTCAAATATTCTCTATTATTCTTGAGCATTCTTAACCATTCTTTCGAGCATTCGTGGGCTTTTTCAAGTATTCTTGAACAATTTTCGGGCATTCTTGAGCAGTTTCGAGCATTTTTGGGCATCCTCAAGCGTTCAGACATATTTTCATTCTCAAACATTCGCTTTAAAATATTCTCGAGGGTTGTAAAATATTTTCGAGCATTATAAAATATTCTTAAGCATCCTCAAGCGTTCTGATATATTTTCGAGCATTCTCAAAAAGCATTCCTAAACATTCTCGACCGTTCTCAAACTTCGAGTATTTTCTATAATTGTTCTATTCTCGAGCATTCTCGAGTATTCTCGAGAATTCTTAATCATTCTACAGCGTTCTCGAGCATTATTGAAAATTCGTAGGTATTTCTAAGTATTTTCGAGCATTCTTGTGCGTTCTCAAACATTCTCGAGCGTTCTAAAATATTCTCGCTCATTCTCAATAACTCTTGAACAATACTGAGCGTTCCTTAAGCATTCTAGAGCATGCTCAATCATACACAAACATTCTTGAACATTCTCTATCGTTCTCAAACTTTCTTAACCATTTTTAAATATTTTCGTGCATTCTTAAATATTCTAGAGCGTTCTTGAGCATTATCGAGGATTCCTGGGCATCTCAAGCATTCTGATATATTTTCGAACATTCTCAAGAAGCATTATTGAATATTATCGATAATTTTCTATAATTCTTGGACACACTCGAACATTCTCGAGCATTCTCAAGTATTCTCGTGCATTCTCAAACATTCGAGCATTTGTTGACATTTTAAAGTAATTTCGAGAATTTTTAAACAGCCTCGAGTGTTACCAAATATCCTCCAGCGTACTCAAACATTCTGTAGCGCTCTCAAATATTCTCTATTATTCTTGAGCATTCTTGACCATTCTTTCAAGCATTCGTGGGCTTTCTCAAGTATTCCTGAACAATTTTCGGGCATTCTTGAGCAGTTTCGAGCATTTTTGGGCATTCTCAAGCGTTCAGACATGTTTCCAAGCATTCTCAAACATTCTCTAGCACTTTAAAATATTCTCGATCATTCTTTAGGGCATTTGTGGGCATTCTCAAATACTCCTGAATATTTTTAAACATTCTCGAGGGTTGTAAAATGTTTTCGAGCATTGTAAAATATTCTTAGGCATCCTCAAGCGTTCTGATATACTTTCGAGCCTTCTCAAAAAGCATCCTTAAACGTTCTGGACCGTTCCCAAACCTTCTCGAGTATTTTCTATAATTATTCTATTCTCGAGCATTCTTAATCATTCTACCGCGTTCTCGAGCATTATTAAGAATTCTTGGTCTCAAATATTCTCTCGAGCTTTCTCAACATTTTCCAGCGCTCTAAAATATTCTCGCTCATTCTCAAACACTTTTAAACAATATTGAGCGTTCCTTAAGCATTCTAGAGCGTGCTCAATCATACACGGACATTCTTGAACATTCTCTATCGTTCTCAAACTATCTCAACCATTTTTAAATATTTTCGTGCATTCTTAAACAGTCTCGAGCGCTCTCGAATATTCTCGCCCATTCTCAATCATTCTTGAACAATCACGAGCGTTCCTCAAGAATTCTCGAGTGTTCTCAATCATTCTCCAGCATTCTTAAACATTCTAGAGCGTTCTCATGTATTATCGAGAATTCGTGGGCATTTCTAAGTAGTTTCGAACATTCTTAAACATTCTTGAGCGTTTTCAAAAATTCTCGAGCGTTCTCAAACAACGCTCTAAAATATTCTAGATCATTCTCAAGCATTCTTGAACATTCTTTTGAGCATTCGTGGGCCTTCTCAAGTATTCCTGAAAACAATTTTTGAGCATTCTCGATTTGTGAGTATTCTCGAGAATTGTCAAGTATTCTTGAGCATTTTTAAATATTCTAGAGCTTTCTCGGGAATTATCGAGTATTCTTGGGAATTTTTAAGTATTTTCAAACATTTTTAAGCAGCCTTGAATATTCTAGAGCGTTCTTGAACATTTACGAGCATTCTTGGGCATTCTCAAGCGTTCTAACATATTTTCAACCATTCTCAAACATTCTCAAGTGCTATAAAACATTCTCGATAATTCTCGAGCATTCTTGAAAATTTTTTCAAGCATTTGTGATCATTCTCAACTATTCCTGAACATTCTTAAACATTCTCGAGCGTTCTTAAGCATTTTCAAACATTCTTGGGCATTCTGATGTATTTTTGAGCATTCTCAAGAAGCATTCTTGAACATTCTCAACCGTTCTCAAACATTCTCGGCTATTTTCTATAATTATTTTATTCTCGAGCATTCTCAAGTATTCTCGAATATTCTTAAACATTCTAGAGTGTTCTCGAGCATTCGTGGGCATTTTGGAGCGTTCTCAGACATTTTCAAATATGCGCGAGCGTTTTCAAAACCTTATCGAGTGCTCTCAAATATTCTCGCTCATTCATAATCATTCTTGAAAAATCCCAAGCGTTCCTTAAGCATTTTCGGGCGTTCTAAATTATTGACGAGCATTCTTGAATATTTTCGAGCATTCTCAGACATTCTCTATCGTTCTCAAACATTTTCAAGCATTCTCGAGCATTATTGAGCATTCGTGGGCATTTTTAAGTGTTTTCGTAGATTCTTAAACATTCTCAAGTGCTCTCAAATATTCATCTTCATTCTCAATCATTCTTGAACAAACACGAGCGTTCCTAAAGAATTTTAAATCGATCAAGAATATTCTTAAGCATTCTCAAGCATTCTTGAACATTCTACACCATTCTTAAGCATTATCGAGCATTCTTGAACATTATCAAGCGTTCTCGAGCATTATCGGGCACTCTTGAACAATCTTGAACGTTCTCAAACCTTCTTGAGGTTTCTTGATCATTCTCGAACATTCTTGAACAATCCTTTGAGTATTCATGGGCACTCTCAAGTATTCCTGCATATTTTTGAACATTTTCGAGAGATCTTGACCATTTTCAAGCAGATTCTTTCATTTTTGGACATTCCCAAGCGTTCTGATATACTACTATTTTCGAGCATTCTTAAGATGCATTCTTGAACATTCTCGAGCGTTCTTAAATATTCTCAAGCGTTTTCTATAACTATAAAGCATTCTTGAGTACTTTCGAGCGTTCTCAAGTATTCTCGAGTATTCTCAAGTATTCTAAAGCAGTATTAAACAATCTGGAGCGTTCTCGAGCATTATAGAGCTTTCTTTGCAAACGAATTAATCAATCAAAATGTTTGAATATATCTAGTCAAATTCCGCGGTTTCCTTACATACAAATTTTCTTCATCTATGATACATTTTCGAGCATTCTCAAGTATTCTAGAGAATTCTTCAACATTGTAGAACGTTTTCGAACATTATCGAGCATTCGTGGTAATTTTTAAGTATTTTCGAGCATTCTTAAACACTCTCGCTCATTATAGAGCATTCTTAGTCATTCTCAAGCGTTCCTCAAGGATTCTTAAACATTGTATAGCATTCTCGAGCATTCGTGGGCATTTTTAAGTATTTTCTAACATTCTTAAACAGCCTTGAGCGTTCTCGATCATTCTTGAGCATTCTTTCAGGCATTCGTGGACATTCTCATGTATTCCTTGTATATTTTTGAAGAACATTCTCGAACTTTCTTGAGCATTTTTGAGCATTCTTGGGCATTCTCAAGCGTTCTCATATATTTCCAATATATTTTCGAATATACTTGAGTCTTTTCTAATTATTGTTTACGTTAAGATACTTGTGTTGAAATTAATTTAGGTAAGTTTTATTTTACGAATATGAATCTTCTATGTGTTAAAAATTACAATATTTCAATTACTTTTGAATTGAATTTTTTACCTTATCGACAGTCGTGAATCTTCTGCCTTCCTCGGGCATCTGCTGCTGAATGTCAGGAGATGAAAATATAGGCTCTAAATACATCCAAGTCGCCTGCACCTTTAACCATTCATCCATAATTTCTTGCAGCGTCATTAATTTCGTCTCCCATTCCCTAAAATAAAATTATATTTATTATTAGCGCATATTAGCCTACACCGAAAGGTAAATTACATTTTTATTATTAAATAAATTGAAATAAAATTAGTCAATTTTATTACATACCTAATTTCTGCCTCGAACGGCTTAATATAAGGCGAATTCTTAACGGTCTGAGTTTTAATGATGTGATCGTCTAAGAGCACCTGGATTTCATCCACGGCGGATATTATATAGGTTCCGGTATCCCTACAAAAATTTGATTTAGACTTCGAGCAAAAGTGTAGGGCGCGACTAACTTGTAGACGAGAACGGAGAACTCCTGATCGACCCACTCGCCCTTCATCTTCATCAGAATCTTCTCCAGGTTGTTCTCTTTGGTGGCGGCCTCCGAAATCGCCTCGAACTGCGGTATGAACTCCTCCAGCTCGTAGTCGATGATCCTCTCCAGCGTAAGGTCTTGATCGACGACTATGGGGAAGCCGACGATCTCCGATATCTGCGCCCAGTGTCTCGGCTTCAGTCCGGGATTGCCCAGGGTGTAGATTATGGGCATGTACTCTTTGAATTCATCAATTTCCTCCAATACCTTGTTGAAAGGGAAAATAAATTATTGATTCAATGTTAATTTTATGGTACATCTTGAATATAATGAAGAAGGAGACACGATTACATACGTTGTACTACTACTACTACTAAATAATCTGTTAACGGTGGAGGTTTCTACTTCGTTATACATCATAAATAACAAACCAAACACTTTTTTACTTTTAATCAAGCTAAATGTTTTTATTTAGTGAGACTTTTCTAATATAATAATTTAAACAAATTAAAAAAGTGTTTTACTTGTGAAAATAAATAATATCTAATACCCTCCTGTGTAAAGTTTGTCTATTAATTTTGAATAATAAAAAGTCTGTTTCATGTGTTAAATACTAATAAAATTTTAATGTTTGTGTTATTACCGTGGCGGCCAACTCGTGTGTATCCGGTTTATCGGAGAAGAACTTCTCCATCTTGTACACGACCCGGTGGTACTGAGAGACTTCCGTGTCTATCTCTTCCGGTTCGAAGGTGCCAATTTGCGACTTCATCCAGACGTCGTGTTTCTCCAAGAAATCGGTGGCGTTGTCGTAGAGTGACTTGTAGGATTTCAGCTTGTCGTGCGTCTGCTTCCTCAGCGGATATTGCGTCTGTTCCAATTTGAAGGCGACCTCCTCTTCATTGATTTGATCGATGCGATCCATCGCTGTTATGAGTCTAAACAATTATAAATAATATTAATATTTGTAACTATAAATATGTCATAAGGAAATCAAGGACAGATAATGTATATAAGCATTTATATGAAGAGTAAAGAAGAAAAACTGTATATAGAGGAGTAAATAGTTGCTCTAACAAACTGCTTTAATTTTATATCGAAAATCTTGCTAAAAACTATACTAAAATTGATCTAAATTAAACATTATATATTTAATTGGAACATCTCAAATAAAAAATAGAATTCTTTCACAATTTATTTACAGTTGAACATAACTTAAATAATCAAAAATATAATCAAGCTAAATGTTTTTTTTTTAATAGAGAATCTGGAGGAAATGAGATGAATATGAGAGTGATAGTGAAATGAATATCATCAGAAGACCTATTACAAAGGATTAGAAGGTAATATTCTAAAAATTATAAGTATTTTTTTATGTATACATGGTCTATTATGAATAGAAGGGAGAAACCTCGCTCCGAAGATCTGAGAGGTGGAAGGGAGGAGTCCCGCGGGGTTTTATCCTCAGCTACTACAGCGAGATCTAGGAGGTCACAAAACTGGTGAGGGAAGCAACAGCAAGATCTCAGAGTGGATGGCGAAGACAGGGGTAGACATAGCGGCCAAGAAAACGATGACCGTATGGCTTTTGAGACGCCACACGAGCAAAAGAAGAATAAACGGCAACATCGAGATCTTGGGCGCAGACGTAGCAGTGGGCAGAACGGCAAAGAGAGGGAAAGGGCAAGAGAAGGCTGCAGCTAAGCTGATATTCGCTGCACCAGCATGGGAGTTTATGTAATTCCGCATACCCGTCTTTCAGCCTCAAGCACTCTCCATCAAATTTACCCTCCATCGCCACGACAGCTATAAGAAGGCCATCCCAGCACCACTTTCCAACTAGAGGTGTCCAAAACCCTGCGTACGATTCTCTTAGCATACGACACCTGTCGGACCCCAGCGAACACCACGAGGAGGTGGGGATCGCACTTGACTGATCGACAAAATGTCTCACAGCCCATTGAAATCGAAAGCTAGTAACTAATGGTCTTGGCGATGGCAGACCGGAGAAGCTGACGTCTTCGTGATGTGACAGTGTCATTAGACGCAACAGGCGACGGACAGAAGTGAACAGAACTATACGAACCCTCGACCGAAGGAATGGATAACCTAGCCCCCATGCGAATCTGCAATAGAGTCAAAACTACTCCCGCCACCAGCATGGGCAGAGGGTACTACACTATTTCCACCGAGGTTGTCGAAGTACTGGCCTCATCTAAGAGCGTCGCGAAAGGCAACACGTTGAGCAGAGATTGAACCAGTGCCAGAAGCTATGGGATGCCAGCAATGAAAAAGGCGTCTAAACGAAGGAGCTCATCATAGCATTGGAGTGTCCACGGTGGGATCGAGAATGGGAAGAGCCAAGCAGCGTACTGGACGGGCTCATCGAGCCAAACAGCCTCGTTCTGCACATGCTCAAGAGCGTGGAGAAATGTTCTGAGGTAGACCGGGTGACCAGAGAAATTCTGGAAGGGAAAGAAGCTTCTCTCTGAGGCAGTTAGGGCAGCCGTAGTGGGGATCGTAAGAAAGGATGAAGGGGCGGAGGTGAAGAAGAATAAGAGAAGGGAGCATCAGGAGAAGATTATAACCATGCCACTGGTATCCCAATATATTCGACCAGACTATCGGTCGACCACCATGGACGAGTCCAAGGTAGTTGAGACGCAGAACTTCATTAAACATTTGAGTCCCCCGTACAAATACATAACGCGGGGGCGGGGACCACAGTGGAAGCACTGTAGGACGTGCGGGTCAGGTAATTTGATGAAGTGTCTGCACTTCAAATGCCTCAGCGTGAGGCGTCAGTATTTTTCAACTTGGTAATGTGATGGAGCGCTTGAACAATGGTACACAATGCTCTTTGGAAAGAATACAACCAAAACATTCCAAATGCTTTAAACGGCCTTCAAGGCTGACTGCATTTCAAGGTCATAGTCAGGGAGATGGTACAAGGCGTTGAAAGAGGGTCGAGTGGAAATCGTGGCGTTCTAGATGCTCAACAACGGGCAAAACAGACGAAAATATGAATCGTCGATTGATAATCCAGCAAATCGGTGACACCCTAAAACTGTCCATATTTCCGGTACATCGTGATCGAGGATCTGGTAATGCACAAGGTCTGCGCGAAGCTTGTGCCGAAATTATTTCCGGAAAACCAGAAAGAACTTTGAGTTTCGCGCTGTCAAGAATTGTTTGATTTGATTCAAAATGAGCTGGACTAATTATGTTATAACTGGGGACGAATCCTGGATGTTCGAGTACAAACCAGAAACGAAAAGGCCGAGCAGCGAGTGGTACACAAAACATCTGGGAGTAGCCAAGCAATTGATTTCCAATGCCTACATAAGATGGTAAATATCCAGAAAAAAAGGAAAAAAGGATTCTACGTAAACCCACTGAAACCAAAAAAATCAACAATTACAGCGTGACTTTCTCTACTCAATAAACAGCGTCAAAAGTTTTTCTTGTGAAAAATCGATGAGAAAGTCATGGATAAGTCCCAGCGAATCATCACAATCGATCGCAAAACCTAATTACTTTAGAAGGATAGTTCTTTTCTGCTGGTAGTTCGAGTACAAAGCAGAAACGAAAAGGCAGATCAGCGGGTGGCACACAAAACAGATGAGGGTAGCCAAGCAATTAATTTCCAAACGATTACATAAGATGGGAAATATCCAGAAAAAAAGGAAAAAAGGATTCTACATAAACCCACTGAAACCAAAAAAAATCAACAATTACAGCGTGACTTTCTCTACTCAATAAACAGCGTCAAAAGTTTTTCTTGTGAAAATTCGATGAGAAAGTCATGGATAAGTCCCATCGAATCATCACAATCGATCACAAAACCCAATTACGTTAGAAGGATAGTTCTTCTCTGCTGGTAGTTCGAATACAAAGCAGAAACGAAAAGGCAGATCAGCGGGGGGCACACAAAACAGCTGAGAGTAGCCAAGCAATTAATTTCCAAACGACTACATAAGATGGGAAATATCCAGAAAAAAAGGAGAAAAGGATTCCACATAAACTCAGTGAAATCAAAAAAATTAACAAGTGGTAGCGTGACTTTCTCTATTCAATAAACAGCTTCAAACGTTTTTCTTCTGAAACATCGAATGTAAAATCATGGATAAGTCCCAGCGAATCATAACAATCAGTCGCAAAACCTCATTAATTTAAAAGGATAGTTCTTTTCTGCGTTTAGTGGGATATGAAAGACTGCTACCAACATCAACTAATCCTCTTGAGTGAAGAATCCGAACGGAAACGGTGGTATACTGCACCAAAGAATAAAGCTAAGTGAATTTTTTTGTATGACAACGCCAGGCCACACATTGCTTCACAAAAAGTATGGCAATGAGTCTTAACTGGGGCGTCTTGCAACACCCGGAATATTCACCAGCTATTGCTCCATCCGATTGCTACTTACTCCCGTCTATGATACACGTCTTGCATTTCCAATCAGTGGATGAGATTCGAAAATGGCTTGACGAGTTTGTCGTATCCAAAAACGTAACATTTTTCCGAGATAAAATTCACCATCTGTCTGAAAGATGACTTAAAGTTATACAAAGCAAAGGAAAACACTTTGATTGAACAATTTGATGTACTCTCTTTTAAAACAAACCTTAAAACTAGTTGGAAAAATGGACTATTCATTTGCACACCTAATATATTAGGAGAACCAATACTTTAAATGTAATTAAGATTAATTTAAGCATTAGTAAAAAATAAGACCTTTCTATAAGAATTAAAGTTAGATTCGTTAGAGTCATGTAAGGAATATTAATTAAATATTAAATATTTAAGACATACTTGTTATCCAAAAAGGTAGCCCTTTTATGATACTTTGGAAGTTCATCAATGTTCCCGTTATATTGGAGCTCGTCAACCATTTTGGCGAAGAGTTCCAGATCTTCGACGAATTTTTGTATTTTCTCCGCCAGCAAGTCCATGAACTCCTGAGTTTTCTGGTCAATGATCTCTTGGCAGTCTTCGAAAACTTTGGGCATGTTGAGATACCTGTAAACATGTAATGCTTTCTTAAATCTTAAAAGCATAAACTCCATAATACATTTTCAATTATTACATTAAAGAAAAAGAAAACTGTTTTATACCACTATAATATTAAACAATATAACATTTCTTGTTTTCGCATTATTATTATTAAAATCGTCGCTGTTGACAATTACCTATGATTGTAGGTGGTTATCCGACTAGCTAGGGAATCATAATGCAAAGTTTAAGTAATAGATGGCACCCTCAATGGTATTATCGTTAATTGAAATATTGTATAGATGCCTAAACTCGCATTTCCCCGGTCACTAAAAGATGTCGAGAATCAGATGGCGCATGAGTAGTGAGTCTGCGTACTGCAGTTTTCCGTAGCTTGGACAGTTTTCTATAGCATTTAATTATACGTATTGCAATATCAGGTTGCCTAAAACTTCACGGGAACCAAGAACGATGCGACACGCGCGGAAAACAAATTCCTGAGTACGATCGTCTCAACACTGAGTGCAATACGTATAATTCAATACTGTAGATAACTGTCCAAAGCTGCAGTACGCATACTCACTACTCATGCGCCATCTGTTTCTCGGCATCTTTTAGTGACTCGCGTTTCCCCATAAGATTAGGCATCTATACAATATTTCAATCAACGGTATTATCGTGATTTTAATTTGCCCCACTCGTGCACCCTACTTGCAATTATTAAGTAATTTGTATATAAATTATTAATTATTATACAGGGTGACTGACGGAAAACCTTTGGTGCTGTATCTCGCTTATTTTTGGTCCGATTTGAATAAATAAAACATCAAATTAAATGATTTTTAAAAGACTTTAATATGAACTGTACTGATATTTTCTCTTGCATCCAGTTTTTGACAAAAGACGATCAACTTTTTTTTTTCAAATTGCACTTTATATATATTTTGTACTGATCCGCAAGGAGATTTTTTTCTGAATCTAAATTTGTAAACGATTTTATCCATTCATCAAACCAAAGTCGAGAAATTGAGGATTAAAAAAAAATTAAAAATCAAATACCCATAGTAAACAATATACAGAGCCTATTCCAAATGTCAAAAGTTACAGTGTCAGTCATTGGTACAATACTGCAATGATTTTTAATAATTTCATAATAAAAATGTTGCAAGATTTCAAAAACTGAAAAACGATTTCTGTAGAAGCACAAAATTCTAGTACAGTGTTTGAAATATTGCAACATTTTAATTATGAAATAATTAAAAATCGTTGCAGTATTGTATCAATGGCTGACACTGTCACTTTTAACGTTTAAAATAGGGTCTTTATATTGTTTACAATGGATACTTGACTTTTTATTTATTTTTTTAATCCTCAATTTCTCGACTTAAGTTTGATGTATGGATGAATTTGTCTACAATTTTATATTCAGAAAAAAAATCTCCTTGCAAATCAATAAAAATATATATACAGTGCAATTTAAAAAAAAATGTTGATCGTATTTTGTCAAAAACTGGGTGCGAGAAAAAATAACAGTTCAGATCCTATTAAAGTCTTTTAAAAATGGTTTAATTTGATGTTTTATTTATTAAAATCGGATAAAAAATAAGCGAGATACAGCACCAAAGGTTTTTCGTCAGTCACCCTGTATACAAATAAACATAAACAGCAAAAGAATTTAAAACTGCGGTTAGCAAATATAAATATTAACCTTCAACCTTTAAATAACCTTGATAATAATATTAGTAAACAAATAGTAAATCTTAAAAACTAATAAGATAAACTCGGTTAATAGTGTACGTACTTCCAGTATGTTAAATTCGTCTTGTTCATGTCAGCTTCGGTGAATATAATGTGATCAGTCAGAAACAGGATATACTTCATCACGTCCTTTAATCTTTCCTCCAGTTCCGGTAACGTCACCTCTTCAGTGTTGAGCAGGAAGGCTTTCAACTCCATCAATTCTGCGGTGTTTAAAGGAACAGTTAGGAGCCTATTTGTTATATTTTCATATTCAACTCCTAATCTAAAAAAAATATTGAAAAAATAATTTTACTTTTGTATGGGCTGGTTGTAGTGTGTCAACTTAATCTTAGAGAATGGTTTCATCGTAATAATACCGCAATTGTATTCATAAAATGTCATATTGACATACATAACATAAAATAGTTCCTTAAAATTGGAACAAAAATAGAAGCCATCAATGGCAAAAATATAGCCTGAATGACAAGAATCGTCTGCGGATATTCATCGTCAGCTACAGGGAATAATGGGTTGAGTGGAAGAACACTACACTGTGAACTCCGCCTTCAAGTCTTGCGATTTAAATTTTGAAGTTATTGTGAGTGTATTTTATATTGTATCATTTTTTTTAGTGTAAAGACTTGTAAAGGAAATAAACTAAACTAACCTACATAGGGTGTGTACTACTGGTGCTAGTTTTGGACGATTTTCTATTTACAATAAAAAGATAATAATGATGGTGCGGACGTACCCGAGAGCGCCCGATGGTTAACCGAGAGGTGTGACAGTGATCTAACATGATGTATCATTACAACGACTTTACAAATTTTCAAGAGATAGAGTCATATAGTTCATGCTTGTTGCGCTACACTCTTGATGGAAACAGATATTAATATTAGGTGGAGAGTAACACTTGTTTTGTTCCATAATGTTTTAATTTCAGTTGCCTGATACGTATTTCGGTCTTCTCTACCTAATATTGAGAGAGTCATAGTTGGTAAACGCGATAGATTTAAATTAATTGTTCTACAACAAAAACATACCCTACACAATTATTCTGCTCATCATTCTTCATCTTATTCACCAACTTCATCCTAAGACCTTCAATCGTTTTAACTAGAGTCTTTATCAGCAACCCTCTGTGCATATCGTACATCCCCACCCTCACAGTATGCTCGAAAATAATTGGAAGATTACCAGCAATTTCTTTAAGCCCATTTATCCAATCACAATACTCCTCGAACGTATGCTCATCCTCCATGAACATTACAACATTAACTTCAGCCTAACAACAAACCACTCTGATTAAAGAGGATTTAGATATACCGGGTGACCCATTTTAATAAATCCACTGGAATATCTCGACACATATGCGTCCTACAAAAAAATGTTCCAAATAAAAGTTTGATGGTTTCGAAAGGGCCATCTAATCCTATACAAATTTTTTCACCCCCACCCTCCAGGGGGCGGGGCAGGGGGTCAACTTTTATATCTTAAATGGGAACCCTTATTTTTTATTGCAGATTCGCATTCTACATAAAAAAATATGAAGATTTCATTTGAACTTTTTTTTCGAATTCGTGATAGATGGCGCTGGAATCGCAAAAATAACATTAATCAAGTCAAAAAACGATAAAATGACGATAAAATCGTCACTTTTAATTGTTCGCCATTGAAATGGAGTGCGTCATCTTATCGCGTAGGGTGAATGCACCAGTGAATGGCTGGTTATTCTAGCAAAATTGTTGACAAAAAGATGCTAAACCGCGCCCCGTTTACTTCCTGGAAATTGAAACAAACCGTCTGACGAAAATCATAACAAACATTCTGACGAAAATCAAAACAAGCAATTTGCCAAAAATGTTGTTTAGTTGCAATTAGTTTTCCGGGCAGTTCGCACAAAAAATGCGACGGCTCGTGATAATTGCATTATCTGACAATCAACCGAAATGATCGATTATTCACTGAATGAGAAGGTGGATTGCAGCGCCATCTATCACGAATTCGAAAAAAAAGTTCAAATAAAATCTTCATATTTTTTTATGTAGAATCCGAACCTGCAATAAAAAATAAGGGTTCCCATTTAAGATATACAAGTTGACCCCCTGCCCGGCCCCCTGGAGGGTGGGGGTGAAAAAAATTGTATAGGATCAGATGGCCCTTTCGAAACTATAAAACTTTTATTAGAAACATTTTTTTTGTAGGACGCATATGTGTCGAAATATTCCAGTGGATTTATTAAAATGGGTCACCCGGTATACAAATCTAGAGTTGCTACATGCACCTGTCAAAAACGGTTAATATACTCACGTTGCCATTAATATAATCAATGTACGGCTCAAAATCTTTAACCCTTCGTTCAGGATAGCGTCTTTGTTTTTGTAAAAGTTTATGCAGCTCCGTCTTATATTCCTCAATCAAAGGTCCAGATATCAAGGGCTGATGATAAGATTATAATTACGTCCTTATATTATCTGTATTAGAGATATACTTACGCACAGGTACATAACTTCACCCTGAAAATCTAAGTAGAGCTGCGATTCCAAACGAGGAAGAACTGTCACGCTTTCGCAGATTGAATCAATTACTCCGAGGACGGAGTCGGAGATTTGATCGAAGGGCGGGTCGAAACAGAGGGCGTTGTTTTTTTGTATGAGGTTTATGTCGAAACATTTGTTTTTGTACTTAAAATAAAATTAAACGATGACAAATTAAATTAAACAAAATGTATAAGTACAAAGGTTTCAAACTTTCAGTAAGTATAGATAATGTATTATATTTCTTTTGAAAATTTGTACACCTTGCATAATTGTCTAATGGGAAATCGCATATAGAAACGTGGTTTTGAGAGTTACGTCAGTTGCGTGAAGATAGATTTTTTGTGTAATGGAAAATCATATAGTTGAAAATGCCTGGTGTAGACTATAGATGTCGCTACGTAAACTGAAGTAGCATATGATGGTACATGCGCACACCTCATTTAAGTTTCTCCACAGTACACTAATATATGGGTAATAGTCTGTGAGTTTCTCTACATCATAGGTTCTCAACGTGGGCGATAACGCCCCCTGTGGCGGGGGGCGTAGGACACCCAGAGAAAATTAGGGGGCATTGAGATGGCACAGTGGGGGCAATAGCGATTTAAATTAAGATGGGGGCTCTAGAAAAAAAAATTCTCAAAGTGGGGCGGTGAGCAAAATAAGGTTGAGAAACTATACTCTATTTAAACAACTGTGTTATGGAGTTTCATCATGTATCCGCCTCGTCAATTCAATATTTAAAATATAAAATTACAATTACCTTAATATCTGTAACGTAATCAACATAATCAAACAATGACTTCAAGCATAACTTTTGCATGTGGTGGGTCATGATTACGGCGACGCTATCGTAAAAGTGTTTCATCACTCTTGTATGACCCGGATCCGGCAGAAGATTCCTTTTGTTGCCTGCCAAAAATATATCCACCACAGATTTGAAATAATGATCGATCAGCACATCTTTGGTCTTCCTTAAATGCTCGCTAATTGTGTAATTAAAGTTGGTCAGATCGAACGTCCCCTTGTGATCTCTTAATAAAGCCGTGTTGATTACTCTCAGATTACTACGAAAAAAGTATATATATATATATATATATATATATATATATATATATATATATATATATATTAAAATTGGGGTTTATAAAGCCGTGTTGATTATTCTCAGATTACTAACAGAAGAAAAAATAGAATACTAAAATTGAGGTTTTTCTTCAAGATAAAACTCACTTGAAATGTGTGTACCATAAATCAATCAATGAGTGTATACAAGGATGGACAATATGCAGAGACTTCAATATTTTAGCTTGAGTCTCGTCGAAGAAATCTTTCAACACCAGCGTCAGCTTCTCCACCTCCACCCTTTCCCTGGTCTTAACGTCCGTTTTCTCCCTATCAAACGAAGCGGGATCTCTGAGAACGAAATCGACGATCGACTTCTTGATCGCCAGCGTATAATCCGTTTTCATGTCCTCGATCGCGGCGCCCAGGATATTCCTCCACTTCTTGAGTTTCTCGGGCACTAAGGCGAGACACTGAAATTGATCGTGTTAACTAAAGGGTTGGTCTCTGACGGGCAGTGGTTGGATGATTTTACACATGACGATAGAGGGTAAAAACGAGGTAGAGTGCTTAAAATATAAAGTAGGTATACAGGGTGACTGACGAAAAACCTTTGGTGCTGTATCTAGCTTATTTTTTATCCGATTTTAATAAATAAAACATCAAATTAAACCATTATTTTTAAAATACTTTAATAGGATCTGAACTGTTATTTTTTCTCGCGCCCAGTTTTTGACAAAATATGATCAACATTTTTTTTTAAATTGCACTGTATATATATTTTTATTGATTGGCAAGGAGATTTTTTTTCTGAATATAAAATTGTAGACAAATTTATCCATACATCAAACTTAAGTCGAGAAATTGAGGATTAAAAAAATAAATAAAAAGTCAAGTACCGATTGTAAAGAATATACATACCCTATTTTAAATGTCAAAAGTGACAGTGACAGCCATTAATACAATACTGCAACGATTTTTAATTATTTCATAATTAAAATGTTGCAATATTTCAAACACTGTACTAGAATTTTGTGCTTCTACAGAAATCGTTTTTCAGTTTTTGAAATCTTGCAACATTTTTATTATGAAATTATTAAAAATCATTGCAGTATTGTACCAATGACTGACACTGTCACTTTTGACATTTGGAATAGGCTCTGTATATTGTTTACTATGGGTATTTGATTTTTAATTTTTTTTTTAATCCTCAATTTCTCGACTTTGGTTTGATGAATGGATAAAATCGTTTACAAATTTAGATTCAGAAAAAAATCTCCTTGCGGATCAGTACAAAATATATATACAGTGCAATTTGAAAAAAAAAAGTTGATCGTCTTTTGTCAAAAACTGGATGCAAGAAAAAATATCAGTACAGTTCATATTAAAGTCTTTTAATTATTACCTTATGCAATGCGGTTTGGTGTAAGGGAGCGACGTGAATTGTGTCTACGCCGTTAACTATATAGTAACGATAGCGCTGGTAATTATTGACGTCGTCTTCAGTTTTTGGAATGATTAGATCGACCAGACGACTCCTGAAAGCTTCCCTCTTTCTTCTATTTTCAGTATATTCTAAAGAAAGGAAACAGTGATGTTACAATTTGGTAATTTTCTTGAAAATCATGGAATTTATGAAGAAAACAAATTAATTATTGTTCCCTGTCAACAACAGCCACGGACCGGTTTCGATCTATTTGATCTTATCATTAGTGTAGCGCAGTTGGAAACAGGGAATTTTACTTTGGATTTAACTCTCCTTATAAAATCAAGATATTACCATAACTGTCAATAGATGGCACTTTTATAATAATATCTTTAGAAAACAAATTGCTGCAGATGTTTTTATTTAATTTACAAATTTTTCAATGGCGTTCAATTGTTTTTGATGATTTATTAATGTTTGAAATTAACATCATTTAATTTTTCTAAGGCGTTAAATAATTTTGTTTTATTTTCAAATATTTTTAACGATTTTCAAATGTTCTCTTTTGTTATTTTTAAATATTTGTTTTACCTGACGAGGTTTTCTTAACTTTAAACAAGAGTTGGCCGGGTGGATGCATCCGTTTTGCAATCTCCGGCGGTAGGGAGAAATCCGGCTCGGTGTGTTCGACACATTCCTTCGGTAAAACAATCCTCGGCACCTTAATCCTCTCATCAACGCGACTGTCAAGAAAGGCATTCGTGTCCACTATTTTCTTCAACAGTCTTTGTTTTTCAGCTTTTCTAGATGACATTATTTACTGAAAAAACAATACTTATACACTAATACTCTAAGCGATTAAATTTTTAAAAATCCGCCATAATTAAACAATTGATAGTATTGTAAAGGTAAGGTTATGATTAAAAGGCCGGTCGTGTATTTAGTGGATATACAGGGTTATTCACGCTATACGGCACGGAATATTGTGGCCAAAATACGTGACTTTCAAAAAGTTTCACTTTGGGGATATATGGGGGTCTATTAGGGCTACATTTTAAAATTACTTTCATAATATACAGGGTGTCCCAAAAACCCTAAAAGTATCAAAGTTGTGTTTTTTTTTAATGAAACACCCTGTATTTTATTGCATTTTTGGATCCTTCGATAAAAATAAGTGTGTGTTTTAATAAGGTTTTTATTACATAAACCTTAAGGTTTTTGAAATAATTTGAATTTTGTAAAAATGTAACCTAATTTTCATGTTTCAAATAATTAAAAAAATAATTAAGTTATGCATACCAAATTTAGACTGAAATGTAACAATAGATCATATTTTATTTTCCAAGTATAATAAACTTGACATCTTATGCCGGATGTAAAAAAATTGGAATTAAACAAATGAGAACTTCAAATGGCTATAACTTCATTTATTTAAATGGAATGCTATATTTATTAATTTATCAGCAAATGCATGTTTTAATTACCTTTCGAATGGTATTTAAATCTTAAGTGTTAAGTCTTCTCGTTTTTGTAGAAAACGCCAAAATATTGTTTATTGCACCGTTTTAGTACTTTTTAAGTAAACAATTTTATGTATCTAGTTTTCTATGGTATTTAAAAACGTCAGATAATTAATTTAGTCTGTCATTTTAGTTTAAAAAGCCTGCCTTTTGTTATAGTTGTTTTATTTTGCATTTTCGTGTTAGATCGTTAGTAATCGTTATTGTTTGAACATCGCTGTTGTATTTTTTGGTAAAAAATGAAGAATTACTCAAAAGAAGGGGTTATTGGCATTATTTTTATGCTTGTAGAATGTCATCAAAATTGTTTATTGGCTTGTCGAGTTTATACTTAAAGGTTTCCCGAAAGAAATTACCCTAGGCCAGCCATTTTTGAGAGAATATTAAACCAGTTTAAAGAAATTGGAAGTGTCAGTTATAAAAACCTCAGTATAACATAAGAAAATCTGTGTAAATTTTCATGTTTTACTATGACATACAACAACCATGTTTAAGCAATAACGATTACTAACGATCTAACACAAAAACCCAAAATAACACAACTATAACAAAAGACATCCTTTTTGAACTAAAGTAACAGACTAAATTAATTACCTGACGTTTTTAAATACGATAGAAAACTAGATACATTAAAATTTTTAAACGGTGCAATAAACAATATTTTGGCATTTTCTGTAAAAACGAGAAGACTTAACACTTAAGATTTAAATACCATTCGATAGGTAATTAAAACGTGCATTTGCTGATAAATTAATAAATATAGCGTTCCATTTAAATAAATGAAGTTATAGTCATTTAAAGTTCTCATTTGTTTAATTCCAATTTTTTTACACCCGGTATAAGATGTCAAATTTATTATACTTGGAAAATAAAATATGATCTATTGTTACACTTCAGTGTAAATTTGGTATGCATAACTTAATTATTTTTTAAGTATTTGAAACATGAAAATTAGGTTACATTTTTACAAAATTCCAATTAATTCAAAAACCTTAAGGTTTATGTAATAAAAACCTTATTCAAACACATACTTATTTTTATAGACGGATCCAAAAATACAATAAAATACAGGGTGTTTCATTAAAAAAAACACAACTTTGATACTTTTATGCCCATTTGCACCGCAGCTACTTAACCATTGATTAAAATTTAATCACTGGTTAACGGAAAATCGGTTTGCACCGCAACTTTGTCCCGGTTAAAGTCCCCCAAAAACATCAAATATTTAACCAGCCGATTTTGGCCGGTTAACGTGCTAAATACGTAACGACTAACTTCAGGACGTTTATAATCGTGAAGTTATTTATGTACATTTGTCAGACATATTTTATTGTGCTAACCTTTGCTAACAATGGATTTGATAATTGACGAGATTGACGAAATTGATGACTTGGATGTTATTGATTTCATTAATTTCGGTTTACCTCGTCAAATAAACGTTAGGTTAAACTATTTTGATATATATTAATTGAAGGCGACATTGATTGGTAAGCTTTTAATATAAAAAGAATGATAAACATTTATAAATGTTTATTTTTAGCAATAATTGTGTTTCACCTATGAATCAGTTGCTGACATGTCTGCGGTATTATGCCACAGGTGGACATTTGCAAACTATAGCAGATAGTAGTGGAATGCATTTGTCTACAGTATCCAGAATTGTAGTACGTGTTATAAATGCAATTGCCCAACACCACCGAACGTTTATTAAGTTCCCAACTGTGGAAGTAACCCAAGAAGTTCAGCAAGAGTTTTTTTAAATCGCTGAATTTCCACGGGTTATAGGAGCTATAGATTGTACACATATTAAAATAAAGTCACCTTGTAAAGTCAATTTATTTTAAATTACTATGAACACCATACAAATCATCATTGAAATGTAAATTATTAAATATATTTGAGGTGACTTATTTAAAATCTACAATTTATTACAAACATTACTTAATTTATTATAAATTGTGTTATCCTTATTGCATTAATATTAAATGTATTAATTTGAGATATGTTTTGTAGGAGGAGAAGATCCTGAAATTTTCCGCAACCGAAAATCGTATTTTTCAATAAACGTGCAAATCATTAGCAATGCAGATTTAAAAATCACAAATGTTGTTTTACAGGTGGCCAGGATCAGTTCATGACTGAACTATTTTTAATAATTCTAGAATAAATGCAGAGGCTGAGCAGAGACGCTACCAAAACTGCACTCTTCTTGGTAAGATTAAGAACATTATTTAGTGTTCTCTCAATCATGTCAATTTTTTATATTAATTTAATACATTTCTCAGTTTTATAAAAGAAATTAATTTGAACTATAACATTAGTGACATTTTTATCTATGCACCATAGCAGTTAATGGGTTTTCTGTTGCATTTGTTGCAGTGTACTGTCTGAAAGTACTGTCCAAAGTAGACAACTCTTGGCCCCTATGAAATTCCCTTATCAAATTCAATTTAACCAAATATTTTCTTCGATATCTTATTAATTTAAGATTTTTTTATTATAAACACTATTAAGAGTTGTTAACGACAAATGCACACTTGCAATGTACCAAAAAAAATGCTGAATTTCCCAATAGAAAAACCATAAACAGGTAATAAAGTTTGTACCATGTAAATTTTACGGTGCATAGATAAAAAAAAAACGCAGGATATATGTAATGACTGTTACTTCATTACAGGTGACAGCGGCTACCCAAACAAGCCATATTTATGCACCCCATTGATAAATCCCGTAACACAGGCGAAAATACGCTACAATCAATGTCACATCAAAACTAGAAATAGTATAGAGAGATGTTTTGGTGTGCTGAAAAGACGATTTCATGGGTTGGCATATGGGTGTCGTTTAAAAGTATCGACAACACTAAAACTGATAATTGCAACTTCAATTTTTCAAAATATTGCTATAATGTACGACGAGGGTGTACCAGGATTACCTGATGACATAAATAGAGAGATACAATTATTAATTATCAATGGAAATATTGATGCCATTAATAATAACAATAAAAATATTGGGAATGTCCGGAGACAGTTAATAAATAATTATTTTAACAATAGTTTAATAAAATTTATTAAAATGGAGTAATTGTAATTTTTTTATTTTTATGTCCAAATTTAAACACTTTCTGCATTTCGCTTTCCTTTGATATACCAAAGCACTCTGAAACTTGTCACGCGTGTACGGAATAAGAAATATAGGTTAAGTATATAAACGCGCCACTGTCAATTGTACGGCATAAAAATACCAAAAATAAAAATTAAAACCCTATAAAAACGTGTGCTCTCTATGTTATTACTCTTTGATCGGTGGTTACTTAATCAGCCGACGGTGCAAACAAAATATTCTGGTTAAAGTTAGTAGCGATTAGTTAATCGAAAAATTTAACCAGACCTGGTGCAAGTGGCCATTAGGGTTTTTGGGACACCCTGTATATTATGAAAATAATTTTAAAAAGTAGCCCTAATAGACCCCCATATATAACCAAAGTGAAACTTTTTGAAAGTCACGTATTTTGGCCACAATGTTCCGTGCCGTATAGCGTGAATAACCCTGTATAATGAATACTATTAAATTAACCGCTGCCTTCCAGCATATAATTACTGGCGCTTAAAATAATAAGTTTTTTACAACATTTACATAAATACACAAATAACACGGTTGTAGCACCGCGTGCTCCTCAAGAATCCATTTTGTTAGACCACCCTGTATACAATTTTATTTCAATTACAATTTAATAAAACACATTTTCTCATTTATTTAATTTGTAAATATATTTTGATTCACATTTTAAAACAATAATGTTGTATTTATATTTAATACAGTTTTTTAGATAGAAATACATAATTTCAATGTATTACCGTTGATTGAAATATTGTACAATATTTCAATCAACGGTATTACGTCAGACCGTGCAGTTTTCAGCTGGTCCGATAGTGTGTGCGAGTGTGCCCGGTATTAATTTTAAGGTTATATATTTAAAATCCGCGAAATAACCACTTACCTAATATCTTCAATCTCTCCTCAGCATGTCTTCATAAATCTGACGGGAAACGCCTTTCAAGCTTCCATCAAAATCGACTTGATCCGAGTTTGTCTCACCATAGCAACTGTTACCGCGATTGGAGTGTGCAAATGTAAGCCCCCATGTTCTACATGTAATTGTTTTACAGTAATACTCACCCATTTTTTTACACGTATTGATGTATACGTTGTAAAGATCCCCACGAACATGTTTAATTCGTTTAATTATAAACACACGAAATATAAGAGCAGCGAGTTTGTTTGACATTGCAATTGTAAATAATGCATAGAACAAATGAATGAATATAAATTACAGTTACCTTTGTTATTTTATTTGCAATCTATAAAATTAAATGTAAAGTGTAAAGGATTGCAGACAGGTTTATATTTAATATAATACAATTATTTTTAATAATTAATTAATTAAATACTATTATAACTGAGTACTGTTAGATTTTCAGATTTATTTTGTTAACTTTTTGTTAACTAACTTCACACTTGAATAACAATTGTTTCCCCTGTTAAAATTTAATTGTCAAAAACTTTTCACACGCTTTAACTTATATAAAACTTACAGATGTTGCTGAAGTTCATTACAAGACAGTTCCACAGCAGCCGGACATTATGGGATGCTCCAAAATCATCACTCGCTGCCTTGAGGAAGAGTACCGGATACACAATAGCAAATTGTAAAAAGGCTCTTGAGATGCACAACAACGACCTGTCAAAGGTATTGTTTTTTATTTGTTTTTATATATTTTCTCGTCACGTCAGTGATTCTGAATGTAAACTCAAATAATTAACAGTTAAATTAATTGATACATTTTTTAATTCAGAAAAATATGTTACAGTTCTTTATTTGACATCATATATGAATGGAATTATATAGCAACATGGCTTAATAGAGATTATTTTAATTGATTAAAAACGGAGATGTTTATTACTTCATGATGCATTTAAAAAAAATTGTAATCTTGTGATATTAACGAAGAAAATGTCCTATTTACATTATATTATTATATATTATTATGAATTTTATAACTATATTTTATATAGCAACAGTGCTAAATAAAGTTTATTATTATTATTATAGTTGATAGCTGACTGTGACTCATGTATTTTCGTACTAAGAACCGTAGAGCAATTAATATCAATCCTGTTCTATCATCGTCCTACCATGACTAGGATAGAACGAAATGAAAGACAGAACTTTTGTCGGATTCCTCCAATATATGAGAGGGTCACAGTCAGCTCATGGCGGCTCGACTGTATTCAATCAGACATATAGTTGTAAAAATTATCTGTAATAAATTAATTTTATCTGTCTGAATATTGTTTATTGCTTATTTGTTTTTTTTTTGTTAAAAACAAATTGATTCCTTTTTTTTGTTATTTCAGGCTGAAGAATGGTTGAGGGAACAAGCACAGTCGATGGGATGGACGAAGCTGACAAAGCTGCAAGGAAGGAAAACAACTCAAGGATTGGTCGGTATCATAATCAGGCAGAATGTGGGTGCAATGGTCGAATTGAACTGTGAGACGGATTTCGTTGCAAGAAACAGCAATTTTCAAGACATGGTGGCCCACACAGCAAAATCGTGCGTTCAACTCGCCGCGGTGATGCCTCCATCTGGACCAGTAACAAAAGTAAGGAAATTAATACTGTTTTTCCTCTAGAATATGATTGATACTTGCTTTGCTACACTTGATGAAACATATAACTCACTGGATAGGAATTAGGAATAATACACTTGTTCTGTTTCATATATTTACTATCAGTTTCCTGACACTTGCTTCGGTGGACTCCTTATAGTAAATATATGAAACAGAAGAAGTGTATCATTCCTAATTCCTAACCATTTTTTCCTCAATCAATTTAATATTTATATTCATTAAGCCACTATAATATTTAATTTATAGAGATATCTCAATACAGAAGAATTAAAAGACCTGAAAGCATCAGACGGTAAAACCCTGTCTGATCACTTGGCCCTGATGATAGGAACCGTGGGTGAAAACTCAACATTGAAACGAGCCGTGTACTTCAGGACGGGGGATAACATTCACTTATCAGCGTACGCACATCCCGGAGGGACTTTACAATCCGAGTTAGTGTTTGGACGGCTTGGAGGGATTGTGGCTGTCAAGTCTAAGTCTACAGATAAGGAAGAAGTCGACGGAGTCGCACAAAAAATCTGTCAGCACGTGGTGGGAATGGATCCTAAGAAGATCGGCGGAGAGGAGGATAAACCGAACAAGGATGCGGATAATGAAGAGTGTTTGATTTTCCAGAACTATTTGCACGATGAAAATTTCACGGTGCAGGAGATTTTGAAGGAGCATAGACTGGAGGTCGTTGATTTCGATAGGTTCGAGTGCGGTGCTGAGAATTGAAGGTTATGTAATTAGGTATTGTAATATATATGCATTTACGTTTAGTGAAATTATTTTTAAAAAAATCCTGACATATACAATATATTTAAAAAAATAACTGAGAAACTAATCTCAATCATATCTAAAATATTTTTAATGACATGAAAATACGTATTCAACACATTTATCTCCTAAAATACTGGTAAATTCTAGTTAATACATTTTTAATAAGTCAGAATCTTCTGGGATGCCAACAGTCGACATTTACATACTATAAAACCTTAAAAATTCTACAAAGCAACTGAATAAATTTAAAATATTCAATTATGTGATATATTTTCATTATCACAAAATCCAGTATTTAACTCTAGTATGAAAAAAATAACTTCTGAAATTTTAAACTGAATAAACTTATATAATACATTACAATAGTTGATAATTAAAATTTCAATTTAAAAAAATTATGTCAAAAATTTTATTAATAAAAATCTACAACAAATGAATAATAATGATATATTACCATTAAAAAATAATAATAAAAACTGTTTACTTAAAAAAATATTTATTTCATATATATAAAAAACTTAACAGGTCATTTTGTGTATTTAATATTATATGATTTTATGTAATCGGGAACTATCTCCTGCAGCCACTCTCCCTCAATACTCGAAAGGCCTCTGAGGTAACATTTGCTCGTTTGTACAACTTCTGTGAATAATACGAAAGCAGGTTGCTGTCCGTGCAGTACAGAACTGGGATGGATCATCACTATTTGACGTTTATCCAACTGAAAAATAAACAATTTTATTTTAATTCAATAGGATAACTAAAAATGTTCGGTAAAAAACATACACACCTTTATGTGGTTGTAGAAAGTAATAATTTAGAAAAATAATAATTATACTTACTGTAATATATTGTCTATCCTTGTGTAACTCAGCTACATTCATGAACAATCCAGTTAGCAAACACTTTCTAATTTGTTCCATGCTGCTGCCACAACTGGAAATCGGAATTCCACACCTTTTACAAATATCCAGTAATTGATTCCTAATCTCCCTTGCGTACAAAATATTCCTTATATTTATGAAGTGCTCATGACACCAAGCTTTCTTATTACTAGAACCTACATTACTGTACTCCCTAAATGTATTCAATAACGTTATATGATCCCCGTAAGCAGAACGAAACTTTTGCCTGGCGGTCTGCATCTGTTCCCTCCTGGCGAGAGAATTGACGAAAATCGATTCTCCAGACAGTAATGCAACGATCGTCAGCGCTTCTTCGAGGCAGCCGTACTGTTGAGCAGAAATTAATATCTTGCTGAATCTCGGATCTAACGGAAACTGGGCCAGTTTCCGGCCCAGCTGTGTGAGCACGCCAGTTCTAACGTCCTCGATTGCTCCCAGCATCTTCAGCTGTTCGAATGCCGTCGTGACCGCTTCTCGTGGGGGTTTATCCATGAAATCGAAATATCCTACATGTATACCCAACACCAGCAATTGTAGCGAGACTGTCGTCAGGTTAACCCTTTGTATTTCCGGGACTGTGGCTTTTAACATTAGCTCAAATTGTGTACGGGTGTAGATTCTGTAACAGAATCCTTCAGATTCACGACCGGCTCTACCCGCCCTTTGCCAGGCTTGCTCCTGTGAGGTGCGTTGTACTTTCAGTGTGTCTAGACCAGTCGTGGGATGAAAAGATCTGAAACGTACATATTATAAAATTATTACCACTAGATGGCAGTTATTCAAGCTCCTAAAAAATATACAATAACATTTAAATAAATAAATAAAATTCTCTTTTTATATTTGACTCAGTGTATTAATAAAGAAATGGAAAAAAAAACTATTATATCTGATCAAATAAGATGTTAACCTAATCAAGAAATTCTTTTATGCACAAATAAAACACTTTTAAATTATAGTCATATAATAAAGTCCCTGTTATACAAATAAAGTTTAAAAGTGTTTAATTTGTGAATAGTGATGTATAACGAAGTAGAAGCCTCCACCTTTAACAATTCTTTTATGATATTAAAATGTTAAAAGGAAAATTTTTAAAATGTATCAAAAAGTAAAATTGATGAGTTTCGTTTATTATTTCTGTGTTAATCAATAGTCTCATTGACTTTAACAAATTTTAAAAAGGAAATTAGCATCAATATAAAACTTACCGTACTTTAACCATTCCACTGTCAATAACATATTTAATCCTGCTGATGGTTAAACTCGTTTCCGCCACATTTGTGCTGATGATCAGTTTCCTAGTATTATCGGGTACGGCTTGGAACACTGCCATCTGTTGAGTACTTGGCTGCGCCGCGTAGAGCGTCAACACACGTAAATTCGGCCCCTCCACGTCTGGTTCCTTGACCAGGGTTTTAATCTGGTGGGCCACGGCTTCGATTTCCTCTTGCCCAGTAAGGAACATTAAAACATCATGGCTGAAAATAGACCACAGTTCATTTAAACACGTAATTATAAAATGCAACACGGTATATATAACACATCTTGTATTTATTTCTCATTCATCACTTGGTTCGTTTATCAGGTAATGTAATGAAGACGGTCTGTTTCTCGACTGGCATCAGACCTCCCTAATCGCCATTTATTTAATTTATTTATTATTGCCTATAGTTTTGGCCAATCAACTTGCCCTTATAAAAACTGTTGAATACAGTTAGTAGATAAATAGTGTTATGCAAACAAGGTAAATAAGTGTTACATTAGAAACCTCAAATATCATTAATTAAGTAATTTAAACTAATATTAATTTCTCGCTGTAGAGTTTAAATCCCAATGATTACAAATGATTAACCAACTTACTTAGGTGGCGCCTCTCTATGGATTTTGAAGAAGGCTGCAACACAAGCAGTTTGGTAATCCTCATGTGGTACTTTTGTAAAGAAAACGTTCACTGGGTAAGTCCTGCCTTCCAAATACACAGCCTTGCAATTGTTGAAAAATTTAGAAAAATGGTCCACGTCCATTGTTGCCGACATTAGAATTATCTATAAAATTTAGATTTAAAAAATACTGGAAGATTTACTTAAAACGGAATAAATTACAACTTTCTCTGATAGAAAGATTTTTCCAATTTCATTTTTTATACCATACCTTTAAAGTAGTTAATCTCTGCTCTTTCCTCTTCCTCTGTGCTTGCTTAACAATACCGAATAACACGTCCGTGTGTATCGTCCGCTCGTGAGCCTCGTCCAGGATTATAATATTGTATTCCTTCAATAGATGATCCGCCATGGCCTCTCTCAGCAGCATACCATCTGTCAAATATTTGATTTTTGTTTTTTTAGATGTTACATCTTCAAAACGAACTGTATAACCAACAACCTCTCCAACACTACCCTAAAAGAAAATAACAGTGGTTATCGACAACGTGGTCCATGTTGATTTATTGAAGATAATATAGATTATAAAACCTTTATCTCTATTTATTTGACCATCAATTGTAGGTCTTTTGATCCAGTCCACAGTTAATAGATGTGACAATTGAAAACAAATATAATTTATTATTTGCTTCAATTGATTTAAGCATAAACTCTTGATTAAGACGGATTACAATTAATTGTAAATAAATGATGATATTTGCCCGGATGACAGATGGTAAGATTTTATTGTGTTTATTCTAAATTCTTCATTTAAACAGCGAACAAATGGCAATGAAAACAACTATAAAATTATATACAGGGTGAGTTTTTTTCGATGTTCTCTATGGGGATCTCGGAAACTATAAGAGATAGAGAAACAGTTAAATGGGGAAAGAAGTGTAGATTTACGAGACGAATAAAATTCCACTTTCAAAGTTTTCAAAAAAGTCAAGGGTAACTAGATATTTTGAAAAAAGTAAAAAGTGTCAATTTTTCAAATCAATATATCTCGGTTATTATAACAGATAGAAAAAAACTGTAAAGGACAAAGTTTTAGATAATTTTATGTAGATTAATAAAAAATAATCAGAAAATTTTTATAGCCATTATTTTCCGAGATATGACGCAAACTTACATTTTTTTAAATGGAAACCATAGTTGGCTATGGCCTCATTCAAAAGGTAATTTTTTTCTTTTTAATCCAATATGACATACGACATAGTTATTTCTAAAAATAAGTGAGTTATAGTCATTTTAAATTTTATTATAAATAAAAAATAGGTAGTCATGAAAAAGATGAAAGTAAAACAATTGCAGTTGTTTATAATAATAGCAATATTGTAATTATTAGTTCTACAAAGTTAAATAAAAATGAAAAACCTGCATAAGAATAATAATTTTGTAATTATAAAATAGCCTTCTGTATGTGGTATAAACCCATTTGTCAAGAGGATAATACGTTTCTTACAAAAATATTATGAACAGATGAATCACGATTCACTAATTGTGATATTTTTAATCGCCACAATGAACATAGATGAACTTAAGAGAATCCACGAGAAGTTTCAGAGAGAAAACTACAAATTAAATTTGGGTTTAATCCATGGTGTGTTTGGATTAATAATTCTTGATCCATATATTTTTGAAAGCTCACTAAGTGAAAATTATTACTTTCATTTTCTTCAGAAAGCATTTGAAGATACGCTCGATTATTTAAATTTATCATTACAAGCAAGATTGAAATGGTTCCAATATGACGGTGCTCCACCTCCACATTTTTTCTGTGGGGTTAAGTAAAAATACAAAGTATATGAAAAATCATATCAATCTGTGGAGGATCATAAACTAGTTGTTATTGAAACATTTAATTCAATTTACATGAGAATAGTCAAAAAGCCATAAATTTAATTTTAAAAAGATATAATTTATGTCATAATAGTATTAATAGTGGACTCTTTGACCATATTTTTTTAATATAAAAATTTCTCTCCCATTGATATATTGATAACTACAGAATTACTTTATGCTGTTGTTTCATTTTGGTTTATCTTTGTAAAACTAATAATTAAAATATTGTTATTATTATAAAAAACTGCAATTGTTTTACTTTCATCTTTTTCATGGCTGCCCATTTTTTATTTATAATAAAACTTAAAATTACTATAACTCACTTATTTTTGGAAATAACTATATCGTATGTCATATTGGATTAAAGAGAAAACATTTATCTTTTGAATGAGGACATAGTCAACTATGGTTTCCATTTAAAAAAATGTAAGTTTGCGTTATATTTCGGAAAATAATGGCGATAAAAATTTTCTGATTATTTTTTATTAATCTTCATAAAATTATCTAAAACTTTGTACTTTACAGTTTTTTTCTATCTGTTATAATAACCGAGATATATTGATTTGAAAAAATATCTAAATTTTCAGTTTTTATTTTTTTTCTCAAAAGTTAAAAATTTTATGAAAAATATGTTTAAATAAAACTTGTTCAATTTTTTATTATCTTTAACTTTTGTTTGAACCGTTTTTTAAAATTTTTCATATTTAGAAAAATATTACCAAAAAACAAAAAAACGTCTCGAGTAAACATCCACTTCCGGTCTACGAATGTTTACCAAAAGCTTTTCAGTTCCAGTTTTTAAAGATAAAACCTTAAGTTTAAAGTTTCATCTCAATTGGATTATTCGTTTTTGAGATACAGCACCCACCGACAGACAGACAGACGGACAGACAGACACACACACAGACACAAATTTTTTTTTTCCAGAAATTAGTGCAATGGACTCAGGGGACCTCAAAACGGATATTTCCGCCAAAAAAATTTTTCAAAAAAAAATCACGATCACAATACTTCCCCTATATTTCATATAGGGAAAGTAAAAATTGACACTTTTTACTTTTTTCAAAATATCTAGTTACCCTTGACTTTTTTGAAAACTTTGAAAGTGGAATTTTATTCGTCTCGTAAATCTACACTTGTTTCCCCATTTAACCGTTTCTCTATCTCTTATAGTTTCCGAGATCCCCATAAAGAGGATAAATGATAATCTATATTGTAAGATTAATTATCAGAGCTCTCGAAAAACAGAGTTGCTGATTGGCTATCTCAGTGAAGAGGGGTTTACCTGAACTACACTAAACGATAAATGATAAATCACCATTTTTAATCATACTTTTATGTCTTCAACTGTTTTTTATTTCGTTGCCAGATTATAACTATTTTTCAACTCTTTTAAAATGTTTTTCAACTGTTATTTTTTGTTTATCAACAACTGTCTTTCTTTTAAATTTTTTAAAGTTGTCTTGATTTATAAACTAGTGCAATACTTTTTTTTGTTTACATTCCAGCATTGAATGTAACTATTATTCAAGTAATGTATATCCTAGATAAATATAAATATTTTATTTTCCATCCATACACAACACATTAAATGCACAATGAATTTAATTCTCACCCGTGGTGACACATTCTAATTAACATTAAATGCATTTGAATTATTAAAACATTGAATGTTTTAATATTTAACAATTATATAATAAATAAATGAACATCTACAATCGTTTCCTTACCCCATTACTCAATTCGAGAGCAACTCGTGTGGCTATACTGACAGCAGCGACCCTCCTAGGCTGTGTAACTCCAATCCTAGCGTTCTGCTGCAGCCTTGCAGAATGAATCAATTGTGGTATCTGCGTCGTCTTACCGCTGCCCGTCTCTCCCAGTATGATGAGCGTGTCGTACCTCGAGATCAGTTCTAAAATCTTGTAACGGTGCTGGAACACCGGCAGATTCTGTCTGTGCTGCTGTACACTGAGTTTCTTCTTGTTGGCCTTGTTCTCGTCGAACTGATCGTTGTTGAACTTCATCTTTTTCGCCGGCGGACTCCCCTTTATGCTGAAGATCACCGGCTTGGGCTTGTTGTTGAACTGCACCTGTTTCATGGGGGACTTCTTGCCCCCCGTGTTATATTTTGAATCCATTTAGAGGTTATGTCGGACGGCGCACGTGTTTCAGATCACTGTTTTATTGGTACACATTACAGGTAACTGCAATCTGGCGATCCTTTAGGAGTGAAAGGTTTTAGAATAAAAAATTAATATACTATACAATAACAAAAAAATAGTCTATTGGATCTGGATTGAGTTTGCCAAGGGTGATCAAATCATTGACCAGAGCACTTAGGCCTCACTAGGCCCGTTGTGCTTAGTCTTGTAATAACCCAAGGGGGGCATGCATAAAATATTTTTTTTCAATTATTAGTGACCAGAAAATTAGTACAATTAGAACAAATACGTGCATTTTAGTGTATTAAACAAGAGTTCATTAACCGTAGATAGGGGAATTACTTAAAAATGCGTAGACTAAACAAACGTTATTGGGGCACAAGTGGTCGGAAGAAATGAAGATGCTGCGTTATTATCGGAGAGGTAAATCCCCGATCGCATAACTAATGGGGGTCAATAACCGTGGCATGCTGAGATGAGGGCACGTACGCATTAAAGTGTGCAGAAATGCATACGTGATGAAATAGCATTTTTATATACAATCGGGGAAGAACCTGCAAGAAAAATGGTATAAAAGGGTTGTGAAGATTACAAACGTGGTCAGTCTACGATCATAAATCCGATCGTTGATACTGACAATAATAACTTACCACTGACATTGTTGCAACAAATTACATCGGTTACGATGTTCGACAAATTATTATTCCCCAAACTGATCAAATTAAATTCTCTTTCTACAAGAAAATTCTTCATAACTGACGTCACTTATAACATTTTATACAACAAAATAAATCTCATCTGATAGAATGTAGAACAGTCGCGGCAATCCGGACCTTTTTAAGGCACACGGCCCGTAGCGATTGGACACATTATAGTAACAAATGTCATCGATTCCGATGATTGACAAATTAACATTTTATACAACAAAATAAATCTCATCTGATAGAATGTAGAACAGTCGCGGCAATCCGGACCTTTTTAAGGCACACGGCCCGTAGCGATTGGACACATTATAGTAACAAATGTCATCGATTCCGATGATTGACAAATTAACATTTCATACAACAAAATAAATCTTATCTGATAGAATGTAGAACAGTCGCGGCAATCCGGACCTTTTTAAGGCACACGGCCCGTAGCGATTGGACACATTATAGTAACAAATGTCATCGATTCCGATGATTGACAAATTAACATTTTATACAACAAAATAAATCTCATCTGATAGAATGTAGAACAGTCGCGGCAATCCGGACCTTTTTAAGGCACACGGCCCGTAGCGATTGGACACATTATAGTAACAAATGTCATCGATTCCGATGATTGACAAATTAACATTTTATACAACAAAATAAATCTCATCTGATAGAATGTAGAACAGTCGCGGCAATCCGGACCTTTTTAAGGCACACGGCCCGTAGCGATTGGACACATTATAGTAACAAATGTCATCGATTCCGATGATTGACAAATTAACATTTTATACAACAAAATAAATCTCGTCTGATAGAATGTAGAACAGTCGCGGCAATCCGGACCTTTTTAAGGCACACGGCCCGTAGCGATTGGACACATTATAGTAACAAATGTCATCGATTCCGATGATTGACAAATTAACATTTCATACAACAAAATAAATCTTATCTGATAGAATGTAGAACAGTCGCGGCAATCCGGACCTTTTTAAGGCACACGGCCCGTAGCGATTGGACACATTATAGTAACAAATGTCATCGATTCCGATGATTGACAAATTAACATTTCATACAACAAAATAAATCTTATCTGATAGAATGTAGAACAGTCGCGGCAATCCGGACCTTTTTAAGGCACACGGCCCGTAGCGATTGGACACATTATAGTAACAAATGTCATCGATTCCGATGATTGACAAATTAACATTTTATACAACAAAATAAATCTCATCTGATAGAATGTAGAACAGTCGCGGCAATCCGGACCTTTTTAAGGCACACGGCCCGTAGCGATTGGACACATTATAGTAACAAATGTCATCGATTCCGATGATTGACAAATTAACATTTTATACAACAAAATAAATCTCATCTGATAGAATGTAGAACAGTCGCGGCAATCCGGACCTTTTTAAGGCACACGGCCCGTAGCGATTGGACACATTATAGTAACAAATGTCATCGATTCCGATGATTGACAAATTAACATTTTATACAACAAAATAAATCTCGTCTGATAGAATGTAGAACAGTCGCGGCAATCCGGACCTTTTTAAGGCACACGGCCCGTAGCGATTGGACACATTATAGTAACAAATGTCATCGATTCCGATGATTGACAAATTAACATTTCATACAACAAAATAAATCTTATCTGATAGAATGTAGAACAGTCGCGGCAATCCGGACCTTTTTAAGGCACACGGCCCGTAGCGATTGGACACATTATAGTAACAAATGTCATCGATTCCGATGATTGACAAATTAACATTTCATACAACAAAATAAATCTTATCTGATAGAATGTAGAACAGTCGCGGCAATCCGGACCTTTTTAAGGCACACGGCCCGTAGCGATTGGACACATTATAGTAACAAATGTCATCGATTCCGATGATTGACAAATTAACATTTCATTCAACAAAATAAATCTCATCTAATAGAATGTAGAACATTCGCGGCAATCCGGACCTTTTTAAGGCACACGGCCCGTAGCGGATGGACACATTCTTATTGACAACTAAAAAAATAAATCTGACAAATTAATAAGTCATACACCAAAATACACAAATCTCATCTAATAGAATGTAGAACATTCGCGGCAATCCGGACCTTTTTAAGGCACACGGCCCGTAGCGGATGGAAACATTCTTATTGACAACTAAAAATATACCTTTTCGAATCACCGACAAACGAAACAAATATTTTTTTTTTTATTGTTTTTTTTTTTTTTTGAGTTTTAACAAATGCAAAACAACTACGAAAAGTTTTCTGGTCACGGCATTATAATAAGCAATCAAAAGAAATTGAATTTGTAACTTGTGTATATATTTGCATTCTAAAATTTACTTAAAATGTGAGAAAAATGGAATTCCTCTTTGCATTTTGAAATAATAGACAATAAACTGACCATTCGTTAAACTCATTCTTGTGTTTTATTCACACCAACCATTATCCAACATCCTTAATATATTAATTATTTCAATAGTAATGCATAATTGATGACACATATTAACGTTCGTAACGAACCTGTTAAATAATTAAGGGTTACTACAAAACACAACATAACACAACGTATAGATATGATATCAATTGTAAATTCATATAAGACCTGGGTTAGAACTATTACAGTCTATTATAACGTTGATTGAAATATTTCAATCAACAATTCTAATTTGAAATTATAATCCACTGAAAGACTCCACTCACGAATTAAATTTAAAAAATTATAATTTACTCAAAACAAATTCAATTTATCAAAAACAATTGCAAACTTGCAAAAAAATGGATAGCCCAAATATTAAATTTACATAAATACTTACAAAAAACAAACATAAAATGTTTCGAATTTTTTTAACAAACAAAGCAACGCCAGAAGAAACAAATTGATTTTTTTGGCAGTTTAACATTTAAACAATTGAAAACTTGATTGATTTGATTGTACAAAACAATAATTGGAAAATCTATATTAAAATGGAATTAGAAAACAATTGAAAATTTCTCCAAAGACATAGCAATGATAATATCTGCGTACGTAGAAATTAAATCGTTGTAATGTATGTAATAAAAATGATCCTTAAATATAATAAAAACGTAAAATACAGACTCTTAATAATGCTGAAAACATTTTTTTTAGATTTAATTGATTATTTAAGTAAACCTTAACTTTCATCTATTGCATTATCACTGTGATCGTTTTCTTTATTGACAAATTCTTCTATGAATTTATCATCTTCAGGTTTCGTTGCATTCATCATCAGTATTAACTTTGTGTTTGCTTCTTTCTCAGCATTCAGCTGTTCCAATAAGTTGCACTTTATTTCATCTTGAGCGTTGGCGTATTGTTGGAATTTACAGAAGCACTTTTTCCACTATAATTTAGAACAGGCAATTCGTAGTTTATTATTAGTCGGTTGTAAACACTCACCTCTTTAAAGAAGAAAGTTTTCTCGCTAGAGATTAGATCGGGATTGGATGTTAGAGTTTGTTCCAGTTGGGCTAGTTTGGCTGAAAAACCAGATTATGTGTGCAATGAGTTTACAGGGTGACTGACGAAAAACTTTTGGTGCTGTATCTCGCTTATTTTTTATCCGATTTTAATAAATAAAACATCAAATTAAACCATTTTTAAAAGACTTTAATAGGATCTGAACTGTTATTTTTTCTCGCACCCAGTTTTTGACAAAATACGATCAACATTTTTTTTTAATTGCACTGTATATATATTTTTATTGATTCGCAAGGAGATTTTTTTTCTGAATATAAAATTGTAGACAAATTTATCCATACATCAAACTTAAGTCGAGAAATAGAGGATTAAAAAATTAATAAAAAGTCAAGTATCCATTGTAAACAATATACAGACCCTATTTTAAATGTCAAAAGTGACAGTGACAGCCATTGATACAATACTGCAACGATTTTTAATTATTTCATAATTAAAATGTTGCAATATTTCAAACACTGTACTAGAATTTTGTGCTTCTACAGAAATCGTTTTTCAGTTTTTGAAATCTTGCAACATTTTTATTATGAAATTATTAAACATCATTGCAGTATTGTACCAATGGCTGACACTGTCACTTTTGACATTTGGAATAGGCTCTGTATATTGTTTACTATGGGTATTTGATTTTTAATTTTTTTTTAATCCTCAATTTCTCGACTTTGGTTTGATGAATGGATAAAATCGTTTACAAATTTAGATGCAGAAAAAAATCTCCTTGCGGATCAGTACAAAATATATATACAGTGCAATTTGAAAAAAAAAAGTTGATCGTCTTTTGTCTAAAACTGGATGCAAGAAAAAATATCAGTACAGTTCATATTAAAGTCTTTTAAAAATCATTTAATTTGATGTTTTATTTATTCAAATCGGATCAAAAATAAGCGAGATACAGCACCAAAGGTTTTTCGTCAGTCACCCTGTATAATCAATTTCTAAATTATATTTTCGAGAAAACTTTACCTTTAGATTTAATTAACTCACTCTCCAATAACTCTTTCTCCTCGATAAGTCTACTAATTTTATCCTCCATGATTTTAATCGATGATAGAATGTTCTTATACGACTCTATTTCTTTGAACTGCTTCAATAAATCCTTGTGCTGCGATTCCATCACTTTGAATCTCCTGAAAAATTTGTTATTCGTTGGAAAATTTACGGAAATCTTAATTAAAATCAGTGGATTACTCTCTGGTTTGGTTTATAAGAGCCGCAATTTTCGTTTGTTGATTTCCGATTTCTGTTCTGTAGAGTTCGTTGCAGACACCGCGCGACTGCAAGTCGTCAACTGTCCTCATTAAATTGTACTTCTCCAACTCGCACTGGATGAGGGTTTCTTTTAACATTTTGTTCTCAGATTTCTATAAAAAGAAATGCAATAAATATGCTATACGTATTTGAGTTAGGGAATTTGTTATAAATTAAACACAAAAAAATTGTATAACGAAGTGTGGAAGAACATCAGAAAACTATGAACTTCGCCTTCATAGATGTTCATATGTATAGGAATGAATACCAATCAAAAATAGAGAAAAAGACAAAATAGAAGGAGAAAAGAAAAATATCAAAGAAATCATAAGTGAAGCAGCCCAAGAAAGATGTGAAACAATCACTATATCAAACAAACAGAGGAAGAAAAACAGGTGATAGTCAGAAGAGGTAAAACAATTTGTAAAAACAAAAGAAGAGAATTGGAAAACTTAAACAAGGAAACAAGGAAAGAATAAGATTATAGAAGATATATAATAGCAAATAAAAATGTGGAACAAAAATTCAAGATAGCAAAAAAGCAATCCTGGGAGCAGTTCGTTAAGAAACTGAAAGAAACGTTCACAGAAAACAAAAAGATGTTTAACAGCACTATTAAACAAATGAGCAATTAAAATACATTAACCCAGCCAAGTATAAAAGATAAAAACGTAAATATAATAACAGAAGAAAAGAAGATATTAGAAAGATGGAAAGAATTCTTTAATAAAATAACCAAAACAGACCAGCACGGAGATATAGAAGGTGAAACAAATGGAGGAATCAACGAAATAAGAATCGAAGAACTGGAGGCAGCAATCAAAAATATAAAACTAGGAAAATCTCCAGGTATAGATGACATCACAGCCGAAATAATGAAATATATGGGGAAAGGGGAAGGAAGAATTCTTGGAAATAGTAAATGACATTATTAAAAATCACAAGATACCCGAGGAATGGAACAAGGGAATTATAATATCCATACACAAAAAGGAGACAAAAAAATATATGATAACTACAGAGGTATTACACTCACAATCAAACCAGGGAAAATTTTTACTAGGTTAATAGAAGCAAGAATAAGAGGAAAATTAGATCAACAGCTGGGAGAAGAACAACACGGATTCAGAAAAATAGAAGCAAACAAGATTTAATATACATAATGAGACAATTAACAGAAAAGATGATTAAAAAGGGAAAAGATTTACACATATGCTTCATCAACCTAAAAAAGCGTATTACAGGGTAAGAAGAGAGGACATATGGCATATACTCGAGACAAGAAGGATAAAAAAGCATTATAAATATAATAAAGAAATAACAAAAATAAAGTAAGAATAGGAAATGAATAATCAGAGGAGTTCAAGACCAAAACAGCACTGAGACAAGGATGTATATTAACCCCGTTACTATTTGCATCACTTAATGACGAAGCAATAAGAAATAGCAAACAAAGAGCCGAAAGCACAAAGATAGGGTATAGAAATATTAAAAACTATTAAAAATGCAAATATGTATTAATGTTTGCCGACGACATATTAATAGCAGATTCAGAAGAAAACCTGGAAATATTCAAAAAAGAGCTAGAAAAGATAAATATAATATCGTCAAAAGAGAGCAATCACAAAATAGGGTTAAATACCTGGGATCAACAATAGAGGAAACAGGGAAGATAGAATCAGAAAAAGATGAAAAACTAGGCAAAGCAGGAATGATCTACAACACAATAAAGAAAACATTCTTAGAGAAAAAAGAGATTGCAAAAACAATAAAAACAGAAGTATATAAAAGACATTAACTGCTATATATAGTCCATCCGTTGGATGTTCCGTCCTACGTCACAAAATAACGCTTCGAGAAACGACACAAAAACATTCAGTCTGATAAAGTAAACCAAATGCGTTAGAAAAAGAACGCACTGTAAAACTTTCGTTTTTTGAAGCGATAGTTTGTGACGTAGGACGGAAGATCCAACGGATGGACTATAGTAGTGAATCGTGAGTAACCACAGAGAGTAATAACAAAAAAACCAATGCAATGGAAATGAGATACCTAAGAAAGATAGAGGGAATTAGGAAGACCAAGGGTTGGAACGAGCAAGTACATCAAGCATCAAGCAGCGGAAAGAAAAGGAATAGAATGGAAAGAAATAAGAAAATAGCACAAGCTACGCAACAGTGGTAAAGAAGTGTAAAAGAAATTAACTGAGACATATTGTAGAAAATAAGTCTGACACCCATATTGGATAAAAGGGAAAAAGATAAATAAAAATAATCTGCTATAATAGGTTTATCCAGGTTTGGTCTATTCTTCTGGCATTTGGTAATTCGCGGTTTTGTCATTTAAATTTGTAATTCGTTTAAAATATTGACTGCATCATTATAAATTGTTTAAAAGATGTGGCAGTATTTTTCCCCTTGTTGGATAAAACATCAATAGTGTTATTTATAAAGTTATTAGAGCAAGATTCATTTTATTTATTCTATTTACTCAAAGTCACTGTATTTCAAGAAACATTTGTGAAATATGTTTAATGGTTTTCCAAATGATTTTTTAAAGTTGTCACCAGATGCAATTCGAAATGTAGAATTTCACAAAAATTGCCCTCGTTTGTAATAGATTTTGTATTTAAGAGAGAACCAGCAGCACGATGATCTCGTAAGGGAATATTTTGTTTCCCCTAAATATGATACTTTTGATTATTGGTTTTAATCTATGTCTATTTTCTTCAATTTGTCGAAGTCTTTCTATATTTAATTTATTTCTTATATCTCGTGATTTTATAAAACAATTTCGCATAAACAATTGAATTTTTATGATAATATTTTTATAACACAACATTTTTACCTGATAATTTAGAATATTGAGATACTGTCTGAGATACTTATTTTTGCAATGGCACTTGTTGGTGCAACCCACCAAATTTTGTAAAAAAGAAGCAATATTTGCAAAAGAATCTGTTTAAATGATTAGAAAAGATTAACCAATTAAATTGTCTAAAATGTTTTCCAGACAAGTAATATTTAATATCCTTCCTCCTTTTTATGTACAGAATAGGGTAAAACAAAAGTATCTTTTACAATTTAAAATTCGAAATTTCTCAATTTCATTAACATTACTAAATTTAACTATATGAATGTAAATTTCAACATTACTATATGTACATGTTGTATGCTTCTTTTTCTCATGATGGGAACAACCTAGTGAAGATTTCTACTGCTAAATGTCAATGAAGATGTAGATGGATTATTTAAATTGACTGTTGACATAGATCGATCTTTATTTGTTGAAAAATCGTGTTTTTTTAATTTTCTGAACAAATGAATCCAACGTAGATTATCAATTTTCATTTACTAATTTAATTACAACAAAAATCAGGAATAAATTAATTTAAAAGAATGCATATATTCCTAAAATCAAAAAAATACCTTATGTATAATTGATCGAATTATAATAAATTGGTAATTTATCAGCAATCACTAAAAATTTAGGATTTACATGCGACGTGTAAACAGTTTCGGTTTCTATCTTTTACATTTAAACCAAGTAAGACAAGAAATATTATAAATTAAACTAAGAAATGTGAATCGCGCTCTTTTAATGTAAAACAATGTAACGATTTACGATACCAAAGAGGCGAATAGTATCAATATATGTCGGGTATTAATAGAAAGGGGAACCCCCCGTGCAAAGGAAGTCGTCACTTTTCTAACGGTGCTTGCGCAGATAATTTTAATTTGTGTACATGGAAAAATGCACTGTCATAGATCGCTGACTAGAATTACCAACAGTTAACTTGTTTGTTTGAAATATTAGTAATTTTTAAGAATAAACAAAATACGCGAATAAATAATTCTTAGGGGGGGTAATTACCCAATTACCCCCGCCCCCCTCCCTGCATACGCCACCGTCGGTAGAACCCTCCATTACAAACGAAATTTGTAATTTGTGATCGTAAATGGGCAACCAAAGTTACTATTTAATTAAGATATATTAATTAATCGACAAAATTTAATTGAACGAAATAAATATTGCTTATGATGTGTTTTCTTACATAATATATACATTACACTGTCTGTATATAATGATAATTAAATCATCCCTTCTTTAATTAACAACTGTAAATTTGAGTTTATTTTTTCAAGCATATTTGGTTGCATACTTTAGTGCAATTAATATGTATGGCTAGGTGTTGTCTTTGAATTGATATTATTTGAGTCTTTTCTACTTATCAGAAATGAAATTGACTTCTATATTGATTTTTTTAATAACTTACCAGAACTTCATATTCCCGAATGGCTTTAGATTTTGAGTCGATACTTTCTTGAAGCGTTTGCTCCAAAACTCTGTTGTTTTCCATCGCTATTTTCATATTCCTTTCATACTCTTGAGCAGACTGTTTGGCGGAGTCTATTGCGTACTGGAGTTCATGACTTTTAACTCTGGCAGCGTCGAGATCATCTCTAGTTTGCTTCAACTGCCGCTGTAAAAGATATAAATACTCAATTTGTATGAATAAAATACATAGAATAAATAATTGGTGCAATCGATTCCTGTTTATATTAGGTCATTTATAATGTTTAGACATTAACAGTTAACAGTCTGATTATTAATTAGGAAGTATTTCATCAGATTTCTTTGTTTATTAAATTTTAACGTTGTTATTTGAATAGGTAGGAAATTTTTTTTCAAGCAAATCGACTTTCTTCATTGAGACGATTTTAATGAAAATAATCCAAACTTTTCTTTAAAATTTTGTCGTTCTTATCGACGATGAAGGCTTCTACTTGGTTATACATAATTAATCACAAATTAAACACAATTTTCACTTTGTATTGTACAGATATAACAGAATATCTCTTATACAAAACAAAGTGAAAATTGTAATTAATATTGGGAGAAGTAATACACAATATGAAAACTTGGTTCCATCAAGAATTAAGCAGAATTTATTAAAATTGTGATTGATTTCGCCGTTCTTCAAGCGGGTTTAAAATATCCAACATTTTTTGATGTAACAATAATTAGTGCAAATAATTCTTCTTTTAAAATCGATAACAATTAAAAAATTAATATTTCTTTTATGAACCCACCCGTCTCATATTCAACTCCACGCGGATCTCCTTCTGCCTCTGCTCGAATCCCTCAAAGTCGAACTCCTCCTCATCCTCATCCTCCTCGGCACCGCCAATCTGCAACTCCTTCATCCTGGCTAGTTTTTCAATTAGTTCCGCGCTCGGCACCTCCATACTTATCCTGGCTCCTTCGAATCAATCGTATCTGTAAGACGTTAATCGATCATCCCCCTGAATATGGGAGAGCTAAGTAGATTGGCGTGTTTTGTTCTTCGCTGCCGATCTAATTAGGCGCGAATGGGGGAAGGATTTGAAGGATTTGCAAGAGGCTCGACATGTTTACCGACGGAAAATAATAAAATTTATCCGCTCATCGCGCAACAGGAATAATAATAAAGGCGCAGTGTAATTGCCCGTTTTTTTTTTACTCGTCTTCTCTCCTTTTCGAGATTTCGGTATATAAGCGGCGCGAGTGGATGGGAGGACATCAGTTCAGACTCAGAAGTACAGAAGTGTGCACTTCAGAAAAATGTAAGTACATTATAAAAAATTATAAATTATTAAACTTTAAGCAAATTGCTCACATTATTATTACTAGATATTATTTATTTTATCTAAATTATTTTATTTTTAGTATGGCGTACAGCAAGTTACCAACCACAATCTTCATATCGCTCGCGGTGTACTTATTGGTGACCCAAGTGAAACAGCAGGCCAGCGCCGCACCAGGAATTACTGCCAACACGGAAAACACCCACAGGTCGAGGAGTCGACCCTTCGTACGCCTGGCCAACCGTCCTTACCTCAGGATAAAGCCTGAATTGAATGATTTTATTGGTGAGTATATTCATAATCAAAAACCGCGATACTTGTAAATCTAAATCTAATATTTTTGCATAGAATAGTCTTATAGAGCAAAAAAAAATCTAAAAATCACTGAATATTGTCATTTGGCGAAATTCCATTATACAGGGTGACTGACGAAAAACCTTTGGTGCTGTATCTCGCTTATTTTTGATCCGATTTGAATAAATAAAACATCAAATTAAATGATTTTTAAAAGACTTTAATATGAACTGTACTGATATTTTTTCTTGCATCCAGTTTTTGACAAAAGACGATCAACTTTTTTTTTTTTCAAATTGCACTGTATATATATTTTGTACTGATCCGTAAGGAGATTTTTTTCTGAATCTAAATTTGTAAACGATTTTATCCATTCATCAAACCAAAATCGAGAAATTGAGGATTAAAAAAAAAAATTAAAAATCAAATACCCATAGTAAACAATATACAGAGCCTATTCCAAATGTCAAAAGTGACAGTGTCAGTCATTGGTACAATACTGCAATGATTTTTAATAATTTCATAATAAAAATGTTGCAAGATTTCAAAAACTGAAAAACGATTTCTGTAGAAGCACAAAATTCTAGTACAGTGTTTGAAATATTGCAACATTTTAATTATGAAATAATTAAAAATCGTTGCAGTATTGTATCAATGGCTGTCACTGTTACTTTTGACATTTAAAATAGGGACTGTATATGGTTTACAATGGATACTTGACTTTTTATTTATTTTTTTAATCCTCAATTTCTCGACTTAAGTATGATGTATGGATAAATTTGTCTACAATTTTATATTCAGAAAAAAAATCTCCTTGCGAATCAACAAAAATATATATACAGTGCAATTTAAAAAAAAATGTTGATCGTATTTTGTCAAAAACTGGGTGCGAGAAAAAATACCAGTTCAGATCCTATTAAAGTCTTTTAAAAATGGTTTAATTTGATGTTTTATTTATTAAAATCGGATAAAAAAATAAGCGAGATACAGCACCAAAGGTTTTTCGTCAGTCACCCTGTATATGTAGTATAAAGCGTTTCATTTACTACATATGAAACACATTGATCTGATATAATATTCTTCGAGATTTTGGGGTGATTTTTGGCCTCTTTAGTCATCTTCTGTTGCTGTTGGTTTTAATATTTACAAAATTTTATTTAAAAGCTGCTTTTTGTATAGATTGTATACCTAAATTATGCCTTTATCTGAAATTAAATGCATCTGTCATCAAAAGAACAACTTTATGCATAGAATAGAGATGTTTTGTTAACTAGAACATTTATTTCTCATCTGTACATAACAATTATCTATCACTTATTGTTTTCTGATTTCTGGTACTAATTGATTAATGGTTGAGGCGTTAACTAAAGTTTTTTTTTTAATTTCTGGTACTAAGACCTGATTCTTCTGTGGTAATTAACTAAATAAACCAAAAGCTTTTTGAACAGTGGTACTGCAGAAGTAACTTCTGTCTCTTACAGTTTTTATTGACCTAGGTTTTTAACTTTTGCCAATAGCCATCAAAAACCCATCAGCGCTTGCGCGTAATTATGAGGAAACGCTGTTCTTACATATCTTTCTATTAGAGAAAATTCGAAGTGAAGTGGTTTAGGTTAATTAATATTACCAATCGATTAATTCGCATATATATTTTTTACTTCTGCCATTGTCACACGTTTGATTTTCTGGAAACGGCAGCAAAGTTTCTGATAATGTTTAAATATTTTAAAACAGTGTTTTAGCTTTAGTTTTATTGCATATGTAGGGTGGGTGGGTGGCCACTATCCCACCCTCGAATCAGTAAAACATAAACGACTATTTCAGAGAGAAATTTTATACAATGAAAAATTAATTTTATAGATTAGTTTCATATCTGTTTATAATTAAATGTATATTTATTTATATCATCAAATATTTTCTATAAATTGAAGGGTGGTTTAGAGGCCACCCACCCTACATACATATTTTTACTTCTACTATTCTCAGGTTTTCTGAAAATGATGGTTAAGGTTTTGTTAATGTTTAAAATGTTTTTATTTTATTTCTGCAATTGTCAAACGTTTGCATTGAATTGAAAAATTCACTATGTTTTAGCCACAAATAATTGTTACTTTGATTAAAACACTTAGAACCTTTCTTCAATACTAACTTTGTGTCCGAAATGTGCATCTGAATAAAAATAAAATATTGAAGAAAGGTTCTAAGTGTTTTAATCAAAGTTATTATTATCTTCAAGTAACTCAATCAACCAAATTGTCACTTTGACGACAACAAAGTTACTGTTGGTTTTTAAATATTTTAAAATAGTATTTTAACTTAAAATTTAATGCAACGTCCAGTTTTAGAGAGAAATTGGCAATAAAAATCTAGAGTATATTCAGAGGCGGTAAAAATAATCTATTGTTTATATTAAAATAATCGGAGGGTAATATAGTAGACAACCACCCCTATACACATTTTTATGATCCAATCTTCCAATTTATTGAAACATGACGTTGACTGTATTTTAAATTGATTGCATGGAATCAATATATATAAAAATGAACAGGAAAAATATTGAGTATGTTCCAAGACCATTACAAAAAACTTAGGTTTATGTGCAATGACTTGAAGGGTGTAATAGTGGCCACCCACCCGCCCTACATATATTGGTTAATTTAAAACCAGAACAGAGTTTTTAGGCTATTTAAAACAACATTTTAATTACTGTTCGTATTTTAAATTACAAAACCTGAAAACACTGTTTGTAATTTAAATTTAAAATGTATATCTAGGGTGGGTGGGTGGCCTGAATCCCACCCTCCAATTTCTTAAACATTAGCAGAGGATTTATTTTATATGTATTGCTTAAAATAAAAATTTATTAAAACATAACTCAGGATTTATTGTAAATTGATTGCATAGAAATAAAATATATAAAACTGAACAGGAAAAATATTAAGTGTATTCCAAGAATATTGCAACAAACTTAGTTTTATTTGCAATGACTTGGAGGTTGTAATAGTGGCCACCCACCCGCCCTACATATATTGTTTAAATTAAAACCAGAACAGAGTTTTTAGGCAATTTAAAACAACATTTTCATTACTGTTCGTATTTTAAATTCCAAAACCTGAAAACACTGTTTGTAATTTAAATTTAAAATCTATATGTAGGGTGGGTGGGTGGCCTCTATCTCACCCTCCAATTTCTTAAACATTAGCAGAGGATTTATTTTATATGTATTGCTTAAAATCAAAATTTATTAAAACATAACTCAGCATTTATTGTAAATTGATTGCATGGAAATAAAATATATAAAACTGAACAGGAAAAATATTAAGTGTATTCCAAGAATATTGCAACAAAGTTAGGTTTATGTGCAATGACTTGGAGGGTGCAATAGTGGCCACCCACCCACCCTACATATATTGGTTAATTTAAAACCAGAACAGAGTTTTTAGTTAATTAAAAACAACATTCGCATTTCTGTTTGTATTTTAAATTCCAAAACCTGAAAACACTTTTTGTAATTTAAATTTAAAATGTTTATGTAGGGTGGGTGGGTGGCCTCTATCCCACCCTCCAATTTCTTAAACATTAGCAGAGGATTTATTTTAAATAAATAATGCTTAAAATCAAAATTAACACGAAGACAATAAAATAAGCTTTAATTTATGTTCAAGTAATTGAAAAGCTAAATTATGACCATCCTCTATACTTCATCATGACACTATTAACTTGATTTAAAACTACTTCTAATTAAAATTTAAAAAAAAATAATTTGTAGGGTGGCTTTCTATAAATTATCCCACACTTCAATTTCCTAAACATTAGTAAATGATTTTAAGAATCCGCCGAGAACATTACAAAATTGATATCAATTAATTGGAGGGTGTAATAGTGGCCACCCACCCACCCTACATATATTGCGTGCTTCGGTAGAAATTGATACGATTATACTGCCTTAAAATAACTATTTCTAGTTCAGACGTCATTAATGTTGTCACTTTAAAATTATGACTTATTTTTGGAATTTTTTTGTTTTAATTTTAAGTTTGCAAATTGTAAACAATTGTACTGTATTTTGCACACTAAATTAAAAAAGCAATGTTGAATAGTAAAGCATATTTATTGTTTTATTGCCTATTTTGGAAATGTTACAAATTTACAGTTCAAACGAAGTTCGAATTTTTGTTCCTAGGACTAATATGGAACAAAAAATAATGAAAAAAACTTATCACTAATGACGAGTATTATCCCCTCTTGCATTAATGACTGACTGAAGTCAACGAGGAACACTTTGAATTAAATTAACGATTACATTTTGGTCGATATTATTCCATTCCTGCAATAGCATTTGTCTTAGCTCCTGAGCAGTTTTTGGAGCAGGTGTATGCTTTCTGATATGTCGTCGCAACTCATCCCATACATGTTCTATGGGATTCATGTCCGGGCTGACAGCTGGCCAATCGAACCGCGAAATTCTAAGGATAATCTCTGACAACTCTGGCTACGTGAGGTCTAGCATTATCTTCCATGAAATGCCGCGTTCGCCTATAGTTGTCATGAAGTGCATAACATGATCTTCGAGAACCCCCGTAATGTATCTGTGAGCTGTCAGGGAGCCATTCTCTATAAAGACCAACTCTGTGCGTGAGTCCGGTAGAAATTCCTGCCCAAGCCATAACCGAAGCGTATCTTTCTCCGTGTCTTCTCCACACTTTCCGACGTTCGTCTGATCCATTGAGGCAAAACCGCGACTCATCTAAAAACAGTACTCTGCTCCAGACCTCATTGATTTCGGGCAAAAGCCAATCTTGCAACACGATGCCGGCTTTGTAAAGGTGGACCTGTAGCCATCTTTCTACAAGACAATCCAGCAGCACGAAGCCTTCTCCTAAGGGTCCATTCACTAACATTTACATCTCTAACTTCATGGAGTTGATTTCGTAGATAAACTGCAGAAGCTGTTCTATTCCGCAAACTTAGACTTACACACTAAAAAACGGTAATCTCTGATCGTGGTGACTTTTTTTCGCCCGGATCGTGGTTTTCTGGTTATTAGGCCAGTATCCAAGCAACGCTGATACATTTTTGGTATAGGTCAAAGTCTTTTGTCAACAATCCTTGCAGTTTCACGTTTTCCTCGCCAATCTTCAATCGACGCAACAATAGGGCTTAGAGGCATTATGACTTGTTGAGTACAGTACACCGTGTGAATGAATGAATGAGCAGAGAAAATCAACACTAAGTAAAAAAACCACAAAGAAACGTAGGTTTCCAATTAGAGCGAAATGGATGTTGTTTCATAAAAGTCTGTGTATTTACAGACCACCAAGCCTCAAAATTCGGAAATCAGATTGGGAGCAATTCTTCTCCAGCTTATCATCTGGTATGATATTATCTGCAGAGATTTTAATTTCTATCACCCGCTGTGGGACTCTTCTCTTCACTGATTCAGAGAGTTCCATCCTAGGTGACTTTATCTTGTGTGTTATCAATGCAGGTAGCCTAACAGGAGTTTCCGCCAATCAGTAGTAGATCTAACCATAGTTTCTGTAGATTAGACATTAAAGACTATCTAGGAAGTAGTTAATAATAGACTGAGAACTAATCACTATCACACTATAATATTTATTGCATTGGAAAACAATAGCGGTGAGAGGAACAATAATGCGGCTCAGACATTTTACAGGTGGAATCCTCATTCCTCTAATTGACATAGTCTCTACTCCGCCGTATCCTCATAAGGCCGAGTGGAGGCTATGTCAATCAGAGGTACTTCATAACCTGGAAACACTACCCAAGACTGCAAATATCGATATGGAAATTAGTAATACAAAAGTATCCCAATCAATACATCTCGTAGATATTTACAGATATGGTGTGATGAGGGGGATGATGAGATCAGAAAGAGGAAACAAGCCATAGCAACATATTAACAAAGCCAGTTGTATGATAACTTTCTAGCTTACAACCGAACATATACTAAGCAGCTATTCAAGTAAAAGCGAGGAGGTCATGGATACAATTCTGCTTGGAGATAAAAATATGGCAAACCATGAAAATCATATCAAAAAAAAAAAAAATTTGCCTGCTCCTTAATTTCTGAAATGCTGATCGAGGATATGGAATGAGCTTAGCTCCACCATCTACAGTACTTAATCTTGATGCACTCCGTAATAAACTGCTAGTCAGTAGACGTTGCGACTCACCTCTTCAGAAATCATTCACCATGAATGAGCTGAAATATTGCATCCTATACTCATAAGATACTTCCTTAAGATGTGACCTAATCTCCTATAAAATGTTAAAGAATTTACCAGTTGAGGATAACATTATCTTCTAAATATATAAAATCGTATTAATTTTTAAGAAGCCAGGCAGGGAGCAAGATAGTGACTTAGTATATGCATTTAGGGCAATATCCACCACTGCATGCATTATTAAAACATATGAAAGGTTAATTAAATTCAGATTAAACTTGTTTCTTGAAAATAATTTGGCCGTAAAAGGTTTTAGAGGTGGCCGAGATGCTACAGAGACAGTGACTGACCTGGTCCTTTATATAAACTCTACTCTCTACCGAAAAGGGTATCCCCAATCCTATTTGTGAACTTTTCTAAAGCATACGAAACTGTTGATTTGGGAATTCTTCAGGACAAAATAATAATGTGGTTATAAATCATTAATATAGTAAATCTCTTAGTCAATAGGGAAATGAAATTTATTTTAGAAACACCCACACAACAACTTAATCATAAATATAGCTCCAACCCTACTGTTAACTCCACTAGGTACCTTAGAATAACATTGGACAAAACACTCCTCTTAAAATCACATATAATGTTCATAAAAGATCGATGTTCTAAAGGGATTAACATTATTGAGTGGTCAGCAACGATGCAACAATTTCCTTGCTACTCTATCGATCTTATATTCGGTCGATTATTGATCACGGTTGTTTGTGCCCAAGCGTGTAAGACATTACACAATTTAATAAATCGTGTGCAATGTTGAAGTTTTCGAATTTGTCTAGGAGCTATACGCTCCTCACCATTATCTACTCGGCTCAAAAAACTGCTAAGGGCATTCAATGACGAAAACCTTCTGAGGAAGAACTACGCAACCAATATATTCTGGTTAACCATGGATTACAATAGAGCTAACCTGATAATACGTGATGCGTTTTAAAGACACTGCGCACCTTAATATTATAGATAACCCGAGCAACATTAACCAGCTAGTATGTAGCTGCACAATCACAAATTCCACAGTTCATCATTCCCAGATGCAGCCCAAATCCAAGTGAAAATTAAAGATTACTACGGTAATTGAGATATCATATTTACTGATGGCTCGAAATGCAGAAATGACTGGCTTTAAATATTATATTTAACTGTGCAATATTTCTGTGATGAAAACTATCAACTACTTCAACTATACACATATTGAAGGCTTGAAGTGGTCCAAAAATAACTCGAAATTGATTCTTAGCCATACTGAATGCATTAGAGAAGATAGATCCCGGATCAGTAAATACTGATTAAAATTATTAAGTGTGTTAGAGTACTAAATACATTTAATGTGGGTTAAGACCCATTATTGTATACATGATTAGCCAAAAGCGCCATGAATTCGTCTATTGAAATTATAGCATAACGTTAGGCCACAAATTACTTACTTACATCATAACGAGTCTTGGTCGAGACATCTTGCAGCATTTGGCTTAATGGCCAGATATTACTCCACCCCATTATCACTTATTCCTGCCGATGTCACACATTTTTTCTGATATGCATTTCCAAACAGTAGAGAGATTTGAAAATGGCTCGACGACTTTACCGTTTCCAAAGATGTAATATTTTTAAAAGATCAGCTGCCTAAAAAATGGCTTAAAGTTATAGAAAGCAACGGCGAATACGAATTTAATTTACTTTGAATGTAGCTACAACAATTGGATTATTCATCGACTACTATATTACCATAAAGGTGACATCTATTATCTAAACTTTGCACCAAATCCTAAATGGGTGGATGATAACCACCGACATTGAAGGGATCTGTCAACAGCGACAAATATAACAATAATAATATAAACATTAATTATTGTTCACCGTCAACCACGGGCTAATGTTGACGGGGAACAATAATTGGATTATTCATTTGTACACCTATTACTTAAAAGGATCACCCCCGTCTCTCCATAATATCTTTACAACGAACGATTCTCGAACATTAAACTTACCTGTCACGTGAATATCCGATATCTCCAAAATAAAATTCATCACTTCATTATCTACCGAAGAGTAGTTCACACGAATAAAACGGAAAACGAACATTTTCGCACAATTCAACAATTATTTTAACAGAACAGACGAACAACTCAAATAACAGTACGCTTTGCTTTTTTTTTATTACAGCGCCATTTGCTGTAGTGTAATTAACTGATTCACTTTGTGATACATTCTCATGAATTTTAAACTTTGCTCATATCACACACTACATTTCAATTAACAGGCCATTCCCAAACTAAAATTCGAACAATAATTAAATCATGGCTTGTTTGCGTATGTGAAAAATTTATTTATAGCTACGCAATAACTTTTTCACGCATTCAATGAATTTATCTCAATAAACTATAAAGCCGATTTCGCATTAATAAATGATTTTTACAATTAAAATAAATTATATTTTAACTTACCCGTTGTATTTTCTTGTTTTGCAGCCGACGACGATGACTTTTACGAGCTCAACAAAAGACAAACATCCGACGACTACGGCCACCTGCGATTCGGAAAACGGGACGAATTCGACGACTACGGACACATGCGCTTCGGCCGCAGCAGCTCCGACAACAACAACAACAATAACAACAACGCGAGGAAGTAAGGAAGCCGGCGGGGATGGAAAACAAAACGAGAAAACGTATTATATATTATATATGTACACGCACGCAGTTTTAATTACCCACAAATAAAAAAATAAATATGAATCATTAGTACTTTTTAATATAATTATTACTCTGACTGAATACACATAACCTAAAATTATATATTATCATCATATGTATAGATTGTATTTTGATTGTTCATTAATAATCAATTGAGATAACTATAAAACGCGCGCTGTGTTGTTAAAACCGACCTAAACATGAAATAAGTATGTGTGTTGTGTGTTACCCTGCAATTAGTAGATTTTTTTTCGGTTATAAATAATAAGTTAGGAATGCTGTTATTTGCAAATACAATCTATAAAATTCGTCCTGAACACGAATCAAAAATAACGTATATTTACAATATACAAAGATTTGATCGTGCACAGTGGAAAAGGAAACTTAAGATAAAATATATATCTGAGAATAAAATTATGACAGGCACACTGCATCATATATGTATGTATGTATAAATATATACAGGTACGAAACAGGGCGGTTTCAGATCTATAGAAATTTGCCCGTTTCGTGAAAATATATACGCGAAGACTAGTTACATTGTGGAGATATAAATAATTTAGTTAAAAGTAAGCGATAGGCTTTTTTTTCGAAAGAATAATTGTTTTTTTTTTAATATGTATATAAATAATCCTTAGGGTAAGCGCTTAAACAATATTTGGTTTGATACCGCTCGATGTTAGTACTTTATTTACAAAGTTCACTATGGCCGTCGCTGGCTGCTCCGGTTCTAGTTCCGCGAACACGTGGCACTGGTTGTCAGCACTGCTGGCTGGCTTTTTCGCTACGAATCCGAAAATACGACTGAAACAAAAATTCAATATATTAATTTATTAAAGAATGCAGAGTTTAGCGTAATTAATTATTTATTAGGGTAGGTCAAGAGTACACTACGGCAATTAATGATTTATTGGAATAGGTCAAAATTACGCTACAAAAATTTAACATTTGTTTGGATACATCAAGAGTACGCTAAGTAATGATTATTTCTTAAGAAACTTTTAGACAATACATGGCACCTTTATGGTAATATCTTGATATAAAAAAATTTCATTTTAGAATTGTATGGAATAGCTGAAAGTTTACTTAAAACAGTTGAAATTTGTTAACAAAAAAATACTGGAAAGAAAAAGCGGTTTAAATTGTACAAAAAAATTGAGGAATAATCAATTGAAAAATTCTGAGAAAAAAAAAATGTACTAAAATCTAATATAAAAAAACATAGTAGATAAGTTTGTAAAAAACAAATAATAAATATTTATTAAAAACAGTTAAACGAAGACAAATTGACAGGTCATAATGGAAAGATGATAGTTGAAATATCAAAGATTGCAAATGACAAATGGCAATTGACAGCAGTATATCGGTGAAAGTTGGAAAATAACATTTGACAAATAACTGTTGATAGATGACAGTTCGCAGTTCATAATTGACAGATGACAGATAGAAAATTATAAATGATAGATGACAGACAATACATGACGGTTGACAGATAGTTGACAAATGATAGATGGCTGTAGATCGATGACATTTGACAGATGACATGTAAGTGACAATTAGCAGGCGACAGTTCATATATGACAGATAACAGCTGACAGATGTCAGTTAGCAGTTCATAATTGACAGATTACAATTTGAAGTTCCCATTTGACAGATAACAATTGACACATAACATATAATTGTAGACAAATGACATTTTGCAAATAATAAAGATGACAGATGACCGTTGACATATAGAAATTGTCAAATGACAGTTGACAGATAATAGTAGACAGTTGATAGATCACCTATTGAAGTTGATAGATGAGAGTTGACAGATAACAGTTGGCAGTTCATAGTTAACAGATGATCGTTGACAGATAGCAGATATCAAATGATAAATGACAGTTGACAGACACAAACTTATAGATGAAAGATGACAGATGATTATTGATAGATGACAGTTGACAGATGACAGAAGCCAGTTGACAGAAGACAGGGCACATAACAGATAATAGTTTACAGTTCATAGTTGGCAGATGACAGTTGGGAGTTCTCAGCTGACAGATGACAGATGATAGTTGACAGTTGACAGACTACAGACAGCAAATGACAGTTGACGAAAATAGTTTAAAGATAACAGTTTACAGATAACATTTGACAATTGACAGTTGACAGAAGACAGATGATAGTTGAAAGAGCAAAGATTGCAAATGACAAATGGCAATTGACAGCGCAGTATATCAATGAAAATTGGCAAATAACATTTGACAAATAACTGTTGATAGATGACAGTTCGCAGTTTATTGTTAACAGATGATACATAGCAAATGATAAATGATAATTGACAGACAATAGATGACGGTTGACAGATAACAGTTGACAAATGATAGATGACTGTAGATAGATGGCAGTTGATAGATGACATAGCAAATGTAAATGATAATTAGCAGACAACAGTTAATATATGACAGATAACAGCTGACAAATGACAGTTGCTAGATGACAGATGTCAGTTAGCAGTTCATAATTGACAGATGACAATTTGAAGTTCCATTTGACAGATAACAATTGACAAATAACATATAATTTTAGACAGATGACATTTAGCAAATAATAAATGGCAGATGACAGTTGACAGATGACCGTTGACATATAGCAATTGTCAAATGACAGTTGACAGATAATAGCAGACAGTTGACAGATCACCTATTGCAAATGATAAATGATAGTTGACCGATAGAAGTTGACAGATGAGAGTTGACAGATAACAGTTGGCAGTTCATAGTTAACAGATGATAGTTGACAGATAACACATAGCAAATGATAAATAACAGTTGACAGACACAAACTGATAGAAAGATGAAAGAGAGATAACAGCGGACAGATGACTAGTTGACAGATGTAATAGTTTGCAATTCATAGTTGACAGATGGCAGTTAGGAGTTCACAGTTGACAGATGACAGATGATAGTTGATAGTTGACAGTTGACAGACCACAGATAGCAAATGACAGTTGACGAAAACAGTTTAAAGATAACAGTTGATAGATAATAGTTGACAGATAACATTTGATAATTGACAGTTGACAGAAGACAGATGATAGTTGACAGATAATAGTAGACAGATGACAGCTGACAGATCACCTATTGCAAATGATAAATGATAGTTGACCGATAGAAGTGGATAGATGAGAGTTGACAGATAAGAGTTAACAAATCATAAATGACAGTTGACAGACAAAAACTGATAAATAAAATATGGCAGATAACAGCGGACAGATGATAGTTGATAGATGACAGTTGACAGATGACAGATGCCAGTTTGCAGAAGACAGGGCACATAACAGATAATAGTTTGCAGTTCATAGTTGACAGATGACAGTTGGGAGTTCACAGTTGACAGATGACAGATTATAGTTGACAGTTGACAGACCACAGACAACAAATGACAGTTGACAAAAATAATTTAAAGATACCAGTTGATAGATAATAGTTGACAAATAACATTAGACAATTGACAGTTGACAGAAGACAGATGATAGTTGAAAGATCAAAGATTGCAAATGACAAGTATATAACATATAATAGTTTTCAGTTCATAGATGACAGATGACAGTTGGGAGTTCACAGTTGACAGATAACAGATGATAGTTGACAGTTGACAGACCACAGACAGCAAATGACACTTGACGAAAATAATTTAAAGATAACAGTTGATAGATAATAGTTGACAGATAACATTTGACAATTGACAGTTGACAGACGATAGATGCTAGTTGAAAGATCAAAGAATGTAAATGACACATGGCAATTGACAATACTGCGCTGTCGATGTTAACAAATAACAAAGTTAACAAATAACATTTGACAAATAACTGTTGATAGATGACAGTTCGCAGTTCAATGTTAACAGATGACAGATATCAAAAAATAAATGATAATTGACAGACAATAGATGACGGTTGACAGATAACAGTTGACAAATAATAGATGACTGTTGAAAGATGAGATAGCAAATGTAAATGACAATTAGCAGACAACAGTTGATTAATGACAGATAACAGCTGATATATGAGAGTTGCTAGTTGACAGATGTCAGTTAGTAGTTCATAATTAACAGATGACAATTAACAGTTCCCATTTGATAGATGACAGTTGACAGATAACAATTGACACATAATAGATAATCGTAGATAGATGACATTTAGCAAATAATAAATGACAGATGACAGTTGACAGATGACTGTTGACATATATCAAATGACAAAGGACAGTTGACAGATAATAGTAGACAGATGACAGATCACCTATTGCAAATTATAAATGATAGTTGACGATCAAAGTTGATAGATGAGAGTTGACAGATAACAGTTGGCAGTTCATAGTTTACAGATGATAATTGACAGGCACAAACTGATAGATGAAAGATAACAGCAGACAGATGACAGTTGATAGATGACAGTTGACAGATGACAGATGACAGTTGACAGAAGACAGGGCAGATAACAGATAATAGTTTGTAGTTCATAGTTGACAGTTAGGAGTTCAGTTCAGTTGACAGATGACAGATGATAGTTGACAGTTGACAGACCACAGATAGGAAATGACCGTTGACGAAAACAGTTTAAAGATAAGAATTGACAGATAACAGTATAGGTAATAGATCTATAGCATTTGAGAATTGACAGTTGACGGAAGACAGATGGCAGATGACAGTTGGAAGTTTATAGTTGACAGATGACAGAAGTTCACCGTTGATAGATGTTAGTCGACAGATGTTAGTTGATAGATGACAGTTGGCAGATAATAGTTGATAAATGACAGATGCCTGTAGAGAGATAATAGATGATAGATGACAGATAGCAAATAATAAATGACCTTTGTCAGACAAAAGCTGATATATGACGGTTGATAGATAACAGTTGATGATTGAGTGTTGACCAAACATGTGACAAATAACAGTTGGCAGTTCATAGTTGACAGATGACAGTTAGTAGTTCACAGTTGACAGATGACAAATGATAGTTGACAGTTGACAGACCACAGATAGCAAATGACAGTTGACGAAAACAGTTTAAAGATAACAGTTGACAGATATCAATTGATAGATAATAGTTGACAGATAACATTGACAACAACAATTGACAGTTGACAGAAGACAGATGACAGTTGGCAATTTATAGTTGACGGACGACAGTTAGAAGTTCACAGTTTAATTGACAGATATTAGTTGACAAATGACAGTTGATAAATAACAGATGCCAGTAGAAAGATAATAGATGATAGATGACAGATAGCAAATGATAAATGACCGTTGACAGACAAAAGGTTATAGATTATGGTTGACAGATAACAGTTGATTGGTAAGAGTTGACAAAACATGTGATAAATAACAGTTGTCAGATGACAGTTGGCAGTTCATAGTTAAAAGATAACAGATGGCAATTGACAGATAACAAATGATAAATGACAGTTGACAGATAACAGATAGCAAATAATAAATAACTGTTGACAGATAAAAGCTGTTAGATGCCAGTGGACAGATAACAGTTGACAGATGACAGTTGATAAATGAGAGATGGCAGATAACAGATGACAGTTCATAGTTGCCTATGGCAGATGACAACTTACAGATGACGGATAAGGGGAGACAGATGACAGATAGTAAATGACAAATGACATTTGGCAAATGACAGTTGAAAGATAACAGAAGATAGACGATAAATTATAATTAATAAATGATAGACAATAGTATATTACACTACAAGTGGAGAAAGTACGTGTTTTGCTCACGCGTGTACCAATTTGCACACGAGGCGACAGCCGAGTGTGCGAAGGTACACAAGTGAGCGAATTCGTAACTCCACGAGTGGTGTATTACGTTTTGTTCAATCCTGCCGAAAATTCATTTTAAAACGTAGGTTCAAATAAAAGAAATGTATTGCGGCTTTGCGCGATGTGCCGTGCCCGGCCCGCTTTAAAATCTAGTGTACGGCGCTCGGCGTTGCTCGATGCGCCGTGCAAGGCCCGCACTAAAATAATCTAGTGTCCCGCTGTGAGCGACGACAAAAAAAGACAAGCGGCAATATAACACGATCGTCTACGTCATATAAACAACACAATCGGCGACGCTAAGTAACTTGTACCACTTTTGTCTGTAATAATAGTTGATATTCAATAATATATATGTATAAAGTTTCGGCAAACCTCCGTAACAAAATATAATATTATTTTACAATGAGCGAAGTAGAATGGCTTAAGATTCACAATTTAAATATCATTACGGGTGAAGTTTTAATTGCCTATTTTAATAGCCTTTTTAATAACTTTGCCCAATATGCTATTTCGAAGTGACAATTTTCATTTACAAGTGTATAAGCAAGTAAGTAATAATAATAATAATAATAATAATAATGTGTATTTATAAAAGCGTGAGCGAAAGTGACATAAGAGTGGGCGAAAGTGACACAAGAGTGGGCGAAACTAAATCTCCATAGCAACCATTTTGCGTGATGTAAACTGTAACTTTCTAACCACAAAACAACGTGTGAAAGTTCTAATTTCTACTGCAGGATTGAACAAAGGATCATTTTTAGAATGAAAATAACCAATTAATATTGAAAAACAAATGAACATTGCACATCGGGGGAGTTCAAAAACATTTTTTTTTTTGCAAAAACAAATAATTTCAGCTTTCTAAAAAGAACTGTTGAAATAATTATTTAAAAATTGTGTAGAAAAACTAAAATTTTACATAAAACAATTTAATTTGAAAAAAAAAGGGTTTAAAATTTACAATAAAAAAAAACTAAAAGATATTAAAACCAGTGGATTTTTTTTCAGAAAAAAAAAGGGAGCTACTGTCTAACCTCAATCAGTTAACTACAGTCTTCAAAAAAATTTGTTGAACGCTTATTATTTTCTTATACATACTTGATCAAAAATTGAACACAACTTTTTTTAGGGAAGTATTGTGATCGTGATTTTTTTTTGAAAAATTTTTTTGTATTGTATAACTGAATTCAAATATAGCGGGTGTTTTTATTATATGAATATCGGGGTTGTAGAGCATCAAGATAACAAGTGGCAGTTATAATTGCTTCTACTGGTTGAAGAAAATAGGGCCCATAAACTTTCCGCCGAGTAGTGCACAAATAACTCGTGAGGATGCGCATATTGTGAGTGTTCACTAGTCGCTATTTTTGCTACTAGCGCCCTTTAGCGCATGCGCGTACCAACAGACAGAACTATTTGATATTCATTTAGAAACACCCGGTATAATAATAACATATAAAAAAAGTTATGTATTTTCAATTAATTTTCGATTATAATATTAAAAATCAACTCACTTCGAAGTAGTTAATGAATCCTCTGTGGTTGCAGTCCACAAGCGATCGTCAGGATCAACCCCGCAATGAGAAATAGTGTTGATCGGGTAGTGTTTCCTGAAGAAGAGTTTCCTCTTGTTGTCCGTGAGGGTAATTCCCTGCTTGTTCACCTTGAAATGCACCACGTACCCGGTGGGCAGCGTTTTCAACTTGTACAACTCGCCGACGGTCTTTTTGATGGCCTGGGGTCCGGTCAGCGATTCCATGTCGAGCGAGAACAAGTATAGGACGTTGCAGGCGGCCCCCTGCACCAGGAGCACTTGGGTCTGGTTGCCGATGTGACCGTGCGGGGCGATGTCGTGCTCGGGGAGGATCAGTCTGCAGGGCAGCGCGATCTGCGTGATCGAGTGCTGGTAGACTAGGGCCGAAAGGGAGCTGAAGACCGGCTCGTTCTGGCAGCCCTTGATGCGGACACCGCGTGATGTCGCTTCGATCAGGAAGTGTCTGACCAGTTCGTCCTTGTTGTGGACGTTGGCGGGTACGGTGGCCACCTTCAGCGCCATGCCGAAGCCGCCGTGGAAAGTGTTCGAGTTACGGACGACGAATGTGCCCGGTGGTTGGTCACGGAGCATATTAATAGCTAAAAAAGTAAAAAATATATATATAAACCTTTAATTATAAACTTTTATCCAGTTGACATCTACAGACCGGATTCAATCAATTTTGGATCTCAACAGCGCAGTTGAAGGTGGCGAAATGGAATATTGTAGTTATTACATTTTCACAATAATGAAGCTTTTTTCTACAATTTTATCTCTAACGTTTTTGATCACACCTCTATACCGATCGTTAGAAATTAAATCGATAATAAATCCGATACAAACATAATACTAGTATTCAAAATAATTGAAGAGATTGTTTATATAATTTTAGAAGTACCTTCTTCTCTTGATATCGAGGGCTTGTACCAGTAGTTGGAAGAGTCGCTGACGAATTTGACGTGCACCGGGGACACCTCCTGGGCGGGCTCGTTGTTCGAGGTCACGGAACTCCGGCGCGAGTTCCCCTGGTACACCGTCGGAGACGAGGAGCCGTTGAAGCTCGGACTTTTCGCTCCGTGATGATAGCTCTCGTGTATGTTGCGCATGTTGGTGTGGTAGAAATCACTCGATCCATTTTCTGAAGGCGAAATGGGTCTGTCCTTTCTAAATCACAAATAAATATTTTTAAAATCAACAAAATAATTATTTCCATAATTATATCACTAAATTAACGATTATTACAAATATATGAGGTTGTTAAGTTCAAACAATAATTTCTGGAAATTATTTAGTTCAGTTGGATTCAATCGCGACTTTTAGTGAAACGTTGAATATTTTATGAGCAACGTATATAGGAAAATTTGACAAAAATTGAAATATATATTATTAGGCAACCCATTACACAACACTGTAGTATAATACAGGGTGACTGACGAAAAACCTTTGGTGCTGTATCTCGCTTATTTTGATCCGATTTGAATAAATAAAACATCAAATTAAATGATTTTTAAAAGACTTTAATATGAACTGTACTGATATATTTTCTTGCATCCAGTTTTTGACAAAACGATCAACTTTTTTTTTTCAAATTGCACTGTATATATATTTTGTACTGATCCCGCAAGGAGATTTTTTTCTGAATCTAAATTTGTAAACGATTTTATCCATTCATCAAACCAAAGTCGAGAAATTGAGGATTAAAAAAAAATTAAAAATCAAATACCCATAGTAAACCATATACAGAGCCTATTCCAAATGTCAAAAGTGACAGTGTCAGTCATTGGTACAATACTGCAATGATTTTTAATAATTTCATAATAAAAATGTTGCAAGATTTCAAAAACTGAAAAACGATTTCTGTAGAAGCACAAAATTCTAGTACAGTGTTTGAAATATTGCAACATTTTAATTATGAAATAATTAAAAATCGTTGCAGTATTGTATCAATGGCTGTTACTGTCACTTTTGACATTTAAATTGTTTACAATGGATACTTGACTTTTTATTTATTTGATGTTTTATTTATTAAAATCGGATAAAAAATAAGCGAGATACAGCACCAAAGGTTGTTCGTCAGTCACCCTGTATATTGTTGCATAATTTTCCTTTTAAATTTAATTTTAGTTAAGTGAAGATCAAATTAAATTGACGAATAAAGCACTAATAACCTTTCTTCACAATTTTATTTGAATTACCAAATGCACATTTCATTCTTTAGCGCTAATAATAATGGTCACTTTGTGCCTGAAATGTATATTTGGTAATTCAAATGAAATTGTAAAGAACGGTTATTAATTCATTCGGCAAATAATATTATTCAGATTGGAGGAGATGCACATACGTATATTTGTTTTAAATAGCAACTACCAGTGTTGATTTTTAAGAATTGTAGCAGTGTTTAAACGTATATATCAGGACATTTTTTTGTTCAGTTAGATTAGATTAACTAGAGACATTTTGCAGACTTTTTGGTTTTTAGTGCAACATACATAGGGGATTTCTTCGAAAATTTAAAGGGTACATTATTAGGCAACCAATTATACATCACTGTTATTTTAGTACATAACCTTAAAGTTTAAAAAAAAATATATAGGTACACAAATATAATGATTATAAGAATGTTAGACACTAAACTATAACAAAAATATTTACAAAAAAGAAATAAGGAAAACAATACTTTCCCTATATAAAATATATATATATAGGGAAAGTAAAAAGTGTTTCACAAACCCTGAAGCAAATTCTCACTTTCTCACATTTTCATGTTTCACAAAATTAATTAATTAATTTCTTACTTACATTAAGGTAAGTAATATGTTAACAAATGATTATTATTATTCTTTCTTATTGGATAAAATGTACCATAATTCTAAAATTACTTTTTGCGTTGATCTAACTTTACATAGATTATAACCATTAATTGAAATATCATTTATAGGTGACTCAATTAAATACATCTGTACAATATTTCAATCAACGGTTATAACTCTACATTCTGTGTGTGTATTTTGTGCATTATTTTTCTTTGCGTGTGTACACAAACAATGTAATAACATGCTGTGCAAGCAACATGAGATTACATTACCTTTCGGGGGACTCACACCGCTTCTTATTTGTCTTTAATTGCGTAGTCGGATAGCTCAACCGTCTAAAATTAATGAATATGCAAATTGAAAAGAAAAACAGCGCGAACGGACGGTTTACCCACCTCAGTGTTGTAGGACTTTTGGGCGGCAGTCGTTCGGTGGTCGGCAGGTCGAATTGCACGGTCGGGGTCGTGGAGTTCGCGTAGGGGGTGCGCGCCACCGGAAAGGCGGGCGTCTGCGGCCTGGAGGAGACTGAGTGCGGCGAACTGGAGTCCACCTCGTTGTTGCTGCGCCATGTGGAATAGTTGTCCTCGCGATACTATAAATTAATTAATATTATATGTTATGTTTTTAAAATATTTACCTCTTTAAATATAAAAAAAAATGCAGATAAAACTATTTTTATCTATAGTTTTAGAAATGAAAATATCTACAAATGTGACAGTTAATATTTTTTGTTTAGAAAACAAAACAAAACAAAAGTTAGTAAGACGTATAATAATACATTTATTAAATGATAAAAAAACGTTAATTTTACTTTACCGTATAAGAAAGTAAATTTATTCTTGGCCTCTACACATAATAATTGAAGTATTTTTTAAAAAAAGAAAAATAATTTATGCGTATGGCAATTTTTAATTTTAAAAGTGCCATCTAGTATATTTTTAAAAGTTAAATCTCCGACGATAAGTTAGGTAATGTTTAGCAATTTTCAATTATATGGTTTATTTTACTTTACCGTATACGAAAGTAAATTTATTTTCGGCCTCTACACATAATAATTAAAGTGTTTTTGAAGAAAGAAAAAGAATTTATTAAGCCTATGACAATTCTTAATTTTAAGGGCGCCATCTAGGATATTTTTAAAAGTTAAATCTCCGACGTTAAGTTAGGTAACGTTTACCAATTTTCAATTATAACGTTCATTTTACTTTACCGTATACGAAAGTAAATTTATTCTCGGCCTTAACACATAATATTTGAAGTGTTTTTGCAAAAAGAAAAATAATTTATTCTCAATTCTAAGAGTGCCATCTAGGATATTTTAAAAAGTTAAATCTCCGATGGTAAATTAGGTAATGTTTAGCAATTTTCAATTATAACGTTCATTTTACTTTACCGTATACGAAAGTAATTTTGTTCTCGGCCTTTACACATAATAATTGAAGTGTTTTTGAAAAAAGAAAAAGAATTTATTAAGTGTATGGCAATTCTCAATTCTATTAGTGCCATCTATGATATTTTTAAAAGTTAAATCTCCAACGGTAAGTTAGGTAATGTTTAGCAATTTTCAATTATAACGTTTATTTTACTTTACCGTATACGAAAGTAAATTTATTCCCGGGCTTTACACATAATATTTAGTGTTTTTGCAAAAGGAAAAATAATTTATTCTCAATTCTAAGAGTGCCATCTAGGGTATTTTTAAAAGTTAAATCAGCGATGGTAAGTTAGGTAATGTTTAGCAATTTTCAATAATAACGTTTATTTTACTTTACCGTATACGAAAGTAATTTTATTCTCAGCCTCTAAACATAATAATTGATGTGTATTTGAAGAAAAAGAAAAGAATTTATTAAGCGTATGGAAATTCTCAATTTTAAGAGTGCCATCTAGGATATATTTTTTGAAGTTGAATCTCGTAGGGTAAATTAGGTGAGGTGATTATCAACTCGGCCTATAAATAATTGTTTTGAAATGTTTACAAACAATTGGATTTTCATGATGGCTGAACGTGTTTTTTATCAATTATTTAAAGGTAATGATTTTAATTTATATACACAGTAATTCATTGATATACATGCATTTAATTATATAAAATGAGTAAATTTTGTAAGTGTTTAAATAAATAAATTAAATATTGTTGGAAAAATATTTACATAACCTAACAATTTAAATAATTAAGAATTTCTTACACGATTAATTAACTTCTCATATAACCCGTGGTGAAACATTTTTATCTTAATAAAAGCATTAATTAAGCGTGTTATGTTTCACTATTTTTCATTCTCAAGGAGATACCAACAGTCGAAATTAGTCGGAGAAATATAAAAATAGTGAAACATAACCAAGTGCTTAATTAATCCTTTTATTAAGAATTTATTATGTAGGTATAAGGAGTCAAAGAGTATAATCGAATATAAGGCATGAGGTCGAGGGATAACAGCGTTTTTGGACTTTAATACGCCATGCCGTTGAAAATATTGGATGGAGGTTTATACAAACGTACGATGCATCGAACTTTTTTAAGGTAAATGATTTTTACTCAATCACTTTTTTGTTTATATTATTTCAGTTTAATTATTAACGTTGTTATTATTTATTGGATTGAGGAGGCTATTACCCACTCCCAGCATACGCACAAGATATCCCGAGCACGAGCACATTACTTTTAAAAATAATTGTGCGGGGAGGGGTTAATTGGTGAAATTCCTTTATATATGTGGTTAAAGAATTTACAAAGAACACTGTGATAATAATAATTAATACTGCACTAAGAATTTAAATATTTAACTTGCATACTGTTATAATTGTTTCACGTCACAGTGGCTTAATCAGGTAGTTGACAAGTCACAATAGACGCAGTGTTCCAACATTAAAAAATATGATGAAGAAGGAGCCATGATTACTTTATTTCACCACCTTGGTAAAATAAAGTAATCGTGTCTCCTTCTTCATTATATTTTATATCACAAAGTGAATACCCCCACAATTAAATCTTAAAAATCTGTGTAAATTCTCGACCAAAGCATTTTAATTATTATTCCCTGTCAACAGCAGCCACGGACAGGTTTCAATCTATTTTGGATCTCATCAGTGTAGACAGGGAATTGAGGTTTTCTTTAGAGTGTTTAACTTTCAGGGTTATTAGGTGGCACCTTCATGGTAATATCGTAAAGCATTTTATTTACCACGATTAATTAAAAAAATAATTTTAACACCTTCCAAGGTATGTGCTTGCATTAGTAGTCAATCATATTAACTGTTACCACGAAAAAATGATTATAATAAACCTATTTTTTATTATTTAAGGGACATATTATTATTTGGTAAAGGGTAAATTACCACATTTATGTAAATTGAATGCAATACTTACCAAAATATTAATTTTTCAGAAACACACGACTTCAAAAAATTGTTTCTATGGTTATATGTTTCGAGGCCAAGCATGTGAAATGAAAAATAAAATAATAAAAACAATGAAAAGTTAGTACCTGCCATGCGGATGATGAGTTAGATGAGCTGTTATTTGATTTGTCAGATCCGTGCGAGAGATTAGCCATGAGATCGCTGAGTGCATCTAGGCGCGAGTTGCTCTCCGCCTTTTCGATGCGCGCCTGCTTATCGGTACCCACCGTATTAGTAGTGTTAAACCGATGGTGTTTAACGTCGCGCTCAGCCAGTGATAGCAACCCGCTGTCAACGGAATCGCCACCGCTGGACGACGACCGGATCACGTGTCCCAGAGGACTCGCAGCCAGGGCCGCCTCGGGGGATGATGGTGAGTTCTACAAGAGCACATCAGTGTACGGGTGGTGAATGGTGCAGTGAAGATATCCCGTACTTACCTTGAACTGCTGTTCGTGGGCCCTTTTCACCGCCACGAAGGGACGCTCGGTTTTCTGATTGGTGACCGAGGTCGTGATGTTCTTGGTGTTGATGTGCAAGGGTATGGTGAAGTCGTCGTCGTCGTCGGCGAAGGCCGTCGTGTCGCTGGTGTAGCCGTCCAGGCGGTGACTCGCCGTCGGCTTCATGTGTCTGGATTGGACGTGCCTCAACTCCGTCATCAGGCTGTTTTCGTAAGGCTGGCGTTCTTCCCTTATTTGCATCTCCCTGCGCTCCTTCAACTTCAACTGTTGTCTCTGCAGCCATGTCAGATTGTTGTTTGAATATCTGAAATGTCAAAAAAAATCAGTTTGTTTACTAATGATATAATTTATAATTATTGAAACTGCATGGTACACCAAATGATAAATGGTTATAGGTTTTTTTTGCCCCTAATTTACTTAATTTTTTGTGTAGGTGCAGCATTACGATATGGCATGAACTTCCCAGAATAAAAACTGAAGATAAGGACGACATAAGAGAGGCGTTATTAATACATAACCATATTACCAGAATGAAAAAACAAATACTTCGTTGAGAACTATTGGAGGAAATAATTTGAAGACTTTATAAGCCACCCTTCCACTCACCACGTCCACAATTTGAATAACCCTCAAATTAATGAGTATTTGTAAGTTATATTACTGAATTTAATGATTGAGCCCTCAAATTATTAAAAATGTGAATATTTTGTGTATACAGGGTGACTGACGAAAAACCTTTGGTTTTAATAAATAAAACATTAAATTAAACCATTTTTAAAAGACTTTAATAAGATCTGAACTGTTATTTTTTCTCGCACCCAGTTTTTGACAAAATACGATCAACATTTTTTTTTTAAATTGCACTGTATATATATTTTTATTGATTCGCAAGGAGATTTTTTTTCTGAATATAAAATTGTAGACAAATTTATCCATACATCAAACTTAAGTCGAGAAATTGAGGATTAAAAAAATAAATAAAAAGTCAAGTATCCATTGTAAACAATATACAGACCCTATTTTAAATGTCAAACGTGACAGTGACAGCCATTGATACAATACTGCAACGATTTTTAATTATTTCATAATTAAAATGTTGCAATATTTCAAACACTGTACTAGAATTTTGTGCTTCTACAGAAATCGTTTTTCAGTTTTTGAAATCTTGCATTTTTATTATGAAATTATTAAAAATCATTGCAGTATTGTACCAATGACTGACTCTGTCACTTTTGACATTTGGAATAGGCTCTGTATATATCTGTATGGGTATTTGATTTTTTTTTTTTTTTTTTAATCGTCAATTTCTCGACTTTGGTTTGATGAATGGATAAAATCGTTTACAAATTTAGATTCAGAAAAAAATCTCCTTGCGGATCAGTACAAAATATATATACAGTGCAATTAGAAAAAAAAAAAGTTGATCGTCTTTTGTCAAAAACTGGATGCAAGAAAAAGTATCAGTACAGTTCATATTAAAAGTCTTTTAAAAATCATTTAATTTGATGTTTTATTTGTTCAAATCGGATCAAAAATAAGCGAGATACAGCACCAAAGGTTTTTCGTCAGTCACCCTGTATACAACAATAACTCCGATCAGAAAGGCAAATTTCCAGACATATTTTTAGAATCGACAAACTTGTTTACGATTTACACAAAATATTTAATCATAGGGATTGTTGCAACCATTAATTAATGAGATAAACACTCAATTAAAATACTTGCCAAATTTTAATCACAAACATGTAAAATAATTAATAATGAAGGCTTACACTTTGTGATGCAATTGAATAATTCAAAAAGAGTGACGCCAAAAAAAGTTATTTGTTCTATTTAGAGTGACTAAAATTTTAATTGTTGAAACCTAATACAGGTTTAGTGTTTACAATATATTAACTTTCGATTAAAACATATTTAGAATCTTAATTAATCACATTTTGAGCTGATTAGCAAAAAAACCATGATTATACCATATTAATCTTTCTAATTACATGAGACATATAATTAGAGACGTGTGTAAATGGGATTGCCTATTGTTAAAAATGAAATCTTTCTAATTGCGTTTAATTTTACAATATCGGAAATTATCTCGTTCGATTTACTTTTGAATTTCCTATGCAGGCCGTATTTTTAGCGGTGCGTGTTTTCAAACATCCGGCCTTGGCGGAACCGCCGGTGTTTATAGATTATAATATAAAACAAAATTTGGCACAACCCGCGCCGCCTGATTCACGAAATCTAATTTTACACGCGGGCCGCAAGGATTTTTTCTTTCGATTTTCAAGAGCGATTTGTAACACTTCGATTTGTTTACGAACACACCGAACGTTTCCACTAACAAAATGTTATTATTCAGAGGCCCCCGGAGGTTATTTTCGCAACCTGATTCAAATTAAATTACGAAATCTTTTAAATATTTAATTCAGAAGGTTTTTTAGTTTATTTTCGATATTGATTCTTCTTAAATCTCTACTTATTTTTCTAATGAGTGTTTTGCAAGATTTTTCATCTATAAATTGTCCATTTTTAAACTATGAAATCTTTAATCTTACAAACATTTATTTTTTTTAAAGAGTTTTCCCCATTTTTCAAGATCTAAAAATTCTTTTTAAACTACGTTAATCTACAGGGTTATTCACGCTATACGGCACGGAATATTGTGGCCAAAATACGTGACTTTCAAAAAGTTTCACTTTGGGGATATATGGAGGTCTATTAGGGCTACTTTTTAAAATTACTTTCATAATATACAGGGTGTCCCAAAAACCCTAAAAGTATCAAAGTTGTGTTTTTTTTAAATGAAACACCCTGTATTTTATTGCATTTTTGGATCCTTCGATCAAAATAAGTGTGTGTTTTAATAAGGTTTTTATTACCTAAACCTTAAGGTTTTTGAAATAATTTGAATTTTGTAAAAATTTAACCTAATTTTCATGTTTCAAATACTTAAAAAGTAATTAAGTTATGCATACCAAATTTACACTGAAATGTAACAATAGATCATATTTTATTTTCCAAGAATAATAAATTTGACATCTTATACTGGGTGTAAAAAAAAATGGAATTAAACAAATGAGAACTTTAAATGGCTATAACTTCAATTATTTAAATGGAACGCCATATTTTTTAATTTGTCAGCAAATGCACTTTTTAATTACCTATCTTATGGTATTTATGTCTTAAGTCTTAAGTCTTCTCGTTTTTACAGAAAACGCAAAATATTGTTTATTGCACCGTTTTAGTACTTTTTAAGTAAAAATTTTAATGTATCTAGTTTTCTATGATATTTAAAAACGTCAGATAATTAATTTAGTCTGCCACTTTAGTTTAAAAAGCCTGTCTTTTGTTATAGTTATCTTATTTTGCATTTTTGTGTCAGATCGTTAGTAATCGTTATTGTTTGAACATCGCTGTTGTATTTTTTGGTAAAAAATGAAGATTTACTCAAAAGAAGGGGGTATTGGCATTATCTTTATGCTTGGAGAATGTCATCAAAATTGTTTATTGGCTTGTCGAGTTTATACTTAAAGGTTTCCCGAAAGAAATCACCCTAAGCCAGCCATTTTTAAGAGACTATTCAACCAATTTAAAGAAATTGGAAGTGTCAGTTATAAAAACCCCAGTATAAGAAAATCTGTGTAAATTTTCATTTTTTTACTATTAAATACAACAACGATGTTCAAACAATAACGATTACTAACAATCTAACACAAAAACGCAAAATAACACAACTATAACAAAAGACAGGCTTTTTAAACTAAAGTGGCAGACTAAATTAATTATCTGACGTTTTTAAATACCATAGAAAACTAGATACATTAAAATTTTTACTTAAAAAGTACTAAAACGGTGCAATAAACAATATTTTGCGTTTTCTGTAAAAACGAGAAGACTTGACATTTAAGATATAAATACCATTCGATAGGTAATTAAAACGTGCATTTGCTGATAAATTAATAAATATAGCGTTCCATTTAAATAAATGAAGTTATACCCATTTAAAGTTCTCATTTGTTTAATTCCATTTTTTTTACACCCGGTATAAGATGTCAAATTTATTATACTTGGAAAATAAAATATGATCTATTGTTACATTTCAGCGTAAATTTGGTATGCATAATTTAATTACTTTTTAAGTATTTGAAACATGAAAATTAGGTTAAATTTTTACAAAATTCAAATTATTTCAAAAAACCTTAAGGTTTAGGTAATAAAAACCTTATTAAAACACACACTTATTTTGATCGAAGGATCCAAAAATGCAATAAAATACAGGGTGTTTCATTTAAAAAAAACACAACTTTGATACTTTTAGGGTTTTTGGGACACCCTTTATATTATGAAAGTAATTTTAAAAAGTAGCCCTAATAGACCCCCATATATCCCCAAAGTGAAACTTTTTGAAAGTCACGTATTTTGGCCACAATATTCCGTGCCGTGTAGCGTGAATAACCCTGTATATTTATTTCAGTCTTATAAACATTTATTTTTCGAAATAGTTTTTTCCATTTCTTCCAAGATTGTTCAACTAAAAGTTGTAACTCAACCAAATAACTGAGTAAATGAAAAGAAGAGATCGAAACACGTGTCTGCAGATGATTCTAAACTTGAATGCTAGATTATTTTAATTGATCTTGCTATTTTAATTTAATGAAATCAGTCTAAATTCAATTTTGTTAATAACCTTTCATGTTATAGTTACTTTCAGTTAACTGAGTTTGACGAGTTATTTTCGTGTCAGAGAAATTCACACTTTCAAAACTGAGCGATACAGTTAACTGAACAAAAACACTACTCTACAACCATACACACTTTAAAAAATATTATACTAATCAGTTAACTGTATCGCTCCGCTTTGAATATGCGAATTTCTGTATGTCAGTTAACATATACAGTATTCTAAATCTACTATAAATTCTTTGAGGATTAAATCATACTCCTGTTATAAAAATCAACCAAATAAAGACATACAGATGTTTTTAGAAAGATCTTGATTTAGTAGTTAATATTTTTATGTTTTTATACCTGTTTGTATTGTATTAAAAACTAAAATAATTAGTGTTTGAAAAACAAGCGGCAAGAGTATCGTATAAAATAAACCATCACGCGCGCATTCAATGTCAAATTCTTGACCTTTATTGCATATAAGTACAGTCGACCATCTGTTCCTAGTGCGTGGCCGGAACGTCCGGAATTCCTCGCCGATCGCCCGTTTCGCACCAACATGCATCTGCATGTCCACTCGGTGGCGACGTCCCAACGGCCAATTGGCCGGTATTCGCCTTTTCGCCTCCATCTGCGCCGTTTTAACCTACTTTGGCGGCGGCGAGCGCGTCGCTCTTAAATCGGAATGTTGACTCACGCGTATCAGTATTTGTCGCCAGAAGAACTGTAATCCGATCGAAGGAAAATTTCTAACGGAAAATGTGCGCGCACACCGCGGTTTCTACGTGCAAACGACGCTCTGAGGTCAAATTATCGTCACTCGATTCATCGGCTGCGTTTCCATAAATAGGATTTGATAAGGGATTCGTCATCGTTTTATTCATATTTCATGAAATCATCGTAAATGTGTGTAATTTACGTGGTAATCCGTAATTTAATTATTTCAATGTCGATAAAATGTCTCTCTTTATTACACAATCACAGAATCACAAGCTTCTCAATAATCTTCCACTTGACCCATATCTTTCCACAGGCAAGTAATATCCCTTGGTTGCTTTTGAATTCATTGTTGATTTATTAATTCAGCAATTAAGCTATATTTTGTCCCTTTCTAAAGGAAAATGTAGATATCAACCTATGTATATGTCATCATAACGTTTACTTATTTTACAATGTTTAAAAATACAGTTAACAATATTTTATCAGGTATACCCTAAGGTTCGCCTTTTGCGTTTAATGTCGTGGCGCACTGTAAAATACTAACTTAAAATTACAGGTTAGTATTTTGCAGTGCGCCACGTCATTAAACACAATAGGCTATGGAAATAAATGCATAATACATATATTTAAAGCAACGCAGAAAAACCATAAGGATAATATTTGCATTCAACTTATTTTATTAATTATGTAAAAATTCATGAACTTTAAATTTTTTGTGATTAATAGAGCAGATGTTTTATAACTTATTTCAAATATTTTAATATTTTCTATGTTATAATTCTTTCACATCACTGTGGCTTCTCTTCAACCTTCACTTCATTGCCAATACAATTTTCGTTTACGAAAACATTAAATCATTAAGGAAAAATGTTTTCAAAAAAATATTAAAGTTCTTTTTATGGTTGTAGGAAAATTAACAAATAATTTACATTAGCATATAATTTACAAGTCGACCTTAAAGATAATCTCAAGGTTCAAACAATTGTAACCATCTGGACCAACAATCATATGATCCAATAAAAATGAGAAGGCCGAAGAACCACGTAGCGATGGTGATTCCAACAATTGTATCCATCTGTACAAACAATCTTACGATCAATCAGTTTTATACCAACCGAAACGAGAAGGCCGAAGGACTACACGGTGATGGTGGTTTTACCACTAATAAAATATGGTAGCGCCAAGAATAGCGGATGCAATTAGTGCACGAAAACAATCTAGTTGGCGCACGTCTAGACGGACGTAGGTTTTAAATTAGAACGGCACGATTTGATACCTGGTTTTCGGGTGAAATTTATGGACGAGGAGGCCACTCGGGAAATCGGCGTCTCTTTTATTGGGTAATTGCACGGCCGGCGAATAATAATAATAACGGCACACCCAGTCGCATTAAACCGCCGTAAAACTTGATGATGATACAACGCCGTCGTGGGCGACGTTTTAACTGATCGGGCTATTGTTGTACGACCTTGCCTCGGTATTAACGAGCCGTGATTTTCAATTTCGAAAACGCACAATTGAATTTTATGCAATGTGTTTTAATTTATTTCAAACTAGGAGATTTTGTTGATTTACCAAATCATCTAATCGTAATTTTTATGATGTATTAACGTGATGTCTTTAATTGAACGAGTGAGGAATGTTATTAGTGTATGACCTTGACGATTTTCGTTTTCATTCTTCGCGTCTTAAAGTTCTCTATTTCATTACTTGTTGGAATTTGATTTCCAAACAGAGGATATTTATTTTTATTCTGTGATTGTAACCTCGGGGTTATGCGCTACCGAGCTCTCGAGACGGAGCTACGTGATTGGCTATCGCAGTGAAGAGGGTTTTACTTCCTATATTTTGTGATCAAAATTTTTGGTATATTAAACGTCTTGTTCGAAGAGAAGATAGATGATGATTTGGGTTTTGTAGGGCGCTTCGACAGCGCCAAGGAGGATATAGAGTTTATGCAACACGTCAGTATGCTTAGATAGTTCTTAAAACGAATAAAACAGGGAGATTTATTGTTCATCAAATAACTTTGCAATGAGATGATTTATATAATTGATTGATGCGGCTGACAGATGTTGAAAGTTCATCTTCACTTTATATGAATAAAATTATATAATTACTTTCAAAAAATATATTGTAAGACGCTACAATTGTTTTGCCACACTGTAGCTTCTTCAGGCGAAGAAGAAGACCATTTCTTTTCCTGGCGAAACAATTGTAGCGTCTTACAATATATTTTTTGAAAGTAATTATATATGTAGTTTTATTCATATAAAGTGGAGATGATTTATAGTTTCAATATTTAATAGCATCAATTTTAGAATGGTTAATCTCAAATGAAACTTCAGGAATGGGAATGCAAAGATTGTACAAATAATTTTCTTTACAGTAAAACTTTGAAAGAAAAATTCTATAGCTAAACACTTTCTTCACGGTTACACCTTCTCAGGTTAGAGTGGAAGAATATACTTTAAGAGTGAACTCCGCCTTTCAGCTTGATGACGTAATAATTTGTATGGTTTTGTTTACTGTTTTATGGTTTTTGAATTATATTTTAAAAGTAAGTCTGATCAATAGGTATATAAATAAATTGAAAAACTATAATTTTGTTTTAGCATGTCCATCTGGAAAGCTTCACGTTAATATCAAGAAAATCAAAGGCTTAAGAAAGTCGGTCAAGTATACTAATATAGCGCGAAAAGCTTCATCTTTACTTTATGTATTATTAGAATTTAGTTGGCCACGTATACTCAACAGTATGAAGAATTTTACAAGTGGCATTCAACAGAACGTTAGGATCATCTAACGTAGACAGGATGTATGAGGATGAGTAGATGGAAAACTGAAGTTTTGATTAATAAAATATAAAGTTCTTTACGTTAACTAATAATTTAAAAATACGAAAACATTTACGTACTTTTAAATTTTGAAGATTTGAAGTTTCTAGTCCTTTTCTTCATGGCAAAACAAACATTGTGGTTTCCTACAATTGTGACAATTTTCGCTACTCTTTCCTAGACAGACGATATACTTTTTTTATCTTGTGATCATTATTTTTGACAAAATGGGTTGCATCTTAATTATATTCGTCGGTTCTTTGCATCTCTTCCAACTAATCCACCACTAATGAAAAATAATACATTTCACTTATAATTTCTGCAGATATTTATATTTTCTAAATATTTTAGTTTTCTAATAAATACTTTCTGAATATTTGAATGTAATCTCCGAACGATTCCCTGAAGATCGCTTTGCTTTACAATGCTCTTCTCATCTCAAGAAATTCAACAAAAATTGTTTTTTGATTGTTTTTTTTCTGCAATACACGATTTAGTTAACCAGTGAGATACAACTGGATGCTGGTATAAGAAAAGGAGAAATTAACATGTAAAGACCTTTAAATATTTTAGTAACTTTCATTGTCTTCTCATTTTGGTTATCTCTTGGTCATCAACTTCATTCCCTTGGAAACATTTAATTACCGCCTCTTCGGGCGCCTTAATCCCAAAGAGGCGGTAATTAAACGTTTCTAGATGATATTGAAGAGCAAGAGATGACAAAACTGAGAAGACCACTATTATAAAAAATCTAAAAGACTTTACATCTAATAAGAAGTAAATTAATTAATTGATGTGCGGAATCTACGATGAATACAGATCCAGAAATGATGGATATTCTAGGCTAGCATGAGATGAGAAGGCTAACAGAAAATCTAACTACACATGAAAATAACACACAGTTTATTCTTTACTTCACAAGTGAGTTCATTTACAAAACACTTCTCGTAAATTCAAACAAACAATAGTGACTTTATACAGATTATGTAGAAGATTAATTTAAAGATTTTATAATCAATATTGATTAAAGTCTAAGAATAATCAGAAATCTATGATTATACCCGAAGGCTAATAAACGAATAAAGTTAAATATGTATCTATAAATTAGAGATGGTAAACTGAGAATACCATGAGGGTTATTAGAAGATCCAAAACACTTTATTTAAAATTATAATTCAGTTTATTCGCAGAATGATTTTACGTAAAACCCAGATATTCAAGACTGATAGAAGAGTGAAGTTTAACGTATCAGGAAGCCTGGGTAAGAACAAAGACTACAAGAAAAATTATATTTAGAAGTTAGAATTTCAGGATTCTTGTAAAAATTGGTTAAAATCAAGAAGAGAAGAGGTGTGTTAAGAAAGACGATAGTTTAAAAACTCTAGAAAATCTAAAGCATAGCAATAAAGTGCGAAAAGAAGGGATACAACAGTTTTACTTATACACTAGACTAAAAAAGAAGCTAAGGTTACAAAAATATCTAATGGAGGTTTTTTTTTATAGATAAGAACATTGATGTAGACGATTAAGACTTGTAGTAAAACAAAGTTATTGAAGCACCTGTAAGATGTCCTTTCAAGCTGGAAAGAGAAAAAAGTTTGCTTGATAATAAATTGGGGAAACAAGGAAGGCCCCTAAACATCTTGATCACTCATTGACCATCCCTTCGTCTATCAAAAATCTCACCAAACGAAGACTGTCAGAAGTTCTGAAGAGGTTTAAATGGCATTACATTAAGAAAACATTGAAGGTAACTAGAAAATCTAATGGGGAGTGATAGGGGAATGAAGTTAATGAGGAAGCCAACAAAAGGTGATATGAAATGGAGAAGAGACTATTACAAAAAAATAAACTAGAAAAACTAAGAAGGCTTCCCAAAAACTATTAATAAATACATGGTGTTTATTAACCCTTTGAGTATATTTGATGAGTGACATTCGGCATCTGATCACTTAGGCGAGGTTACGGTGGACGAGTCTGTCTCGTGATCTGATTATAAGAAGCAAGCGTTGATCACAAACAATTGTCTGACGGTTGTTTTAGACACCTTACAGTTGCAAATAAGGTAAATTCCACTTATCTTTATTATTATTTGTTTTTTTTTTTGATAAGCTATCCTAGGATGAATTGGAAACCGTTAGTGATGATATTGAAATAATACCGGTACTTCGAAAATGCACGTATATTATCACGTCGAGTGATAATGAATTTTCTATTTAACAATGGATTTGGGATGAAAATGAAAATAAAACAATTTCAAGAAACAACCGAAATCAATGTTTTAATTAATTATACTACACTATTGAAAGTGCTAGACCAAATTCTAAATGAATTTTTTTTGGAATGTGGTAGTAGAAGAATCGATTAGATATGCCAGTTAAATAATTGAGAACACAGCCAATAAAATAAACCTAAAGTTGTTTCCAGAAACTCTGGCTGAAATAAAAGAATATATTGCATTATTATGTCTCAAGTAAAAAAATCTAAATTGAGTTCATATTAGTCAAAAAGAAGTATTATAAATACACCAGTTTTTGTAGCCACTATTTCACGGATTAAGTTTTTTAATATCTCAAGAGTCCTTCATTTTATACACTATGAAACGTTGAATAAAAGTGATAGAATTAGGAAGACCAGAAATCTAGTTGATCTGAATAATATATTCGAAAATCTTCATACTTCAGAGAGCGCAGTATCACTAATCTCTCATGAAATTCAAAGCATCTTTGAATTATGTTTAGTTCTATCCATTGAAACAATGCTCTGCCCTGTCCCTTCAAAGAGGGAACTACATGTCATCGGCCTTTTTAAAGCATAATGAACTGGTACACATTAACCCCCAAACTATCGTAGACTATGTAAACAGTCTAGACATTGAGGGACTCAAGTAGGTCAGACTCAAGAACCCATAACATAACATAACATCCCTTGAAACGAGCGCGATTTGGAATAAAAATCTATAGACTTTGCGAGTCTTCATCAGGATATTGCATTAATTTTAAAATGTAGGGTGTCGCAGATAAAATACCGGGAACTGATATATCGGCGTCTGAGAGTGTTGTCCTAGAGAAAGCTACCTACAACCAGTGGACAATTGGTATTTATCTTCACAATTATATTTAAAATTACTAGAACAAGATACAAATTTAGTTGGAACTGAGCAAAACAATAGAATAAGAGCTTCTGTGCGAAAGAACAAAAACCACATGCCAAAAGTGCTTGCTTCCCTCAAACTAAACAAAAGGAGAGGCCAAAATGTTATCATCCCACGGTTTGTTAGCACTAAGATGGAAATGTATAGAAGCTTAGCACAAAACGTTCGAAAATTGATTTAGTTGATACAGGGAAGCGAAAATAGAGGTGATAATTTTGACAAAATTATCAAACCATGCGTAGTCGAATATAATAAGTTTTGGGAGGCGTTGATAAACAGGACCAATTGTAAATAAAATGTATTATTTTTACAAAATAATCCATGTAACAACAAATTAATTCTGTTATATATGCATATAATCTTAACCTAAGGGGTTAAACATTCGTCAAAAATTAATGATTATTCACAGGATTATTCTAAGAAAATTTTGTCCTTTGGTGGCTTTGATGGGTGTTTCACAATAAGAAACGACCTTGGTGTTTTTAAAAGAGTTCGGAAGAAGATTAGATGAATGCATCCTAGCTAGGTGTAGTCATTTTCAACAGTTCTTGTAAATTAGAAATTTTACATGTGATTTGTCGGTTCATCGCCGACATTGATTTACTGGCACAGTAACGAGGTTTTTTCAAATATTTTGGAGTTTACATATCAATCCGTCGTCTGACGGAAATGCTCCAAGAACTAGAGGTCATTAAACTCAAAATCACGTGCGATATCTGGATTCCAAATGAGATTCCAAAGGAATTTTCACCATACTGAGAAATTGCGGTTGACACTGTTGGATTCAAAGAGAGGGCTATCTCCAAAGTTTATAATTCGCAAAAACCGCAGAAATTTGGGATAAGAGGGTATGCTTCGGCAGAGTAGTGCTACTGCATAGATCTCAGCATTTGAGCCGTATTTTAGCAAAGAAATGACGGAAAAATTGGACCGAAATGATTTACCATTTACATCCAAATTTGTAGTCCACCTTGTGAATAACCTACTTATTTTCACTGGAACAAACGGTTTTCTCTTATATACCGACATATTCTATACAAGTGTCCAACTAGCTCAAGTGTTGCAAAAGCTGAAGGTTCATTTGACTGAAACTAGTCGAAAGAATATGCTAGTTTAATTAAAAAAAGTTAAAAACTCAAGTCAAACCATAAATAACTCAAAACCTAACTGCTTTAGCATGGAAGGATAAGAGAATTGTCCACATGTTGTCTTCTTTCCATAATGCGGATGTGGAAACTGTAGACAGATATAAAACTGGTTTATCAGGAGCAAAAGGAAAAATTGCCCTTTTCAAAGAAGGACTGTCAAGTGGTAGAGAATTTTTTTGGTTGTTAGAAATTAGTGTTATCAACAGTTTCATAATTTACAACCAACACCTTGAACAAAACAATAAAACCAAAGTGAAACACCAGAAGTTTAGAAATTAGTTGGAGATACTAGAGACGGAAGACTATTAATGAAAAGAGGAAGACTTAGTTCCTTAGATAAAGAAGAAAGGCTTGATGGGAAATCACATTTTATAGATAAATTGGAAGACTCTTCGAAGGATTGTGCAGTTTGCAGCAATAGAAGAATTCCAGGAGGTAGACGTGAAACCGTATGGTTTTGCGAAACATGTTCCAGGAAACATGGAGTTTCAAAAAATACCACAAAGAAGAAAAGTATAGATAAAAGAGATATAAGTTTGAAAGATTTTGAAGACGTTTAGAGGCAAAATCCGTTTTATAAATTCCGCGTTTATTATTAGATAGAAAAAATTCAATAAATTGTTTTTTATTGCAAGTAATTCGAGTTAGCATTGACAAAGTTATGATTTTTTTTTTCTAAAATTATTGTTTTTACCTAAATTATTACTGCACTAAAATGCACGTACGAATAATAAACATTCGTCAAAAATTCATGAGGTTATTCATTAGATTATTCTAAGAATATTTCGTCTTTAGATGGTTTTCCTAATTGCTGGGTGTTTTAGATAAAGAAACGACCCTCTTGTTTTTGAAAGAGTTGGGCAGTCACTGAGGTGAAGATTAGATGATTGCGTCGTTGCTAAAGGTAGTCATTTTCAACAGTTCTTGCAGATTAAGAAATTTTTCATGTGATTTTTGGCAATCGAATTTTGTTTCACCTGTATCTTCGAAACAAGCGGGTTTTCCAAAATCACTAAAATAATCTTATAATAGTCCAAGCAATAACTCTAAATTTTTGCCGTTTACTTGTTTTCTGTTGGTTTATTTGTTAAGCTACATGAAGAAATCTAACTTGTGTAATATTACCGTTCATAATATCTAGAAGTATATTTATTTATTTACAAAGTGTAAATTAAATATTGATTTACAGGTGCAGTATTTATTTATTTAGTCAATTTGTGAAATTTACACGAACATTGACTTAATTGGAGAAATGATGGCCCATCAATCCAAAGGACAACAAACTTAAAAAGAAAAAAACTAAACGAAAAAACCGTTAAGTCTTGATGTACAATACTTAAAAGCATATGTATTCAGTTTATTCGTGAGATTCATATAAGGATTGGTTGAATTTTTAGAAGAAATGGTTGGCCAAGGTTGGCAAGACAATGAAGCTGAAGAGGCACCGCGAAGATAGGGAACCAAACCAAGGCAAAGAAAACGACGAAAGGTTGAAGGTAGAATATTTTGAATTATGTTTATTCAATTTATTTGTAACAATTCCTATGGGTATTGATCAAATTCAAGTTTATCAAGGAAAGTATCTACGTACTACTATATCTTGTATCTTGTAGATACTTTCCTTGATAAACCATCTCTTCCTGAAACCAAAAAATGAAGAAAATTTTAAGGATTTAAGGTACAAAATTGTCAATTGTATTTATTCAAATTATTTGTAGAAATTCACAAGAACGTTGACTAATTTTGAAAAGAGATAGTCCTTTAGGGAAAGTTTAAGGAAAGATATTCGTTTTGTCACCTGTCATCTGTCACGTTTCACCTGTTGTATGTTAACTAATAACTGATATGTGTTTTCTTTATTTGCTATATATTAACTAACTATAATCTGTCAAAAAACATCATCTGTGATCGATCGTCAATCATCTTCTATTTAAAATTTGACAATATGGTGACAACTGCCAGTAGTCAATAATTTTTTTTCAAATGACACCATGTCTATTTTTCGTTCAGTGTAAACAGAATGCACTTTTCTATAATTAATCCATTACGTGTTTAGATAGTAAATATTAAAACATCTAAATCAGACTTGACTATGAAAATAATAACATTCTTTATGAAGAGAAAAAAAATTGACATTTCACGTTCTAAATGTGTTGAATGATGTTATTCAATTTTATTTGAGTTATATTTTTGACTAGAAAAGTGGCAAAATAATGTTCTTTTAACGTAAGAAATTATTTATCAGTTACTTTCTTAACAAATTATTTTTATTCCCTCCAGGTAGATCTATTTTTTTAAACTTATATGTTTAGAAAATCCAAAAGTTTTATACCTTTTATACATCCCAATTGAAGCATGGTAATTTTGATGTTTATAAGAAATAAGTTAATTAAAATCCTAAAATTTGAAGAATATGTTTCATTAAGAATTTTTTATCATAAGAATGGTGGCTACCGTTACTACGAGGTAATTCATGATAAATACTAGTAAGTGCGTTAGTTTAGTGTTTAAGAATTTTTGGCTTAATTAAATTGACGTTAATTGTTTTTTCTTTCTTTCTAGGTTTAAAAGCTATTATAAAAAATAAACTCACGTATCATAATATTCTGTCCGTGTGGTAGTTTTAAATCCTCCGGGTGGTGACAGGCTTTCAGGATCCGAGAACGGTGTCTTCGGAAGTGTAGAGGAGTTTTGATTCCTGCGCAGAGTTGAGTCGGTGTAGCTGCGCTTCAACTGGTCCGATTTCCTCGTGGTGTAGTACTCGTGCCTGAGGTCCGTACTTTTAGGCTTCTGGTAATTAGAGGAGAGCGCACTGGCGGTGAAGATGCTGTCGATCGGATCGCGACTTTTACTCCCGACGTACCCATAATCATAACTGTTGTTGTTGTTGTTGTTATTATTATTGTGGTACTTGCTGGAAAAGTCCGGTAGTACTTGCGTCTGCACCTTGTTGAGGGTGTTCCCCTCGCTCTTGTTGAAGCTCGCCTTCCGCACCAAACTGGGGCTGGCCAGCTTTTTCGAGTCGCCTATCATGTTCGTGTTGACGCCGTAGGAGAACGGCCTGCTGTCCTGGCGCGCGTGGTACGGGATATTTTTGTCGTCCTCCTCGTCTATAAAGCGCACATTGTCCAAATCGTGACGCTCCTGGTGTTGCTGCTGCTGCTGCGGTTTCAGATCGGGTATACTCTGGACTGTGAGCAGCATGTCGGAGAGCAGCTGGTCCAGCTCGGCGTGCTGGTCTTCGGGCGTTAGTGGGGACGGCTGGCCGGTGAGTGGGGGACTGCTGGATGAGGTGTTCGTGTTGGCGTTTTGCTGGTGTCCTGTGCGAAAAAAAAAATATACGTAAATAAATAAGTGCGGTTAGGTAACACCACAATCGACGCGGTTTTCATTCATGAATTGAGTGAATAAAAAAAGTATTTATATATATATATATATGAAATGCGTCAAGTTACTCATTCTTGGTTTATCATATAGATATTTAAAAGTATTTATTGGAGGGTCCCACAAAATCCAAATATCAACATCCTCCTCTCACAATTCATGAATTCATTTGTGCGAATCTTTTTTGTATTTGTATTGTATTCATATTTATTGTTATTATGTATTATGTTTTGTCCAAATAAGGATTGCTGTATGTAATTGGAGGGTGGGATAATGATGGGTTGGTATTTTTCAAAATTTAAACCAAAAAATTGATTTGAATTTCTTTAACATCATCAGCTGTACCTCTGCTTTTCTTTTAGAAAATCGAAATAGAAGAAGTGAGCAAAGTAAATATGTATATGTAGGGTGGGTGGGTGGCCTCTAATCACCTTCCAATTCTCAAAACTACCCACTTTTCCTAGATTGATACTTTCACTAGATTTACATTTTATTATTTTAAATTGCAATAGAGTTTTTAATTTGTATTTATTTTTGTATTTATAACCCTAATAATTGAGATTGTTTTAATATTAATTATTAATAGTAGAGGGTGGATTATAGTGTACCCTGCCTTCCCCAATATATATACATATTTATCTAAGAAATTTTCGACAATACTTTCGTTCAAATAAGTGATAACTATAATTGTCTGTGAACATGTTTGCAAAATTAGGTTAAATTATATGTCTGCATTGTAAAAATTGAGACATATAATTTGCATTTATTATTTTATTTAAATGCGTTATACATATTTTTTTAGAAAGATGTTTGACCGGATTGTCGGTTATGGAGAGTGAACGTTGTGCGGAATTGTAAGATCTAGAAACACAATGTTATCGCTGTTTACGCAATACAACGGATTTTCGTACTTTCATATTCATAACTTCGCAGTGGTTTAATAATATTAAGTTTTAAACAAAATTAAGCACACTTATTAATTTTGTTTAAAACTTAATATTATTAAACCACTGTGAAGTTATGAATAAGAATGTACGAAAATCCATTGTATATTTATAAATTAACACTGAGAAAAAATTAAATCTTGTCATGGACACCCTTATAATATCAGGGAAACGAGTTTTACTTTAGAGGATTTAATTATGCGGCTGAACCGTCAATCAAAAATTACCACAAAGTTGCAATCTATTGTCTAAGCGTTGCACTAGATCCCTTTTTGAGTGAATAATCTGTTTGTCGGTGATTATCCACTCAAACATGGATGTAGTGCAACGCTTAGACAATAGATGGCACCTTTATGGTAATTTCATGATTAAAGAAATTCGCTGCGGACAAAATTTATTAATCAATAATATATTTGAACTTGAGAATTCACTGCGCAGAAAATTCATTGTTTAAGAAAAACACTCTTCGAAAAATTTACCAATTGGACAGTTTAAAGTATACAAATATTGAAATATAAAGAAAATTCTTTGCACAGAAAATTCGTTACTAAAAATATCAATGCTTAAAATTTCGTTGCAAAGGAAATTCTTTAAAAAACATTATTGATCTACTTCCAAGTTAGAAAATCGGTTAAGTAGATAATTCATTATTTAACAAAAATCAATCTTTAAAAAAAAATTACTAAATGCAAAATTCTTTGCAGAGAAAACTCGTAATTCAAAAAAATCAAAGCTTTAAAAACATTATTTTTTAACTTAACTGAGAATTGATTGCACCGAAAATTCATAATTATTTTGCTAATTTGAAAAATACTACATAAAAAAAATTTGATATTCAACAAAATTAATGCTTAAAATATTTGTTACAAAGGAATTTTTTTGAAAAAACATTTACAAAAGTTATTCTTTTGTAACTATTATTATTTTAGAAAATTGATTGCACAGAAGAAATATTTAAAAATATTAACCTTCAGAAAATTCACTAAAAGGAAATTTCTTTGCTTGGAAATTTCGCCATTAAGAAAAATCAAACTTAAAACATTAATTGTACAGAAAATTCTTTTAAAAAAAATAATTACAGACAAAACTGAAAAATGCGTAGTTAATAATTCGTTATTCAAAATAAATAAAACAATTTACTTTGTTGGTATCACTTCTTTTTTTAAGTTAATTGTTTTATTTATTTTTAATCATCAAACTATACTATGAAGTGAAAGCCTCGACAATTGCTTATTTAAAAGTTTGTTGTTCAGAAAAATCAATACTTAGCAACTTTGTTGCACAGAAAATTCTATGCAGATAAAATTCTTTAATTTAATAAAATGTAAAATAAACCTGTGCAGGAATTTCATTATTTTGAAAAGTCAATTGTTACAAAATTCGCGAATTAGAAAATTCTCTGCACAGAAAATTCGTCATTTATAAAATCTATATTTAAAAACTTCTTTATGCAGAAAACTTATTATTGAAAATATCTAAACTTTGAAAATCATAAAATTCATTATTAAAAAAAATCAATTTTTAGTAATTGTAGTTTACACATTCTAATATTTTGAGGGAGGAATAGTAGACACACACCCACCCTACATATTTATTTAGAAAACTCGCTTATTCGAAAATTTTTGATATAAACGTTGAAATATAAAGAAAATTCTTTGCATAGTAAATTCGTTATTTTAAAAACTCATTGCTTAAGAAATTTGCCGCAGAGGAAATTCTTACAAAAATATTTTGTACAAAAATCATTCTTTCCTAATCCTTTAACTTTATTTTGATTATTTTACAAAAATCCATATTTAAAAAATTCCTTGCTTAGGAAATTCGTCAATTAAAAAAAATATACTTATAAAATTCGTTACACAAAAGTTATTTGAAGAAAAAAATTACTATTAAATAAAATCTAAACTTGAAAAATCAACGGCGCAAAAAATCGGTTTTCAAAAAAAAATTCGTTAGAAAATTAAAAAAAAAAACATAATTTTCTAATAAATAGAAAAAACACGAAAATATTTTCGTGTTTTTTCTATTTATTAGTGAATTTTCTACAACGTAAAGGACTTATATATATATTTTATTATTAACATAATTTTCAATATTTGTTCCAAATAAAATTAATTTTTGAATAAACTACTTACTTGAAAGTCAATTTTTAGAAAAATCGGTAATTAGAAAATACTTTGCCCAGAAAATTCGTAGTTTAAAAATGTCAAATCTTAAAAAACGTGTTGCGAATGAAATTTTATTATACAGGGTGAGTTTTTTTTCGATGTTCTCTATGGGGATCTCGGAAACTAAAAGAGATAGAGAAACGGTTAAATGGAAAAAGAAGTGTAGATTTACGAGACGAATAAAATTCCACTTATAGATTATTATAAACAACTGCAATTGTTTTACTTTCATCTTTTTCATGGCTATCCATTTTTATTTATAATAAAACGTAAAATGACTATAACTCACTTATTTTTAGAAATAACTATGTCGTATATCATATTGGATTAAAGAGAAAAAATTTACTTTTTGAATGAGGCTAAATCCAACTATTGTTTCCATTAAAAAAAATGTAAGTTTGCGCCATATCCCGGAAAATAATGGCGATAAAAATTTTCTGATTATTTTTTATTAATCTACATAAAATTATCTAAAACTTTGTCGTTTACAGTTTTTTTCTATCTGTCATAATAACCGAGATATATTGATTTGAAAAAAATTACACTTTTTTCAAAATATCTAGTTACCTTTGACTTTTTTGAAAACTTTGAAAGTGGAATTTTATTCGTCTCGTAAATCTACACTTATTTTCCCATTTAACCGTTTCTCTATCTCTTATAGTTTCCGAGAATCCCATAGAGAACACCTAAAAAAACTCACCCTGTATAACATTATTTACAAAAATCATTTTTGATAAATTATTAACTTGGAAAATTGTGTGCGAAGAAAAGACAATATTTTAAAACATCAATATTTAGAAAATTTGCTAATTGGAAAATTCTTTTCATACAAAATTCCATATTTAAAAAAAAACAATGTTTAAAAAGATTATTTTCACAGAAAATTATTTGCAGACAGAATTTATAATTCAACAAAATGAAAACTTGGAAAATACAGTGAGCAGAAAATTAATTATTTTATTGTTAATCAATTTATTATTAAAAAACAATTCTTACAAAATTCATGGCAAAAAAATCACTAAAGAAACAATATTTACAAAATTAGTAAACTATTAAATTAAAATAATAATTAGAATTAGAACTAATTCTTCTGAGCTTTCTGCAAATAAAAATGTAAAAACTATTAACAAATATTAATTAAATTAAACAGCAGTTTGTGCTAAAAAATCATTAAAAAATAATCTTTTTTAAGCAAATTTGTCAATTACAAAATTTGCTAGATAAATGTTGAAATATAAAAAATATTTTTTTTCGAAAGAAAATTCTATAAACAAAATTCAATTTATAATAAACTCGTTGTAAAGAAAATTCTTTAAAAAACATTAATTCTAAATAACATGATTTTCTTAATAAACAATTTTCTTGAACATCAATCTTAAAACAGTTTATAGGTCAGAAAATTCTTCGCACAGAAAACTGGTTATTTAAAAATATTAATCCGTAAAAAAACTGGTTGCAAAGAAAATTTCTAAAAAAAAATTTCAAATTAAATAAAGTTTTAATCGTTCAAAAATTGAGTATTTGAGTTATTTAACTTTGTACAATTTCTATTTGAGAAACTCTAGTGTTATTTATTCATTTATTTATTTATTTATTTCCCAAGTTAATTATTTACTGAAAAAAGTTATAAAAAATAATAAACATGTGACACAAAAGTTATCTCATGTGATTATGGTTTTATTTATTTTAATTGTAATAATTGGAGGGTGGGATAGTGGCCACCCACCCACCCTATATATATTTATTTATATTTAAAGTAAAACTTTAATGTAAAATTCATGAACATTATCAGCAGTAACTTGATGTTTTTATTTTAGAAAATCGAAGCAGAAGAAGTGATTTAAGTATATATGTATATATAGGGTGGGTGGGTGATCTCTAATCCTTAAAAGTATACGAGTTTGATTGCATTAAATTGGACATGAGAAAAATTATATTTTATTTATTGTATAAAAACTTCATTTTTTCCAATTTCTATTTGAGAAATCGTAGTTTACACATTCTAATATTTGGAAGGTGGGATAGTAGACACCCACCCACCCTGCATACTTATTTCAATTTACAAATCATAATTGGGTAATTTTTTGAATAGGAAATTCGTTATTAATAAAAATCAATGCCTCAAAAATTCTATTAACAGAAAATTCTACAAAAATCAATTCGTTGCAAACAAAATTTATTATTTAATAAAATGTAATCTTGGAAAATTCATTGCGTAGAAAATTGTTATTTGAAAAATTCAACCTTTTGAAAATTCACTATTTAGAAAATGTAATATAAAGAAAATTCTTTGCACAGAAAAATCAATGATTCAGAACAATCGAGAAAGAAAAAAAGAAGGAAAAATTTGGATAATTCAGTGCGTAATAACCACTTCAACAATCAATCAATATTTAGAAAATGTATTAAATATTAAAAATGTTTCAATATAAAGAAATTTCAATTCATTTTTTTTAATATCTGCAGAAAATTTGCTTCATTCTAAAAAATAACAATGCTTCAATAAAATATTCGTTTTATAGAAAATTTCGTTAAAAGATTCGTTACAGACAAAAGTTATTTATTAATATTTATTGCATAGAAAAATTACTTATTCAAAATCTACTATATAAATTCTTTGTGTAGAAAATTCGTCACTTAAATTAAATAAATCAACGCTTAAACAAATTACAAGTTTGAACGAAAATTCTTTATAAAAACAATACTTACATTACAATTGTTAACTATTTACTTGGAAAATTGATTGCGCGGATTATTTTAAAAAGTCAACCTTTAGAAAACTCACTAAATATTTGATTGATCTACACGGAAAATTATAAAAGAAACTTGGAAAATTTACTACACAGAAAGTAGATTATTAAAAAAACTTGTTTTTTTGCATAGAAATTTATTACCAAAAAAATTGTTGCACAGAAAATCATTGCAGACAAAATTTATTATTTGATAAAATGTAAACTTTAGAAAATTCACCAATTGAAAAATTTACTGCATAAATGTTGAAATATGAAAAAATAAAATCGTTTTACAGAAGATTCGCTATTCAAAAAATCAATACTTGAAAACATGTTTCAAGGAGAATTCTTTAAAAAAAACATTATTTACAAAAATCATTTGTTAATAAGCGATTAACTTACAATGAAAATTGTTCTTTATTAAAAAAAAATAATTGGCGTTCTTTATAATATCTATTATTCATTTAAAATTAATTCACTGTATCGAAAATTCATTATTTAAAAGACAAGACATTAAAACAAGATATTTTAATCCTACAAATGCATTTTGATTTCTTTTAATCCAAGTTTTGAATGCTGCCATTTTGTTTTCAGAAGTGATACCTCAATTGTTTCATATGGATGTTAAAGATACGTTAATTTTTAACGTATTTTGTAATTTTTAAGCTAATCCTACAGTTAGTTAATTTTTTACAATTTTTCAAACCGACGAATGCATTTCGATTTTGAATGCTGCCATTTTGCTTTCCGAAGTGGCACATCAATTGTTTCATATGCATTTTAAATATACGTTAATACTGAACGTATTTTGTAATTTTTAAGCTAATCCTAGGATTAGTTAATTTTTTACAATTTCTCAAACCGACGAATGCATTTCGATTTCTTTTAATTCAAGTTTTGAATGCTGCCATTTTGTTTCCAGAAGGGATACATCAATTGTTTCACATGGATTTTAAAGATACATTAATTATGAACATATTTCGTAATTTTTAAGCTAATCCTACGATTAGTTAATTTTTTACAATTTTTCAAAACTACGAATGCATTTTGTTTTCTTTTAGTTCAAGTTTCCAATGCTGCCATTTTGTTTCCAGTAGTGATACATCAATTGTTTCATATGGATTTTGAAGATACATGAATTCTGAACGTATTTTGTAATTTTTTAAGCTAATTATACGAGATCGTTATTTAAAAGTATTAATGTTTAAAAAATTCGTTAAAAATGTTGCAGATAAAATTTATTAATTGACATTCGTATTTCTCGAACCGACATTGAACGTTTAGAGTTTAGTGTAAATATAGGAAAGAGTTTATTTATTTTCTAAGAATAAAACGTAAGGCCGCCTGTGTTATTTCGGGAATAATACGCAACGTTTCACTTAAAATTTCAAGTTTCGCATAAATAAAATTGACGGATGCGTGTTTAGACATCGATTTGCACGCTAGAAAAATTTACATTGTAAACAACTGTTAACGGCAATCGGTAAGGTTATTTGTTAAATCAACAGTTTATATATTTTTGTATTACGGTAATCGCTAATATTTTTTATTAAATCAACGTTCTAGATACTACTGTTTTAGAAGTGCAAGATTCATACCCGCTGAAGAAATTCCAGAATCCATTGACACTGTCAACGGACTGGAGACCGCTCCGGGCGATAGCTCCGGTTTTTTCGCTATTGTGGCATAAATGCTGCCGTCCAGCGGACCGAACGTATGGTTTACGTCATCTAGAACAAAAATTTAATTAATGTCATGCAGACAACACACAAAGACACAATAATAACATATTAATTAAATATGTGATTCTCGAATCATTTTTTTTTAATCCGATCCGTTTCGATTTTATTGATTAATTTACTTTGTATTATTTTCTTATATATATATAAAAAGAGCAAGAGAGAGAGAGAGTGAGAGAGACAGTTTCGAATCGGAGAATCGCGCATGCTGCAACTTTCCAATTAACCCGGTTTTGGACTAATTAAATCACGTGAAGTGTGTTGGCTCCGTAGGACATCATTAAATTTTCTTAATCTGTTGATTAATTATAATTAATAATTTATTTCAGAAAACACGTTTTAATGTCTACATCGTGTACACTAACATTAATAATTAATTCTCTTCCGAATGTATACATCAACAAGTGTTTTTAATCTGAAATCATTTATAATTGTCAAATATTTACGTCATAATCATGTGTATTTCTAACCTCTAAATTAGGTTAATGATATATGTTTCTAACCTTAAATTTATGTATTATCCCATAAATACCCCTTTCCTATGTACTTTAATATCAATGAAGAACAATCTAAAGACTTAAAACTGTATTTTCTACTTAATTCATATCTTGCCTTAATTTTGGGACACTTTATAAATTACACTGGTTTAAAAATGACGCCGATAACAGCGCCCTCTTTAAATTATGTTGCAAACCTACTTAAACATACAACTCATTACGCTGCATATTCCTTAGATTGAGGACTTTCATCGATATTAAAGATCTAGAGTTGATTTACAGAAAATCCGCTAATCTCCTATACTATATCATTTATTTATTTCTTATTCATCACTTGGTGAAACATTATTTCGTCTTAAAAATTGATACTGATAACAGCGCCCTCTATGAACGATGCCGAGAACCTACTACAACGTTCCACCGATTATTTACATAAACTACCAACAATTCATAATCCTCCAATTACATTACACTCCTTTTAATGATTGAGTGTGTAAAATTACACGATTCGCAGTTTTTTTTTTCTCTTTGTAACCATACCGCCAACAACAAAACGGAAAAAAAACGCGTATGAAATATTACGGCGCACCGCAATAGCCGCGGGGCGACACATTTACGCTGTGTAAATACACGGTGTATAATTAAGGTGTAATAAGTCATTACCTTGATTCCGCGGTGCTCGAGCAGAACGTAATTAGTATTAATTTATTCCGAACGGCGCACGCCCACGCGGCTACACCCGTCTCTGCATAACACTGTCCGCGAAGGAGAAAAGTCTCAAGAGATGCGAGCTCGCCAGCCCCCTCTTTATGCCGCCACCGCGGTCAAGTGGGAGATTTTTTTCCCGCAAAAATCGTTTCGCGATCATCGGAACGAGCGTGGGAGGGAAGACCGCTGCGGGACTTATACGGAAAAAAATTATAACAGCGGCGGTGGTGAGGAATTCGTTGTCCGTGGCTCGTTTCTCGGTATCCCACAAGGATCGGCGTTTGTGAATAATTTAAGACGCTACAGGTTCTACTAGAAATAGTTATTATGGTTCGGATGGAATTTATGATTTGGTCGTATTTATTTATTCCAAGAAAATCAACGCGAATTTAAACAAATAATTGTAATCTATTATTGCACTAAGAAAAAGATGAATTATCGTACTTTTGACCTTTTCTAATAACTAACGTATTACCCTAGCGTACTCTTGACTTTTATTTATTGTTTTAGTGTTCTCTTGACCCATCCCAATAAATTGTCCATTGCTCTAGCGTACTCTTGACCTATTTCAATAAATTATTCTTTTTTCTAGCGTAATCTTAACCTTTCCCACTAAATAGTTCATTTCTTTAGCGTACTCTTGGCCTATTCCAATAAATTATGCACTGTTTTAGCGTACTCTTGACCTTTCCCACTAAATTGTTCATTGTTCTAGCGTATCTTTGACCTATTATAATACATCATTTATACATTTTTATACTCGTAAACTTTTCCAATAATTAATTTATTGCTCTAGCGTACCATTGTCCTTTCCTAATAATTTATTCATTGCACTAGCGTACTCTTGACCTATCCCAATAAATTATCCATTTTTCTGGCGTACTCTTGACCTATCCCACTAAATAGCTTATTGTCCTAGCGTACCCTTGACCTATCCCAATAAATTATTCACTGTTCTAGCGTACCCCTGACCTTTCCCATTAAATGGTTCAACGTCCTAGCGTACCCTTGACCTACCCCAATTAATTATCTAGTGGGATTGGTCAGGAGTACGCAAGGGCGCAAGTATATTTATAATCAATTCTATTATAAAAAAAATAAATTAAAATAAAACAAATATAAATTGTCATGAAAAAATTAATGAAAAATATGTAAAACATTTAAAAAAAAAATAGACAAATCAATTGGTTTTGTCTTTTCCAATATAAATCGTTTGTTGTCAAATATTTTAATTTTATAATTGCCTTTCCAGAGTTTCTTTAATGGCAATATTTCTATTAGAGTATTTTTTAATATAATCAATTATTTCGCGTATGTTTTTAAATTTAATTTTAATTGTATTTTATCAGCATTATTCATGGATTATTATTAAACAAGTGAAGTGAAGGAATAAAGTGAGTGTTATTTTTATTTTCATTTTTAACAGCACTTTTTTATAACAACTAATTTATATTTCATTTGTTTAACTAAAATTGTTTCTGCCTTCAAAGAAATAATTTAAAAAAAACAAATGGGCTAAAGTTAAAGAATTGCTTTTGTTTTTTTTTTAATTTCAACTGTAATTGTTATTTCAGATTTCTAATCAATTGTTTCACATTCTTTTTTACATAATTGCAAACCAAAAGTCGTTTTTGAAGTCAAATGGTTTTTATCAGATTTTTTTCTCATAATTGTTTTTCCAATTTTCTTTTTATTTCAACAGTTTTTTGACAAATTCTTTTCTTAGCCAATTGATTTCTGGTTTTTGTCTTAGCTGTGACAGTGGCGTCAAATTAAGAAATATACATACAGGAATAAAAATGTGTCTAAATAAGTACAATTCATTCAATTTTGAACATAAAAATTCTTAATACGGTTCTACAGCGAGTAGAATTTCTACAATTGTTTTTCCTCTTTTAAAAATTTAAGCAAAGTATTGAATTAAAATTAAATTGTTGTTTCCTATGTTTCTTTTTCTTTTAAAAGAAGTTAAAAGCTATTGTGGTCAAAAATCACAAATCAATTGGCTATATATAAATTTTTAAAGCAAACAGTTGAAATTAAAAAAAAATATGTGTGAAACAATTAATTTAAAAAAGAAACTGTAGTTAAAAAAAGATAATTATGAGAAGAAAAAACATAAAAACAATATCTAAGAATACGAAAACAAAAACCAAAAACTTGTAATGGAATTAAAAATATATATATATGTAAAACAATTGATTATCAACAAAATTGTTACTTAAAAAATAAAGAAATGACAATTACAGTTAAAAAAGGACAAAAAATTAGTCAATTTTATTTGGTTTTGTCTTCTTTTAAAATTTTAATTGTTTATTATCAATGACAAAAATCAATTAGATAAACTGAAATCAAAAAATCTGATAAGAGAAATTATCAAATAAAAAACATTTTACAATAAAAACAAATTTATTTCAAAAAAGACAAAACCAATTGAAGTTTAATAAAAATCAAGTTAATTTTTTTATAAAAACATTTAAAATTTTTCAGAATATAAAAAGGTTCATTATAAATATTACAAATAAAAAAACATCTTTAAAAGAAACAATTATGAAAAATAAAAACTTCTGGAAACAATTGAAATTAAAATGAAAATTACAAAAATAATTTTTTTAAAATTGGTTTTTGTTTTTTTCTTCAAATTTTAATTAGTTGTTTCAGATATATATTTTTTTTTCTTTAAAGAGATGACAAAAAAAGCCTAAAATTTGGCTGAGCATGAAACAATTTCTACAAAAAACGGTAAACAAGTAAAAATAATTAAGTAAAACAATTGAATATAAAAAACTGTAATTTTATAAAATTTGGAAAGACAAATATGAGATTAAATTTAGATTAAAAGCAACAAAAAGCACGAAAACATTTAAAAAAATATCTGATACAATTGATTATCAATAGAATTTAAATTTAACAACAAATATAAAATGACAATGACTATTGAAATAATAAAAGACAAAAATTCTTCAAAATTGTTTTTGTCTTATTTAAATTTCAATTGTTTTTTTTTCTTTCTTTATAGACAGAAACAATTTTATTTAAACAGAAACGAAAAATCTGGAAAGACAATTATGAAATAAAATCATTTGACAAAAAAAACAAATTAAAAAAAAGAAGAAAAAAGTTAAACAGAAACCAAAACAAAACTGACCATATATTATTGAAATTTAACAAAATGCGAATAAAAAAAGTTATTATAAAAATTATAATTAAAAAACAAAGATCTAAAAAACAATTACAATTAAAAAAGTTAAAAAAATGCTTTAATTTTAATGCATTTTTCTTTTCATTTTTAATTTCAGTTGTCTTTTCAGTTCTTGCTTTTTGTTTAAAGAGAAGATTAAAGCTATTGTAGTTAGAAAACATACCTAAATTAAATTTTAATCAAAACATTTGAGATTTTTTAGTTGTTTTTTATTTAGATATCTTTTTTCTTTCACTAAAAAAGGACAAAAACGATTTTAGTTAGACAAAACCAGAAATTAATTGATCATGAAATTATTATGACAAAACAATTGAATTATATAAAAAATATACTGGAAAGAAAATTATGACATAAACATTTTACAAAAAACCATTGATATTACAAAAAGACAAAACCAATTGTATAACTAAAATTGGTTTGTCTTTGTTTTAAACTTAATTTGTTCTTTTAAAAAGAGCCAAAAACAGTAGTTAAAAGTTAAAAATGATCATAAAAAAATATATATAAAAAATTGTAAAATTAAAAAAAAAATGAGAGATTTACACTTGATAAAGAAATAATTGAAATATTGAAAAAATAAAACAATCATTCAAAAAAATGTAATTTATAAATAGAAAATATCTGAAATTACAATTACCAAAAAATTAAGTGAAATGATAATTACGAAAACTCTACAATAAAATTTTAAACGACAAAAATTATTGACGTTGAAAATTTTAAAAAACTCTGAAATACAAGAAGACAAAACCAATTCTTGAAATTCATCTGAACGGATTTGATAAACAAAGATAAAAACAATTGAAATTTAACAAAATTCGAAACAGTTAATTATAAAAATTATAATAAAAATGTATATGAATATTGAAATTAAAATTAAACTTTTGTTTCAAGTGTTTCTTTTACTTTAAGACAAAAAACTATTGCAGTTAGACATTTGATAAAAACATTTGAAATTTAGAAAAAAAACATAAAAACAAAAAAAAAACAATTGGCAAAGAAAGTTGAAATTTAAAGTATATTATTAGACTGTTTTGAGAAAAAAACATCTGATAAAAACAATTGAAATTTATAAAGACATATAAAAGCAAGACAAAAAAATTAATCATGAATAATTTTAAAAAAATGAATCAATTGATTGGAAACAAAACTGTAATGTAGAAAAATGTGAAGTGGCAATTACAATTGAAATTTAAAAAATACTTTAATTTTTTTGTCTTTTTCTTTTCGCTTAAATACAGAAACAATTTTAGTTAAACTGAAACCAAAAATCTGGAAAGACAATTATGAAATGAAAACATTGTACAAAAATAAATTTAAAAATGACAAAAACAATTGAAGTTATAAACAAAAACCAAAACAAAATAGGTCATTTATTTTTTTATTTTCAAATTTTAATAAAATGTTGTTTCTTTAAACAATTAAAATTTATCAAAATGTAAAAAAGTTAATTATAAACATTATAAATCTAAAAAAAACATTAAAAAAATTATAAAAAAAGTTCTGAAAGCAATTTACTTAAAAAGAAATATACAAAAATGTTTTTTTAATTTTATTTTGTCTTTTTCTTTAATTTTCAATGGTTGTTTTAGATTTTTTTTTAAAGATGTCAAAAACTATTGTTAAACAAAAACCTAAAAATCAGTTGGGCATGAAAAAATTCGTACAAAGAACAGCTGAAGTTAAAAAAAAGAAGTAAAATAATTGTAAAAAACTGTTATTTTATAAAATTTGGGAAGACAATTATCAGATAAAAAAATTAGATTAAAAACAAAACAAAAATGGAAGGAAAACATTTTTAAAAAAGTATGTGATACAATTGATTAGCAACAAAATTTTAATTTAAAATAAATATAAAATGAAAATTACAATTGAAATTACAAACGACAAAAATAATTCTTCAAATTTAATTGTTTTTATCTTATTTCAATTTCAATTCTTTTTTTTCCAGAAACAATTTTATTTAAACTGAAACCATGAAATTATGAAATAAAAACATTTGACAAAAAAACAAATTTGAAAAAGACAAAAACAATTGAAGTTAAACAGAAACTAAAATAAAACTGGCCATAAAAATCTGATAAAATTCTGAATTAAAATTTAACAAAATATGAATAAAAATAAATTAATTATAATTAAAAAACTATTAGATTTAAAAAATGTAGTTTTTTTCAGATAGTTTTGCTATAAAACAGATAAAACAATTGTAGTTAAATAAAAACCAAAAATGAATTGGCCATGACAAGTTGATAAAAAAAACAAATGATTAATTTCATTTGTTTTTTTTTGTATACGTGTAACAATTAATTTCGAGTTAAACAAAAAATCTGGAAAGACAATAAAAAAACGCATTGGAATAAAATTCAAAAAACAATTGATGTTAAACAAAAAAAACAATTGGTCGTAAAAGAATTCTGGGAAAAAGCAATTGAACTAAAAAACAATTGAAATGAAAACGACTAAAACATTAATATTAATTTTAATAAAAACTATACAATAATGAAACATTTTGAATAAAATAATTGAAATTATAATAAAAGGAAATAATTTATTATAAAATTGTTTACAATTTTAAAAATCTGAAAAGATATTTAATAAAAAGCAATTTAAATATAACAAAAGACAAAGACAATTGACGCTAAAGAAGTATTTTCATCATTTTTTCATTTCGATTGGTTTTTTAAAATTGTTTTTAGATTTTTTTTATTAACATTCCGTTGTAATCCATGTTTTTAAATTTTTCATTCGGTTTTTTCGATGAAGAGGAATTCTAGTTAAATGAAAACCAAAAATCGATAGAGTTTAAAAAAATATTGCCAAAAAAAACAAAAAAAATACGTGAAACTATTAATTTAGAGGAAAAAAAACTCTAACGAAGAAATGGCAATAAAAAAATCTGGAATGACAATTAAAAAAAACAACAGAACATCGGAGAAAAACAATTTAAATATGAAATTAATTATTGTGCCCTGTCAATAACAGTTACGGACCGGTTTCGATCTAATTTGGTTCTCATCAGCGTATCGCAGTTAGAGACAGGGAATCGAGTTTGTTGTTTTACTTTTATGGTAATATCTTGAATATAAAAGGCCAACAACAATTGAAGTTATACAAAAAACAAACAAAAATCAGTTAGCCGTAAAAAATTCCAACATTGAAATTAGAAAAATGTTGTTTAAAAATTCTGAAAAGAAAATTACGAAAAAACCTCTGAAATAAAAGAAGACAAAAACAATTCTTGGAATTCAGATCAATTGGCCATAAAAAATTCTAACAGAAAGAGAATTGACATAACTTATAACCAAAAAATCTATTGAAATAGAAAAAAAAACGTGAAAAATTCTAGGATCTAACAAAAAATGCAGTTTAAATAAAATATTTAAAAAAATAGTAAAGAAACATTAACGAAGACAATTAGAAAAAAAAACATCTGAATAAAAGAATTTATATAACAAAATCAAAAACAATTTAAGTTAAATAAAAACTAAAAAAAAAACTACTAGCCATAAAAATTCTGATAAATCAACAACTGAAATTAAAAAATATAAAAAGGACAGTTTAAAAATTCTGAAAAACAATTGAGGTTAAGAAAAACAAATAAATGGATTATGAAAATTAGAATTAAGAACTTACAAAAATTATAATTAAAAAAACAGGAATGAAGGTGATGCCAACAATTTGGTGGAATTTTAAATGAATTGTTCTTTTTTATCTTCTGCCGAACAACACAACGATCACTTTTAAAATGCAGTGTCAACAGCTTGACAAATTGAATGGTACACACAGAAAACGCCAGAATTGATCAATAAAAATGGTCCACCAAGATAATGCAAGACCGCATACAAGTTTATAGTAACTCGACAAAAGCATTTACAGCTTGGATAGGAAATACTTCCACACCCACCATATTCCCTAGATCTGGCACCTTCTGGTTATTATTGTTCTCAAGTTCAAAAGGAAATCGTAAACAAACAATTTGCAAACGTAGAAGTTAATTACAAAATGACTGGTTTATTTCTTCAAATTTATTGTTACTACCATAAGTGCATAGGACAAACTACTGGCTGGATTTTATTCAAAGTTTAATCAACACTCATGAAAATAGACGTTTTATGAATATTTCAATAAAAACGTTCAACAAATTCTAGGTGTTGCAAATTTTATGGTCAAGTCAGTATATATTCAATTTAATTCAGTCTCATTATTACCAAAACAAATTACAATACATTAACATTTACATTTTTACACGTGTCGTGTAAGTGCCAATAAAAAATAACATTTCGCTCACTTCGCGTCTTTATTACGAGATTATATTTTTTTGATAACGAAAATCCTCCATTCCACGAACCGTTCGTTTTACGATGATGAATTCATTAGCGACTTTTCAGTGTCGCATTATGTATGCATTACACGAAAACATCATTGACCTTGCAGGAGGCTTGCCAAAACGAGTTTATAACGCTGAGGTAGTAGTAGTAACATATTTTGTAAGTTCGTGCCGAAACATCGAAATAACACGTAAATAATTCGGCGACGATGGTTGAAATGTAAACCCAAAATATTCTAAATAAAATTTAATGAATATAATAATTGTGAAATCTAATTCCTACTAGAAAAAATCTCGAAAAATCCTTGAATTGTATTGTACAATGGATAAATAAATACTATCTATCTATTGTCATTCTAGAAATCCCAGTATAGACTCTAAATTTAAAAATCCTAATTCAACCATATTTGATTTCATCCATCAACGCATTAAAGACTGACGCCTTATAATTGGACAAAGGGCAGAAAGACCTCTTCATTCGTGACACATTATTTATTATTTAAATGTTAACTAATGTAATGTAAAAAGTTTGTCAATAAAAATATGTATTATTAATTGTGAAATATAATATGATTCTTGGAAATTTGGTTTTAAAATCAAATTCAATCAAATTTTATCATCTTTTAGTGCTGATTTTATAGAATATTTCGAAACTAATCTTTCATCAGTATCAATTAGTCTGATTTTTAAAATTAATTCATTGATTGATTACCTGTAATATTTTTTCATCCATTATCTTTTTAATATTGTAAACATTTTTTATTCAAGATTTTTGAAAGAAAACAAACTTTAAATTGTTTTAAAGTGTTTCTTTGAAATATAATTTCGTTCCTTTTCTTATCAATCAGGGAATCAGGGTTAATTCATTTTGGGTCACCGTTTATTGTCTTAATTGACAATTTTTTGACAACGTCTACGATATTTTTAAACTCATCAATTCTTAGCAAATAACGATGAATTAAATTCACACTAAAAAATTGTGTTTAATTAACCTCTAATTAGTTAGCAAATAAAATTTTAAATAATGAAAATTAGGGATTGAACTGGGCGTAAAATAGAACCTTGGGGAATACCATATTCATTAATTTTTTCAAAATTGAAAACATGATATGGATTAAATACATATTTATTAGCAGTCGTTTCAAAAAGTTTATTGTAAATTTTCTTCTAGTATGGCAAGTTTAATTAATCAATTAATTAATTAACATTCTGAATTATTTGTTAAAAATTGATATTTACCTGCGATCTTTGAAAGTTTTTTTTTTTTTCGTGGAAAGCACATGCACTCACTGATTACGTATTCGTGTGTCTTGCGGTGAGAGAAAACCGAAATAATACTGAAGCAGAAGCACGGAAATGGACGAACTTTATTTCGAACCATACGAAATAAGCACGCCTGTTGGCTAGAAATAACACCAAGATATAGCACACACACACACTAACACACACATGCACACACCATGGGTACGCAGGGACGGAGTGGCCATCAAGTAGAAACACGATCTTTAAATATTTATCATAACTGGATTTAACAACTCCCAATAGACACCAAAATTTACGTTATTGGTAACTCATTAATTTAAACCATAACATACCTCTTCGGAATTAAAACCAAGATCTCGCTAATATTGTTTTGATTGGAGGGTGTAATAGTGGCCAACCACCCACCCTCCATATATCCTTGCGCATAAACTAGAAACAGTCGATGTGTTTCCAAAAAATTCAAACCATGAAATTTACGAAATTTCAACAAAATAAAATCACCAATGCAGTTGATGTAAATAATAAATATGTAGGGTGGGTGGGTGTTCACTATCACACCCTTCAATCACTTCTTTCTTTCTAGACTTTGCCTGAATGAATCATTAATTCCGTTCAAAAGGATTCAAGTTTAAAAAAATTAATATTTAATTCTATAAATTATTACATTTTAAAACTTCTCCTTTGTGATGAAATAATTAAATTTTAAATCAAATTCTAGCTGATGTTGTTTTAATTGGAGGGTGGGATAGTGGCCACCCACCCACCCTACAAATATTTTTGTACATAAACTACGGACAGTTGTTTGTTTTCCAAAAAAAAAAATTAAACGAAATTTCATGAAAAGTTCATCAAATCAAAATCAACCTTCAATTCTAGCTGATGTTGTTCTAATTGGAGGGTGGGATAGTGGACACCCACCCACCCTACATATATTTGTGTACATAAATTATGGATTTAAGAAAAAAAAAACAAAATTTCATGAAAAGTTCATCGAATCAAAATCACCATTGCAGTTGATGTTAATTAAACAGCAAATAAAATTGCAAATATTGGAGATTAAGTATATAATGTGCCCTAACGTAGAGCCTTGGGGAACACCAAATGAAAAGCATTAGAAATACAAGAATCATAGGTGGAAAATGGTTAACCTCTGTCAAAAATCTCATGTTTGAACAGAGAAAGAAGTTTCCTGAAGATTTCAATTCTGTTTTTCGTTTTAAATATTTCTCGCAGGGAATCCGTCGCTTATTAAAACTGGAGGGTAGGATAGTGGCCACCCATCCACCATACATATACAAAGAGAATTAAACTACAACAGTGCTTAGAATAATCTTAAAACATCTACATAAGATTTGTTATTATTTAGGAAACTAAAACAGGTACAGTGGTGAATATAAAATTGTATATGCAGGATGGGTATAGATAGAGGCCACCCATCCTATCCTCCAATCCAATAATCATCAATCAATCATACAAGAAAGAATATTTTGTTCTAATTTAATTTGATTACAAGCAGATTTATTTGATTTAATTTTAGTACAATAAATTTAAATAAATCATTTATATCACTTAATTAAAAACACAGTTATATAATTATGTTTTTAATTAAGTGATATTTAACCTTCACGTACATCATTTATAAATATTGAAATGATGATTTTATAACAATGAATAAATAAATTAAATAAGCTTGATAATAAATCATCAAACAGAATAAAAAAATCTTATTCGCTTGCGATTTTTCAGAATTTTTAAATTTCAATCTAGTCATCCTTGAAAATTTGCTATTTTCTCTATAGCTGTTTTGTTTTGGATACTAACTATGTCATGTTGGGTATCAAATTTCATAAATTTTTGCGAACTATACGATTATGATTAAAACACTTGAATAACGTAAGTTGTTCTATAGATAAAAATTATTAAAATATGAAAACATTCAATTTCACCACGATAAACTTAAATTCGTGTATATTCAGATCAACATTCTGCCAGTAGAATGGAAATATCTCTTTTAGTTTTAATTTTAGAGAATTTTAAAACTACAATCTAGACACCCTTGAAAGAAATACACTTTCCTCTCGATTATTTTTGTTTTGCGTACTAATCACGTCGTTTTTTGTAACAAATTCCATGAATTTTTAAGAGTCAGGTCATGGTTATTAAAATTGACTTTTAATCAGAACCATTCAAGATCTAAAATTTAAAAAAACAAAAATTCAATTTTGTACTACAAGATTCAGAAACAATAATACTTTTCCTATATATTCCCTAAAGGAAAAGTAAAAATATATATAGTCTAATTAATAAATCATCAAACAGAATAAAAATATTTTGTTTGGTTGCGATTTTACAGAATTTTAAAATTTCAATCTAGTCATCCTTGAAAAATTACTATTTTCTCTATAGCAATTTTGTTTCGGATATTAACTATGTCATGTTGGGTATCAAACTTCGTAAAATTTTGCGAACTATATGATTATGATTGAAATAGTTGATTAACGCAAAATATACTATAGATAAAAATTAAAATATGAAAATATTTAATTTCAGCATGATAAACTTAAATTCGTGTATATTCAGATCAAAAATCTGCAAACAGAATTTAAATATCTGTTTTAGTTTTAATTTTAGAGAATTTTAAAATTACAATCTAGACACCCTTGAAAGAAATGCATTAACCTCTGGATTATTTTTGTTTTGCGTATTAATCACGTCGTGTTTGGTATCAAATTCCATGAAATGTTAAGAGCCACATGATGGTTATTAAAATTTGCTTTTAATCAGAACCATTTACGATTTAAAATTGAAATTTAAAAAAGCTATGATTTTATAAAAATATATACTCTTAATAATAAATCATCAACCAGACTAAAAATATATTATTCGGTTACGATTTTACAGAATTTTAAAATTTCAATCTAGTCATCCTTGAAAAATTACTATTTTCTCTATAGCAGTTTTGTTTTGGATACCAACTATGTCATGTTGGGTATCAAATTTCGTAAAATTTCGCAAACTATACGATTATGATTGAAACACTTGAATAACGCAAATTGTTCTATAGATAAAAATTAAAATATGAAAATATTTAATTTCACCACGATAAAAGTAAATTCGTGTATATTTAGATCAAAAATCTGCAAACATAATGGAAATATCTGTTATGGTTTTAATTTTACAGAATTTTAAAATTTCATCTACTCATTCTTTAAAAAAATGCTATTGTCTCTATAGCTGTTTTGTTTTGGATGCTATGTCATGTTGGGTATCAAATTTCATAAAATTTCGCGAACTATATGATTATGATTGAAACACTTGACTAACGCAAATTTTTATAAAGATAAAAATTGAAACATTAAAATATTTAATTTCATCACAATAAACTTAAATTCGTGTATATTCAGATCAAAAATCTGCAAACCGAATGGAAATATCTATTTTGGTTTTAATTTTACAGAATTTTAAAATTTCAATCTAGTCATCCTTGAAAATTACTATTTTCTCTATAGCTGTTTTGTTTTGGATGCTAACTATGTCATGTTGGGTATCAAATTTCGTAAAATTTTGCTAACTATATGATTATCATTGAAACACTTGATTAACGCAAATTATTCTATAGATAAAAATTAAAATATGAAAATATTTAATTTCACCACGATAAAATTAAATTCGTGTATATTCAGATCAAAAATCTGCAAACAGAATGGAAATATCTGTTTTAGTTTTAATTTTACAGAATTTTAAAATTGTAATCTAGACACCCTTGAAAGAAATACACTTTCCTCTCGATTATTTTTGATTTTCGTACTAATCACATGGAGTTTGGTATTAAATTTCATGAAATTTTAAGAGCCTCGTGATGGTTATTAAAATTTGCTTTTAATCAGAACCATTTATGATTTAATATTGAAAAAAAAACTACAATTTTATAAAAAATATATAGTCTAAATAATTAATTATCAAACGGAATAAAAATATCTTATTCGGTTGCGATTTTACAGGATTTTAAAATTTCAATCCAGTCATCCTTGAAAAATTACTATTTTCTTTATAGCAGTTTTGTTTTAAATGATAAGTATGTCATGTTGGGTATCAAATTTCGTAAAATTTCGCGAACTATACGATTATGATTGATGAAACACTTGAATAACGCAAATTGTTCTATAGATAAAAATTAAAATATTTAATTTCACCACGATAAATTTAAATTTGTGTATATTCAGATCAAAAATCTGCAAACCGAATGGAAATATCTATTTTGGTTTTAATTTTACAGAATTTTAAAATTTAAATCTAGTCATCCTTGAAAAAATACTATTTTCTCCATAGCAGTTTTTTTTTTGATAAAAACTATGTCATGTTGGGTATCAAAAAATATTTAATTTCACCACGATAAACTTAAATTCGTGTATATTCGGATTAAAAATCTGCAAACAGAATGAAATTATCTGTTTTAGTTTTAATTTCAGAGAATTTTTAAATTACAATCTAGTCATCCTTGAAAAAATGCTATTTTCTCTATAGCTGTTTTGTTTTGGATGCTAACTATGTCATGTTGGGTATCAAATTTTATAAAATTTTGCGAACTATATGATTATGTTTGAAACACTTGACTAACGCAAATTTTTCTAAAGATAAAAATTAAAATATGAAAATATTTAATTTCACCACGATACATTTCAATTCGTGTATATTCAGATCAAAAATCTGCAAATAAAATGGAAGTATCTGTTTTAGTTTTAATTTTACAGAATTTTAAAATTGCAATCTAGATACCATTGAAAGAAACACACTAACCTCTGGATTATTTTGGTTTTTCGTACTAATCACGTCGTGTTTGGTATCAAATTCCATGAAATTTTAAGAGCCGCGTGTTGGTTATTAAAATTTGTTTTTAATCAGAACCATTCATGATTTAAAATTGAAATTAAAAAAACTGCCATTTTATAAAAAATATATAGTCGAAATAATAAATCATTAAATGGAATAAAAATATATAATTTGGTTCCGATTTTACAGAATTTTAAAATTTCAATCTAGTCATCCTTGAAAAATTGCTATTTTCTCTATAGTTGCTTTGTTTTGGATGCTAACTATGTCATGTTGGGTATCAAATTTCGTAAAATTTCACGAACTATGCGATAATGATTGAAACATTTGAATAACCCAAATTATTCTTTAGATAAAAATTGAAATATGAAAATATTTAATTTCACCATTATAAACTTAAATTCGTGAGTATTCAGATCAAAAATCTGCAAACAGAATGAAAATATCTGTTTTAGTTTTAATTTTACAGAATTTTAAAATTTCAATCTAGTCATCCTTGAAAAATTACTATTTTCTCTACAGCGGTTTTGTTTTGGATAGTAACTATGTCATGTTGGGTATCAAATTTCGTAAAATTTCACGAACTATATGATTATGATTGAAACACTTGAATAACGCAAATTGTTCTATAGATAAAAAATTAAAATATGAAAATATTTAATTTCACCACGATAAATTTAAATTCGTGTATACTCAGATCAAAAATCTGCAAATAAAATGGAAGTATTTGGTTTAGTTTTAATTTTACAGAATTTTAAAATTATAATCTAGACACCCTTGAATGAAATACACTTTCCTCTCGATTATTTTTGTTTTGTGTACTAATCACGTCGTTTTTCGTAACAAATTCCATGAATTTTTAACAGTCACGTGATGTTTATTAAAATTTGCTTTTAATCAGAAACATTCAAGATCTAAAATTATACAGAAAAACAAAACTTCAATTTTATACTACAAGATTCAAATAAAATACTTTTCCTATATATTTTCTAAAGGAAAAGTAAAAATATATATAGGCTAATTAATAAATCATCAAACAGAATAAAAATATCTTGTTTGGTTGCGATTTTACAGAATTTTAAAATTTCAATCTAGTCATCCTTGAAAATTACTATTTTCTCTATAGCAGTTTTGTTTTGGATGCTAACTATGTCATGTTGGGTATCAAATTTCGTAAAATTTCGCGAACTATATAATTATGATTGAAACACTTGACTAACGCAAATTTTTCTAAAGATAAAAATTAAAATATGAAAATATTTAATTTCACCACGATACATTTAAATTCGGGTATATTCATATCAAAAATCTGCAAACAGAATGAAAATATCTGTTTTAGTTTTAATATTACAGAATTTTAAAATTTCAATCTAGTCATCCTTGAAAAAATACTATTTTCTCTATAGAAGTTTTGTTTTGGATGCTAACTATGTCATGTTGGGTATCAAATTTCATAAAATTTTGCGAACTATATAATTATGATTGAAACAATTGACTAACACAATTTGATCTATAGATATAAATTTAAATATGAAAATATTTCATTTCAACACAATAAACTTAAATTCGTGTATATTCAGATCAAAAATCTGCAAACCGAATGGAAATATCTATTTGGGTTTTAATTTTACAGAATTTTAAAATTTCATTCTAGTCATCCTTGAAAAATGACTATTTTCTTTATAGCAGTTTTGTTTTGAATGCTAAGTATGTCATGTTGGGTATCAAATTTCGTAAAATTTTGCTAACTATATGATTATCATTGAAACACTTGATTAACGCAAATTATTCTATAGATAAAAATTAAAATATGAAAATATTTAATTTCTCCACGATAAAATTAAATTCGTGTATATTCAGATCAAAAATCTGTAAACAGAATGGAAATATCTGTTTTAGTTTTAATTTTACAGAATTTTAAAAATTCAATCTAGTCATCCTTGAAAAATGACTATTTTCTTTATAGCAGTTTTGTTTTGAATGCTAAGTATGTCATGTTGGGTATCAAATTTCGTAAAATTTTACGAACTATATGATTATACTTGAAACACTTGAATAACGCAAATTGCTCAATAGATAAAAATTAAAATATGAAAATATTTAATTTCACCACTATAAATTTAAAATCGAGTATTCATGTGAAAAATCTGCAAACAGAATGGACATATCTATTTTGGTTTTAATTTTACAGAATTTTAAAATTTCAATCTAGTCATCCTTGAAAAATGACTATTTTCTCTATAGCAGTTTCGTTTTGGATATTAACTATGTCATGTTGGGTATCAAATTTCATAAAATTTCAAGAACTATATGATTATGATTGAAACACTTGAATAATGCAAATTGTTGTATAGATAAAAATTAAAATATTTAATTTCACCACGATAAATTTAAATTTGTGTATATTCAGATCAAAAATCTGCAAACCGAATGGAAATATCTATTTTGGTTTTAATTTTACAGAATTTTAAAATTTCAATCTACTCATCCTTGAAAAAATACTATTTTTTCTATAGCTGTTTTGTTTTGGATGCTAACTATGTCATGTTGGGTATCAAATTTCATAAAATTTTACGAACTATACTATTATGATTGAAACACTTGAATAACGCAAATTGTTTTAAAGATAAAAATTAAAATATGAAAATATTTTATTTCAGCACGATAAATTTAAATTCGTGTATATTCGGATTAAAAATCTGCAAACAGAATGAAAATATTTGTTTTAGTTTTACATAATTACAGAATTTTAAAATTGCAATCTAGACACCCTTGAAAAAAGTACATTTTCCTCTGGATTATTTTTGTTTTTCGTACTAATCACGTCGTGTTTGGTATCAAATTTTATGAAATTTTAAAAAGGAACGTGATGGTGATTAAAATTTGCCTTTAGAGAATTTCGTTCAGAACTTAAATTAAATAGAATATTAGTTTTAAAAGAAATTTTAAATAAAGAAAATTATAAGTGGATTTTAATCTAAGCTAAATAAAAAAGTAAAAAAAAATTAATTAATTTTTGTGGGTCGTCTTCAAAGATAATCAATACTATTATGCAATCATTTATTTCGTACAAAACATGTTTAATACATTTTTTTCCTCTATACATACAATATTTACAGTGTATTAACAATAATTGCACTACTCTTAATATAGTGAGGAACTAAAAAAATAAATACGTTATAAATTCAGTTTATGTATTTTAAGCATTTACGAAAAAAACTTTTGAAAGTTAGAAGAAAAAAAAAACAACACATAATTGCGCTTAAACTAACAGTTTTTATTTAGAGCACTTTTGCTAAAATCTAAAACAAAGACGCATTTTATGTTTCTATACGTTGCAGAAATCTAACGATTATAAGTAGTATGTACAGGGTGTCCCAAAAAAAAATTATATTACTTCCTGCGTGAAGACAAAATTAAGGTAGATAATCTCTACTGATAATCAGATCGAAAATAAAGGTTGTTAATGTCATATACACTCTTCTGACAATCAGAACGAAAGCACACACACCTTGAAGCAGTTGTCGACAAGCTCTCCTCAGTCACGATTGTAGCTCTTAACTACGAACTTCTTTCTCATCCACCAATTGGTGTAACACAATTAGGAAAACAGGAAAACATTTCTAACATTTTCTAATGATTAGTTAATTGTCTGCAACGTAAATGACTTTAATACATTTCATGCTGCAACATAATTAAACAATAAGGTAAATTAGTAATTAAAGCACTTGGCTTTACTTGTTTCTAAAATTTTAATTCTTTATGAGTCTGCGATCAGCAGTACAATCATCTTCTAGTATTTTTTTTACGACTAAAAACAATTGTTGGATTGTAAAGATTGTAGATGGTAGAGAATTTGAAATTAATTTTTTCTTCTTATTTACTTTTCTGGCCTCAAGATAATAATTAAAAAAACATTTTCCCTTAACTAATCTATTTTAATCAAGTCTTTTCGTTTTAAAATTTCCACATTTCAGCGTTTTCCACCTGCGACCGCAGCTTTTCCCACACTCGGTTCTTTTTTTTGTGGAGGAGGAATTTCCCGTGGCAATATAGAGCCAGGTGTACGCAATTTATAAATAGAGCTTTTACGAGTGGAAGTGCTGCCCCCTGTGCCCTTACGGACGCCGCCGCCATCCGTCCGTCCATCGGACGCACCACAGAAACAAAAAAAAATAGCGCGCGTTTTCCGGTTTTTCCCCCGAGGCAAAAGTAAAACACGGAATCCGCTTTACGCTTTTTACGCAATTTCTAAGATTAATAGTGTTTATATCAAACGGGAGAGTGAAAAGAGGAAAAAACCGACGGTCTCGTGATATAAAGTTTTTTTCTTTTTATTTTCGTTTCGCTCAAACATTATTAATCTTGGAACATTACGTTTAACGCTGGACGTGATTTATTATTATCGTGTAAATGAGTAATAAAGTTGTGTTTATTGCTGCTGCACTGGCCGCTGGAATTGACACTTGGATGCCAAGGAAAAGTTATTGGATAACGATGTAAGAAGTTGTAACCACAATGTGAAAATATAATTAAGCAGAATTTGTAATTTAATAAATACAATATTACTTTTATTCCTTTTTATTTCTTATTGATTATTCAATATTATCTGTAGGAATGTGAATTATATGATTATTAATTATAACAAAATAATAAAACAATTATTAGATTATCTGCAGTATTATTTCTTCATTCTGAACAGCCATGGGCAGGTTTCTATTTACGAGGAATAGTAGGAAAGCAGTAACCGTTTGCACCGTGCGGAGCGTTGGCGAATAGAGTAGCCGCCGGATGTCTGCTATCATGTTCAGTTGTATTTCAGCTGACTGTGAAGATCGAAATTGAATTCTTTAATTTTGAAACATTAAAAATTATTAAGAAAATTTGTTGGACTTAAGAAAATATTTTACAAAAAAATCAAATATTTGCAAAAAAAAAATTAAATGGAATTTTGCAAACTGTGAAATGAAAATTATTAAAAAATAAGTTAAAGTTATAAGTAGAAAGTTTTCTCTCTGCTTATACAGGGTGACTGACGAAAAATCTTTGGTGGTGTATCTCGCTTATTTTTGATCCGATTTGAATAAATAAAACATCAAATTAAATGATTTTTAAAAGACTTTAATATGAACTGTACTGATATTTTTTCTTGCATCCAGTTTTTGACAAAAGTCGATCAACTTTTTTTTTCAAATTGCACTGTATATATATTTTGTACTGATCCGCAAGGAGATTTTTTTATGAATCTAAATTTGTAAACGATTTTATCCATTCATCAAACCAAAGTCGAGAAATTGAGGATTAAAAAAAAATTAAAAATCAAATACCCATAGTAAACAATATACATAGCCTATTCCAAATGTGAAAAAGTGACAGTGTCAGTCATTGGTACAATACTGCAATGATTTTTAATAATTTCATAATAAAAATGTTGCAAGATTTCAAAAACTGAAAAACGATTTCTGTAGAAGCACAAAATTCTAGTACAGTGTTTGAAATATTGCAACATTTTAATTATGAAATAATTAAAAATCGTTGCAGTATTGTATCAATGGCTGTCACTGTCACTTTTGACATTTAAAATAGGGTCTGTGTATTATTTACAATGGATACTTGACTTTTTATTTATTTTTTTAATCCTCAATTTCTCGACCTAAGTTTGATGTATGGATAAATTTATATACAATTTTATATTCAGAAAAAAAATCTCCTTGCGAATCAATAAAAATATATATACAGTGCAATTAAAAAAAAAAAATGTTGATCGTATTTTGTCAAAAACTGGGTACGAGAAAAAATAACAGTTCAGATCCTATTAAAGTCTTTTAAAAATGGTTTAATTTAATGTTTTATTTATTAAAATCGGATAAAAAATAAGTGAGATACAGCACCAAAGGTTTTTCGTCAGTCAATCAGTAAAAAAATTAATTTTTACTTGGGAAATTTTCCACTGTTCTTTCCGCAAATAGAAAATAACAAAACATTTCTGAAAAAAGAAATTGCCAAAAAACAATTACAATTTTACTGAGCAAATTTTAAACGGTTGAATCTGAATTAATTGAAACTTTACCAAAAACAAAAACAATTGAAAATTGTCAGGAAGAATAGCTCAAAACTTTAAAATAATTTTTGCTGAAAAAAAAAACAATTAAATAATTAATTTAAAGAAAAACCACAGTGGAAATTTTCTTAAAGAAGAAACAATTCGAAATTGGCTATGAAAACAATTAAAACCAGTTAAAATTTTTCTTAAAAAAGAGACAAAAAGAAGATGAACAATTTTCAGAAAAAAAGTTAAGAACTCTACACAAAAAAAATGTTTAAAATTGCTTAAAATGTTACCAAAAAAGAAAACAATTAAAATTTACAAATATAAATATTTAAAAAGAAAAAAACTTTGATGAGAATATTGTAAAACTAATTTTTACGAAAAAGCTGATGAAAATTTAAAATAAAATCAGTTTAAAATTTGCTTTCAAAAAAAGTTAGGATTTTACAAACAAAAAACAATTGAATTTTCATGAAGAAAGAAAAAGAAAACTTCTTGTTTAAAAGAAGCATTTTTAAATTTGCTTAAGAGGAAAAACCATTTGAAATTTCACAAAAATACAAATTTAAAAAGTTGAAATTAAGTTTAAAATAACAATTGAAAGTTATTGACATAAATTTGTGCAAGTAAAATTTACCAAAAAATAATATTTGAGATTTTAAAAACAATTAAAAATTAGTTATTATTTATTTATTGTTTGCTTCTTAAATTAATCTAAAAACAATAAAATGAAAATTTCCAATTAAAAAGTTTGAAATTAACAAAAAATCTATTTAAATTTTGCTTGCTTTAATAGTTGAAGTGATAAATAAAAACGGAAATTTCTTAAATTGAAACCAATAGGAAATTTTTGAAAAATACATTTGAGGTATGTTAGAAGTTGCAATTTAAATGGTTGAAATCTGACAGAATTTAAATTTTAGAAAAGAAAAAACAATTGAAAATTGTCAATGAAAATAGTTAAAAGCTTATAAATAGCAATTGAAATTTGGTTAAAACTGCAGAAAACAAGAAACTAATAATTATTTTTTTAAACTGGAATTTTTCTCAAAGAAGAAACAATTAAAAATAAGCCAAGAAAATAATTAAAAACCGTAGAAAATTTTGTCGAAAAAAATACAAGTAAAAAAAATAAGTTGGACGCAGTTTAAAATTTCCGATAAAAGTCGAGAATCATAAAAAAAAAACAGTTTAAAATTGGTTAAAACAATTGGAATTTAGGAAAAATAAAACTTTTAGAATAAAAGAAAATATTTTAAAACTACTTTTCCAGTTTAGAAACAGTTGAATTGTGATTATGAAAATCTACGTCTGAAATAGTTGATATTTTACTTTTTAAGAAATATAATTGTAAATTTTTAATCAATATTGCTATAAAAGTTTTAACTTTCAAAATTCACTTTGTTGGAATTTTGCAAAAGCAATTTTGAAAGTATTTTTTAGTTTTTCACAAACAGGTAATATAAATTGCACAAAAAAATTTCAAATATTTTTTAATTTTAAGTGGAAATTATTTGTAAAAGTCTGCTTCTTTTCTTAACATTAGGTAATAATTTATTTATTTATTTATTTATTTACGGAAGTCCATTTAAGTGCAATATAAAATATAATACATATTATAAATGAATTTATTTATTTATGTATAGATCTTTGCACTCCTATAAGCAGAAGTTTATGAAAATACAATTGCAAATTATCAAAAAAAAAAACAAATCAAAATAGGTACCTTAAAACTTCCTTAGAACAGTTGAAATTGAAAGGTAGAAATGATTCTTAAACAATTGAAACGTAAAATATTTAACAACAGGTAGGAAAACTGTTGAAATTGATTAATTTGTAATTTTACTTAAACAGTTGAAATGCAAAAATTAACGATTCATCAATTAGTGGACATTCTGTAATATGTGATATTGAATTAAAGAGAAAAAAAAATACCAATCGAATTATGCAATAGCCAACTATGTAAAACAATGTAAATTTGCGCCAATTCTTCGAAAATAATGGCGATGAAAATGAACTGAGTATATTTTATTATTCTGCATAAAATTGTCTACAACTTTGTCTTCTACAGTTTTTTTTCTAAATGTCATAATAACCGAGATATATTGATTTGAAAAATTGACACTTGTTTCAAAATATCTACCTTTATGAAAACTTTGAAAGTGGAGCTTATTCGTCTCGTAAATCACACTTCTTTCCCAATTTAAACGTTTTTCTATCTCTTATAACTTCCGAGATCCTCATAGATAATAACGAAAAAACTTCCACTGTATAAAAAAATAATTGCAATTATCTTTAAAAAATGTTGAAATTTCATTAAAATAAGTTGGAAATTTATATACATTTAATTAATTGCTCACTTAATCCGTGGTGATACATTTTTGAAATATCTTGATTAGAATTTAAAAACACTTGCAAATTGTCTGTGAAACAATCCAAGTGTTTTTAATTTCTAATCAACGAAATTTACATTTTGCTTGAAACTGTTGCAAGAATACAAATAATAAAATCAATTAATTTTTTGTTTTATTAATAGAACTTGTTTCTTTTTTCTCTATATTAGGAAAATAATCCTAAAGAAAAAGGAACAAATGAAAAATTTAAAGCTAAAACGAAAACAAATGACAAATTAAAAGTTGAGCTTTTCAAAAAATAAAAATAAAGCAAGAAACACTTGAAAGACCAAACAAATCAATATTTAACCTTTTATTCATTGAAATTGATTTTTCTAGATTAGGACAAAAATTTTTAATGAAATAAAATTGAATAATTCAAAATAAAATGAAAACAGTTGACAAAAAAAAAACAATTCAATGTTTTATTAAGAGAAATTGATTTTTCTAGATTAGAAAACAAAAGCTCTTAATCAATCAATTGAAAATTTTTGAATTAAAATGGAATCAGTTGACATATAAACGGATTTTCAAAAAATAGAGGAAGAGAGAAAAGAAACAAAAAACAAAAAGGATTAGATTCCACTAAAGGAAATTTTCTTAAAGAAGGAATAATTATAATTAGATAAAGTTGATAGAATACTTATCAAAAAGAAAAAATAAACAGTTTAAAATTAGAAATTTTTAAATATTTAAATATATATTTAAAACGCTTCAAGTGTATTTATAAGAAACTTGCGTAGGAATCAAAATGAAAGAAAATACTTAAAAAATGGTAGAATTTAAAAATTGTGATTTTCTTTAAAACTATTTTCAACAGTTTTTAAAGACAATTATAATTTTTAAAATTCAAAGAAGGTTTACATTTTGTTAAAGTATGTAAAAGATTCTTTCAAACAGATCTCCAAAGACAAAATCAATAACTCTTACTCCCCTCCATTTACTCCTGTACAAGGTCTATCTCAAGGATCTTCTCTAGTTCCACTATTCTACAACATTTTCTGCTTCGACATCTACAAACCTGATCCTCTTCACTGTAATCCCTCTACATATCTTCTTCAATTTGCAGATGACACAGCCCCAATTTCTCCATGCATCCACCATACCTAAAGCTCCACTATTTATTCAACAGCTTATTGACTTCCAGCAACACTGGTTTGCAAAATGGCGAATTAAAGTAAACCCTCACAAATCTCAGTTTCTATTTCCCGACCACCGTAACAATAATTCTGCACAGAATATTTACATCTCCTAAATAACTGTTTATCTCTCCCTCTACAACCATAAAAGACCTGGGCATTACCCTAGATCAAAAACTGAACCTCAAAAACACAAAGCATTGAACAAATACAAATCATAACTAGGGCAAAATTAATCACAACATCTAAAAATAACGGAGTAAACATTAAAACATTCGTAAAAATCTATAAAATGATTTGACGCTCTCTACTTGACTATAGCAATGTCCTTTTCTCCAAATCCTGTAATGCTACTACACACAATATCCAAGTTAGTGATCTTTCCTAAGAACTTCAACCAAAATCTGCCACCCCAGCAATACTGTTTTTACCAATGAACGTTTTCTATACCTATGCGCAAACTTTTCCAAAAATCCCTTCAACAAGACATCCTTTCCCCCTACTGCTTGCGCAGAAATCCCAACCTGATCCTGATTCCAAAATACAAAACAGTGAAATGAAAATTGCTAAAAAAGGAAGTTCTAAATATTATACTTAAAGCAGCCAAAACTTTAATTGTTTCCTGCTTAAGAAGTTTTTTTCTGTTCTTAAAATAATCTTTTTGTTTTAAAAACAGTAGAAATTTTCTCAACTAGATTATTGAAATAAAAATTAAAAATTTCTGAAAAATACTGTCGACAAAAAGAAATTGCTAAAAAACAATTACAATTTTACTGAGAAAATTTTAAATGGTATAATTGAAATTTTACAAAAAAAAAAATACAATTGAAAATTGTCAAGAAAAACAGCTTAAATTAAAAAATAATTTTTGCTGAAAAATTAAATAATTAATTTAAAGGAAAACCCACAATGGAAATTTTATTAAAGAAGAAACAATCCAAAACAAACAAAAATAATTAAAAACCGTTGAAAATTTTGTCAAGTTCCAAGAATAAGTTGGACAGTTTAATATTTCTAAAAAAAAGTTGAGAACAATAAAAAAACAGTTTAAAATTGCTCAAAACATTTGGAATATTACAAAAAATTATATTTTCCAAAATATATACATATGAAAAATTATAAAAACATTGTAAAACTATTTAAAAAAAAACAGTTGAATTGTTCTTATGAAAAATTTGCTTACAAACAATTATGGAGACATTTTTAAATTCCGTACTAAGAAAATTTGGCACAAAAATACGTCTGAAACAGTTGAAAATTTAATAAGAAATGTAATTGTAAATTGAAAAAAATGTGGATAACTATAGAATTTAAATTTACTTAGTTGGATTTTTTTGAAGGCAATTTAAAAAATACTCAGTTTCAAAACTTACAAAGCAAAATTTATGCTTATTTTTTTTATTTATGCTTAAAACAGTTGAAATCCACAAAAAAATAATTTCAAACAGTGAAAGAATCTGAAAGAAGGCACAATTGCAAATTAACTAAAAAATTATATATCAGTCAACAAAAAAAATCAATATTTGACAACACGATCAAAATTAGAAAAATATAGTCGGAATCCAAAAAACAATTATATTCCCTTGAACAGTTGAAATTTTATATAAATAAAACAGTTAAAATTTTCTTAGTAAAAATAATTTTAACTAAATGACAGACTTTTTAAACATTTTTTTTAAAAATTAAATTTTAAATTATATTTAAGCGTCTATCTTTTATAAGAATTATTTAAACTTCTTCTTCTTATGAAAAACTTCCTTAAAATAATTATCATCTAAGAAAATGAATGAAAAAACTTTTAGAAGTTTACCAAAACAAAAACAATTAAATTTTTACTTAAAAACAGAATTTTACTAAAACCAATTTTAAATTATCAAAAAAAGTAGAACAACTCAAAGAGGCTTCTTTAGAACAGTTGAAAAAAAAAACAATTAAAACATAAAATATTTAAAAACAGTTGAAGAAATTCTTAAAAAACATTTTCAAAATATACATATTGCTAGAAAAAAATGCTATTTTACAAAAATAAATGAACTGCTCGAAATAGAAAAAAATCTTTCGAATTGTCAAATAGTTTAAAATTATATATTTGTTTAAAAATAGAAATTTTACTTTAAGAATTAAATAGTCGTGAACACTAAGAAAAAAAATTAATGTTGCTAGAGACACTAAAAATTTTAAATAAATAAAAACAATTAGAATTTGTTAAGGAAAAACAAGAACAGTTGATAACACTTGGTTACTTTTGCAAAAGCACATTTAAAATTATTTTTCAAGTAAACGTGTGCTCGTAAAAACTTGTTTGTTAACAATTGACATTATTATTTATGTCTAATGAAATGTAGTTTTTGTGAACGGGGATTCCGTAAATAAATTCAAATTCAAATTCAAATTCAAATTCAAATTCAAATTCAAATTCAAATTCAAATTCAAATTTATTTAAAAATTGTTAAAAATCTGTTCGATATTTTTTTGCAAAGAATGTAGTTTTAAAACTAATGAGTGAAAAAATTGTAAAAAACTTTAACAATTGTTTGTTTATTTGTTTAATGGTTGAGGCTTTAATTTAGTTATACATCCTGGAAAATTTAACAACAAAGCAAGTGTTTTTGTTTAATTTAACAATTGTAATTTGACAACAAGATAAAAATACTATAAAGGATCAATAACTTTTTAAGAAACCACTTTAAATTAAAAGACTTTATTAAAATAGCTGATGTTTTACATAACCAAATAAAATGATTTATCTGTTTTTAAATAAAACAACAGTGAACATTTTTACGAAGAAACCAAAGAAACAATTGAAAAGAAAGAAAAATATCTAAAAACAGAAAAAGAAAACTAAAAAATCAATTGGTAAAACAAATGTAATTTATATTAAAAAACAAAAAGAAATAGTCTAAATAATTTAAATTGTAGTTTTATTATTATTTACAACGTAAAAGGCAATTTTTTTAAAATATGATTTTCATTAAATTCCAACAAAGCAATTTTCAATCGGTTTGTGTTTCTTGTGTGTCTAAAAGTTTGAAACTCTCTTTAAATATGTAGAAACTCATGAAGTAAACAGTTAAAAATAAATTTTACAAACAAAAACGAATAATTTTCCAAATATACATATATATATTTTTAAAAATATTTTTTACTTTACTCAGATAAAATTAAATGCTAAAAATGTTTTTTTTTCAAGAGAAAATTCAATTTAAATTTTGCGCTTTTTCGAGATTTTATCCAACAAAAGAAAATTAAAATTATCAATAAAAAATGTTAAAAATTTATATTTCGCTTCCTTAAAACAGTTTTATAAAATTTGTATTTTTAATTAGTGAAATATTTCTTAATGAAGAAATAAATAATTAACTATAAAATCAATCAATTTCTGAAATTCTCAAAAAAAAGAAAAAGTTTATTTGACATATATTTAATTTTTTGCTTATCAATTTAAATATTTGTAAAACAAATAATTGAAATTTTGCAAAAACATGCCGAAAACGGTTAACATTTCTCAGAAAGAAAAAAGTTAATTAACAGCTTAAAGATTTACTTTAAATATTTTAAATTTGAAAAGTAAAAAAAATTTAAAAATTATAGAAATTTAAAAAAAATGATTTTAATTGGCTGAAAACGAAACGATTATTTTTCTTCTCAAAAATTAATTGATATATTTACCATCGTAATTAGTAATCGACTAAAAACTTAAAAAACAACAGTTCTCAATTAGAAAATAGAAGAATAGAAAATTTCTTGAAGAAAACCAATGGAAATTTTGTTTTTAAGTAATTTTCATTAGCTTTTTTTATTAAATGTTTTCTTCTTTCTGAAATTTTCCAGATTTTTTTATAATGAAATAATAATAATTGACCTAATTGAAAAAGTTCAATTGGCAAACCAAAAGTTGAAACTTAAAAAAATTACATAAACAGCAATTTTAAAATTAGTAAATTCTACTTATTTATTTATTGGCACATTATCATCAGACTTGCTTTATAAATATAATTCAAAATTCATAAAACAGTAAACAAAACCATACAAATAATTTCGTGGACAAGCTGAAAGTCGGAGTTCACTCTTGAAGAATGTTCTCCCACTTGCTTACAAGAACAAATAAACAATTGAAATTTGTTGAAAAAAATTAGAAAAATGTATTGTTACAAAAAACCTATTAAAATAAAATTCAAAAAGAAAGTAATTGGCAAACAAATAGTCATAAAATAAATAAAAAAGTTAGTAGAAATCAATTAAAAATATACAAAACATATTGCTTGTTTTTCAAAAAAAAAAACGAAATTAAAACGGTTATACAGCCGTTAAAACTTTAGCGAATAAACAATTGAAATATACATTAAATAACTTAAAAAAGGGCAAAAATAAAAAAAAATATAGAAAGAATGCTTTAGTTTGTTTAAAGAAAGGAATAATTATAAATTCATTAGAAAAAAATTAGAAGTGTGAAAAAAACCTAAAAGGGCAGCCGCAAAAAAACTTTTGAAAATTCATTTTTTATAAGTTGAAAATAGTTTTTAAATTAGTGTAAAATTTCTCAAATTGAAACCATTAAACTAATTAAATTAATTGGAAAATTAATAAAGAAGCAAAATAATCATTTACAATTTTACACAAGTAATAATTTTACAAGAAATTAAAAAAAAATGTATAAAAACACTTGAACGCTTCAAAGAAAGGTTTTTTTAAAGATGTGATTAAGATTTGCATGGAATAATCCACTGAAAACACAAAAAGATTAATTAAGGTTATGTGTAAACAAAAAAATAATTATAAATTTATTGTGAATTAGAAGTGTGAAAAGAACAGTTGACAAAAAAACCTATTGAAAATTTATTTTTTTATTAGTAGAATTTAGTTGCTTAGATTAGTAAAAAATATCTCAAAGAATAAACAATTTACAAATTTAAAACAATTGGAAAAAATTCCACAAGGTGATAAATTAACAAGAAGTTAACATTTTCGAAACAAGAAAATTGTATTTATTTCATTTCTTGATGACAAACTAAAACAAACATTTTAAAAAAATAGTTCAAATGTTTCAAACAAAAATTAGTCGAGCAGTCAATAATAAGAGTTATTAAAAATTTGCTAAAAACAAACAATTAATAATATGTCTGTCAACTATTGTTTCAAAACTAATTGATTTAAATTTGACTTTCTGGGAAAAATATATTTCAAAATTTAATTTAAACAGTAATATTTTAACTTTAGCCTGCACCGAAAGGTAAATGACAACTGAAATCCAATTACAAAAGAAAAGGCGAACGTTTTAAGTTGAAAAATTCTTAGAAATTGCAAACAAATAATAAACTCTAATTGATCTTTATGATTCTTATTGTAAAGAAATACATTTGAAAAAACAATGGTTAAAAAGCTGACATTATAAAAGCAAATTTTTTTCAAATCAATATATATTTCAGTTGTTGTTAGTTATACCGCTCCATAAAAAGGGTTGTTAAAACGACATAAATAACAATAGGCCAATTTCCCCTTTAGCCATATTTGCGAAAGTTTTGGAAATAATATTTTTTCAACAATTGATTGAGTTCTTCGTAGAACAGGATATATTATCAAACAGGCAGTATGGTTTCCGTGGAGGGAAATCGACGACTGACGCAATCATGGCCTTAACTGAGGAGATCTATGAGTGTTATGAAACAGGGGTTTGCTCTGTATCGACCTTCTTAGACCTTACCAAAGCCTTCGATTACCTATTGCTACAACCTGTTACCTACCGCATGTGGTATGTTGAACTCATACATGAGCAACCGGTCTCAAAGGGTTTCATTCAATGATTGCTTATCAAGTCAACTGAATCTCTACCATGAGGTACCCCAAGGTTCAATTCTGGGTCCACTACTATTTCTGATTTATATTAATGATCTACCTGATCATAATCTTGACTGTTCATTGTATTTATTCGCTGATGATACGACTGTCAAAACCACATCTGCTGATCCACCAAGTCACATTTCAGAATGTTTGGCAAGTCTTGCAGATATAGCTGTCGTGTAATTTACAGTTTTTATTATTTATTTATTTAAATTTTTTCAACCCTTTTTACTGTGATTTTACAATAACCAATTTTATCTTCTTGCTGGATCTTACATTAACCAATTTTATCTTTTACTTTGATTTTATTAATATCGTTTTATATTTACACTGTTTTTATTTATTTATTTTAATATTTTGTTATTTTATCCTATTACTGTAATTTTATTTATGCAATGTTTTAATCTCTATTTTATAATTAGGTGTATTATATTACTATATGATCTTATCTTTTATTTTATTGTAAACTGTCTGTAATGTCCTGTATTTTAGATAAATTATAAAGGTTATTGTATTTTTATATTGTAATAGTAGTTGAGGGATTGCACATTTTATTTGCAACTTAATTTTTAAACTATTTTTCATTCTTATGTTGAATTGTTTGTTAAATATAGCCTACAATTTATCTCTGTGTTTTTGACCTGTGTAAACCATTCGGTAATGACATGAATAAACTTACTTATAGAAGTTTTAAATTTACTTACTTAGTTGGAATTTTGTGTAAGCAATTTAAAAAATAAGCTCAGTTTCAAAACTTACAAAAAGGTAATATAAATTTTGCTTAAAACTGTTGAAATCCACAAAAAACAAACAATTTCAAACAGTGAAAAAATCTGCAAATTAATTAAAAAATTATATAAAAAATCTCATCAGTCAACAAAAAAATAAATATTTGACAACACAATCAAAATTAGAAAAATATAGTCGACAAAAAAAAACAATTATATTCCCTTGAACAATTGGAATTTTATATAAATAAAACAGTTAAAATTTTCTAAGTAAAAATAATTTTAAATAAATATCAGACTTTTAAAAATATTTTAAATTAAATTGAAAATTATTTTTAAACGTCTATTTTTTCTTAAGAATTATTTGTTTAAACTTTTTCTTCTTATGGGAAACTTGCTTAAAAATTATTGTCATCTAAGAAAATGAGTGAAAAAACCGTTAGAATTTAAAAAAAAAAACAAAAACAATTCAAATTTTATTTTGAAACCGTTTACGAAATTTTACTAAAAACAATTCCAAATTATTAAAACAGTTGAACATCTCAAAGAGGCTTCTTTAGAACAGTTGAAATTAAAGAGTAGAGAATTTTCGTGAACAATTAAAACGTAAAATATTTAAGAACACTTAGGGAAATTCTTAAAAAAAACATTTGCAAAATATGCATATTACCAGAAAAAATTGCTATTTTACAAAAATTAGTGAACTTCTAGAAAAAGAAAAACAATCTTACGAATTGTCAAATAGTTTAAAATTTGAAAAAAAAAAACGTTACAAAAGTTGAATATTTGTTAAAAAATAGAAATTTTACTTTAAAACTTAAATGATCGTAAACATTAAGAAAGAAAAAATTAATTTTACTAGAAACACTAGAAATTTTACTTACATTAAAACAATTAAAATTTGTTAGGGAAAAACAAGAACACTTTGGATTTTAGTTACTTTTGCAAAAGCATATTTAAAACTATTTTTCAGTTTAAAAAGGTAAACGTGTGCTCGTAAAAACTTGTTTGTTAACAATTGGCATTTTTATCTATGTTTATTTCGTGCAAGTAACATAAAGCTTTACACAATTCAAGAAAACAATATAATAAATACACTTTACTATATATATGTATAATGAAATTCAAATTCAAATTCAAATTCAAATTCAAATTCAAATTCAAATTCAAATTCAAATTCAAATTCATTTAAAAATTGTTAAAAATCTGTTCGATATTTTTTTGCAAAAAATGTAGTTTTAAAACTAATGAGTGAAAAAATTGTAAAAAACTTTAACAATTGTTTGTTTATTTGTTTAATGGTTGAGGCTTTAATTTAGTTATACATCCTGGAAAATTTAACAACAAAGCAAGTGTTTTTGTTTAATTTAACAATTGTAATTTGACAACAAGATAAAAATACTACAAAGGATCAATAACTTTTTAAGAAACCACTTTAAATTAAAATACTTGATTAAAATAGCTGATGTTTTACATAACCAAATAAAATGATTTATCTGTTTTTCAATTAAACAACAGTGAACATTTTTACAAAGAAACAATTGAAAAGAGAGAAAAATATCTAAAAACAGAAAAAACTTAACAAAAAGAAATAGTCTAAATAATTTAAATTATTATTTACAACGTAAAAGGCAATTTTTTTAAATATGATTTCCATTAAATTCCAACAAAGCAATTTTCAATCGGTTTGTGTTTCTTGTGTGTCTAAAAGTTTGAAACTCTCTTTAAATATTTAGAAACTCATGAAGTAAACAGTTAAAAATAAATTTGCTCAAAATCTGTTAAAAATTTTACAAAACAAATTAGATTTAAAAACATTAAGGAAAAAAATCTCAAAACTTTTTACACAATAGAAAATAATTGTAAACTTCTGTTTCACAGAGGCGGATTTGTAAATTAAAATTAAAAGACTTGTTTTGTTCCATAATTAATTTATAAATTTTCTGACATATGTTTCGACAATTACTTGTGATTATGGAACAAAACAAGTCTTTAATTTACAGATCCACCATTATTAATTATTAGTTTCTATTACGATCCTCCTTTGATTTCTTTGAGTTTTCCATTGACCATTCTTTTGATCTGACGTGTTTGGAATTACATTATTTAACGCATCTTGATATTGTGAAGGACAAATTTTTTGAATTGTGAGATATGTGTTCTATCAATAATGTAGCAACAGTAGTATTAATTTCATTTTAAAGTTTGCAAAGAATGTAAAGAATTAATTTGTTATAAAATGACAATAGTGATAACCTGCATAGAAAAGAATAACAGTTGAAAACATTGAAGAAACATAAAGAGAATGGTCGTTACTACGTGGTAATCCATACTTAACTGAATTGAAAAATTCACTATGTTTTAACCACAAATAAATTAATTGAAGAAACACTTAAGAATCTTAAATGAAATTAGTGATGGAAACACCAGTGACATCTATTGTTTAAAAGCTCTAATGATTTTCTTAACAAATCACAATTAACAAGAATTAAAAATAACAATGTTAAACATTAAATTATTATTTCCAGGGGCCGGTTTCGACCTATTTGAGCGCATCATCAGCTGAAGACAGGTTAACGAAATGTTATTAAGGGGTTTATAAATCGCTAGTTATCCGTTAAGGACAGAGATATCATAGGGGTGACATCTATTATATAGAAGTAAACTTAATACATTAGGTTATTATAAATTTAATCACACTCTGTTTATATACGAATCGACAATCTTAAAACCACTCCGATAATTAAATATTAATACCATCCGCAGGTGTAACATTTTTGTAAAACCATTACTCTTTATTACCATCACTACTTATTGATTCTGATTTTCGATTTGGATGATTGATGGATCGCATTCATCCCCAGTTAGTAACGCATTGCATTCGCGACCGGATGATTAACGACCGGACAGACGAACGGAAAACTGTTTCCCTTTTTTTTGCTTTATTTTTCGTATTATTTTTTTTTAAAACTCAATCCCTTTCTCTCGTTCGCTGTTATTCCGTATTTACAGAGTGTGTGTTGTTTTCATAGTCGCAGGGATTAGTTTGGGTTTCGTGTTTGAGCACATACCGGAATCCGAGTCGTCCTCCTCGTCCGATTCGATGTCAAAGGGACTGTTCGCCCTGGTGACGGGGTCGTCGTCGGCCATCGTGACCGGCACGGCGGGGGTGGGCGCCGGCCCCGGGTGCCTGCTCTCCGGCCCCGGCGAGAAATGCAATTCCACCGCCCCGTCCGGCGGAAAGCGGGAATCTGAAAATAAACGAAATAGAAAATGAGAGAGACAGATAGAGAGAAGGAGAGGGTGAAGTAAATGAGATTCGCGAATGTGAAAACGTGTAATCTGGGATGAGAGATCTTTTTGATACCTTTATGTTCTGTTTCATTTAATTTACAGTATTAAAGATTAAGGCTGTATGAGAAATAGATACTGAAAATAAGTTTTAATCTGAAGCTTTGAAAATGTAAAATATATTTACAAAGAGATGCAAGAGGATTGTATCTACATGCAAGACTAGACCATTTATTTTTAGAAATAACTTTCATGGATTGTAACGATAGGTTCTCAAGAAAAAACTTTGATTGATCCAATTCCAAAGTTAATAGAAGGTTAAAGGTATCGTTATCGGTGTAATAAAGGTGGGGGGGAAGGGGGGTTGTCGAGCACTCACCATTGCAAGCGACGTCGAGTTCCTGCTTGGTGAAGCTCAAGGTGTAATCAGCGACGGCGCACGTGTGGAATTGACACGCGAAGATCGTCTCCCTGCCCCTGTCCCCCCGGTGATAGCACTTTATGAGGATGTCGCCCCTCAGTTGCAATCCCCTGCGTCTCTCCCCGGCCACATTCACCGTGAACTGGCTGACACCACTCGAAACAGAATAAACTCCTGAAAAGAAAAACGATTAACAAAAAAAATGCCTTCAAATTATTCATAACATACCTGATGTGTAAATCGGAGTTTGTCCTTCATAAAGCTTCAGGAACGCCCTGCAACCCCCGTTCAGGAAAGAGGGCGCACCCAGCACGGTGACGTGAGTCAGGTACAGGGGCGCGGAATTTATTCTGATGTGGTGCGAGAGAAGGCCGGCGAAGTAATCCACGTATCTGCAAAAGTGAGTTGCCAATTACAAAGTTCGGTGCGAAATTTTAAATTCAAAACAAAAGCCGGCGACGGAGGAGTTAATTGGGACGCGAGGCGTAAAAAAAAGTTTCAAATTAAACAGAAGCAATTTCCTTTCTCTCTGCAGTGGACCAACTTTACGCTCTCAATTATAAATTAGAATAACTCGATAAGGTGACAACGAATATTGTTTTATCCGTCGTCTCAAGTTATTAATTTAGTTAAATATAATTAGCCAGAAAAAATAATTTTAAAATTGAATTCCATACTGTTTCTAATATTAAAAATTCATTATTTTTAAAAGTATCAGTCTATTTTTAAACATTTAATTGATTATACAGGGTGACTGACGAAAAACCTTTGGTGCTGTATCTCGCTTATTTTTTATCCGATTTTAATAAATAAAACATCAAATTAAACCATTTCTAAAAGACTTTAATCGGATCTGAACTGTTATTTTTTCTCGCACCCAGTTTTTGACAAAATACGATCAACATTTTTTTTTAAATTGCACTGTATATATATTTTTATTGATTCGCAAGGAGATTTTTTTTCTGAATATAAAATTGTAGACAAATTTATCCATACATCAAACTTAAGTCGAGAAATTGAGGATTAAAAAAATAAATAAAAAGTCAAGTATCCATTGTAAACAATATACAGACCCTATTTTAAATGTCAAAAGTGACAGTGACAGCCATTGATACAATACTGCAATGATTTTTAATTATTTCATAATTAAAATGTTGCAATATTTCAAACACTGTACTAGAATTTTGTGCTTCTACAGAAATCGTTTTTCAGTTTTTGAAATCTTGCAACATTTTTATTATGAAATTATTAAAAATCATTGCAGTATTGTACCAATGACTGACACTGTCACGTTTGACATTTGGAATAGGCTCTGTATATTGTTTACTATGGGTATTTGATTTTTAATTTTTTTTTAATCCTCAATTTCTCGACTTTGGTTTGATGAATGGATAAAATCGTTTACAAATTTAGATTCAGAAAAAAATCTCCTTGCGGATCAGTACAAAATATATATACAGTGCAAATTGAAAAAAAAAGTTGATCGTCTTTTGTCAAAAACTGGATGCAAGAAAAAATATCAGTACAGTTCATATTAAAGTCTTTTAAAAATCATTTAATTTGATGTTTTATTTATTCAAATCGGATCAAAAATAAGCAAGATACAGCACCAAAGGTTTTTCGTCAGTCACCCTGTATAAGTTAGATATTATCAGTATTCATATCTAACTTATATGATTAATTCTGTCAAATACCAACAGAAATTTAATTGATTATTCTAAAATTGATTCTCAGTAAGAGTATGAGCATATTTTAATAACCATCGTGTAGCCCTTAAAATTTAATAAAATTTGATATCAAACACGACGTGATTAGTACGCAAAATTGAAAAAATAGAGACGAACATGTATTTTTTTCTAGGGTATCTAGATTGTAATTTTAAAATTCTGTAGAATTAAAACCAAAAGAGGTATTTTCATTCTGTTTGCAGATTTTTGATCTGAATGTATACTAATTTAACTTTATTATACCAAAATTAAATATTCACTTTTTTCAATTTTTATCTGTAAAACTATTTACGGTAGTTAAGTGTTTAAATCACGAACATATAGTATGTAAAATTTCAAGGATAACTAGATTAAATATTTTAAATTCTGTAAAATTAAAACGTACAGAGGTAATTAATTAATTAAGAGTTAATTTCGTAAGACATTAGTAATCATGACGTTTTTTAGAGTTAAATCCAGGCCGATAGCCGCTGATTAGAAGGAATCTCAAGTCTGTACACTTCACACTTCACAATTGTTTTTTAAATATTTACTTCTAATAATAAAGATGTTTTCTCTCTTAAAACGAACAGAGGTATTTAAATTCTGTTTGCAGGTTTCTAATCTAAATGTAGACGAAATTAAATTATTATTACTACAAAATGAAATATTCGCTTTTTTAAATTTTTATCTTTAAAACAATTGGCGTTAGTTAAATGTTTAAATCCCTATCATATAGTTTGTAAAATTTCATGAAATTTGATACCCAACACGGCATAGTTAGTATCAAAAACAAAACTGCTAAAGAGAAAACAGAATTTTTTTCAAGGGTAACTAGATTGAAATTTTAAAATAATTTAAAATTAAAACTGAAAGAGATATTTCAATTCTGTTTTCAGATTTCTGATCTGAATATAAACAAATTTAAATTTATTATGCTAACATGAAATATTTGCTTTTTTCAAATTTTATCTTTAAAACCTTTTGCGTTAGGTAGTAAAATTTCATGTAATTTGATACCCAACATGACATAATTTGTATCAAAAATGAAACTGCTAAAGCGAAAAGAGTATTTTTTCAAGGGTATCTAGATTGAAATTTTAAAATTATGTAAAATTAAAACGGAAAGAGATATTTTAATTCTGTTTGCAGATTATTGCTCTGAATGTAAACGAATTTCAATTTATTATACCAAAATGAAATATTCTCTCAAATTCAATTTTAACCTTTAAAACGATTTGCGTTATGTAAATGTTTTGATCACCATCATAAAGTACGTGAAATTTCATGAATTTCGATACCCAACATGATATAGTTAGAATCAAAAATAAAACTGCTATAGCGAAAAGATAATTTTTTTCAAGGGTATCTAGATTGAAATTTTAAAATTATATAAAATTAAAACTGAAAGAGATATTTTAATTCTGTTTGCAGATTTCTGATCTAAATGTGTACGAATTTAAATTGACTGTGTAAAAATTAAATATTAGTATCCTTCAAAAATTATTTACGGAACCATTGGCATTAGTTAATTGTTTCAATGACAATCATAAAATTTGTAAAATTTCAAGAAATTTGATACGACATGTAACTTTATTAGTAGACAAAGCAAAAAATACAGAGAAAAAATTATATTTTCAAGGGTATCCAGATTGCAATTTTAAATTTCTGTAAAATTAAAACTAAAACAGTTATTTTAATTCTGTTTGTAGATTTTTGATCTAAATGTATATGAATTTAAATTTATTATGCCAAAATGAAATTTTCGCTTATTTCAATTTTTATCATTAAAATATTTTACGTTAGGTAAGTAATCACTATCATAGAGTTTGTAAAATTTCATGAAATTTGATACCCAACATGACGTATTTGGTATCACAAACAAAACTGCTACTGCGAAAAGAGTATTTTTTCAAGGGTATCTAGATTGAAATTTAAAAATTATGTAAAATTAAAACGGAAAGAGGTATTTTAATTCTGTTTGCAGATTATAGATCTGAATATAAACGAATTTCAATTTATTATGCTAAAATAAAATATTCTCTCAAATTCAATTTTAACCTTTAAAACGATTTGCGTTATGTGAGTGTTTTGATAACCATCATAAAGTACGTGAAGTTTCATGAAATTTGATACCCAACATGATATAGTTAGTGTCAATAACAAAACTGCTAAAGCGAAAAGTTAATTTTTTTCAAGGGTATCTAGATTGAAATTTTAAAATTCTGTAATATTAAAATAAAAAGAGTTATAATAATTCGGTTTTTAAATTCATGATTTAAATGTATATGAATTTAAGTTTGTGGTGTAAAAATTAAATATTGATATTTTTCAATTTTTATTGATGAAAACATTTTCAATAGTTAACTATTTTTGTGACGATTGTAAAATTTGTAAAATTTCATGAAATTCGATACGAAACATAACGTGATTAGTACGCAAAACAAAAAAATACAGAGGAAATAGTATTTTTTTCAAAGGTATCTAGATTGCAATTTTAAAAATCTGTAAAATTAAAACTAAAAGTGGTATTTTAATTCTGTCTGCAGATTTCTGATCTTAATATACACGATTTTAAATTTATTATACCAAAATTAAATAGTCGCCTTTTTCAATTTTTATCTGTGAAACGATTTGCGTTATGTAAGTGTTTAAATCGCCATTACAAAGAGTGTAAAATTTCATGAAATTTGATAGCCAACACGGCATAGGTAGTATTAAAAATCAAACTGTATCAAAATTTCATGAAATTTGATACCGAACACGGCATAGATAGTATAAAAAATAAAACTGCTAAAGAGAAAATGGTATTTTTCTCAAGGATAACTAGATTGAAACGTTAAAATTGTGTAAAATTAAAACTAGAATAAGTATTCTAATTCTGTTTGCAGATTACTAATCTGAATAAACACGAATTTAAATTTATTATGCCAAAATGAAATATTCACTTATTTTAATTTTTATCTATGGAACGATTTACGTTAGGTAAGATTTTAAATCACCAACATATAGTGCGTAAAATTTCATGAAATTTGATACCCAACATGATGTAGTTAGTATCAAAAACAAAACGGCTATGGCTAAAAGAGTATTTTTGTCAAGGGTAGCTAGATTATAATTTTTAAATTCTGTAAAATTAAAAGTAAAATAGGTATTTTAATTCTGTTTGTAGATTATTGATCTGAATGTAAACGAATATCAATTTTTATGCCAAAATATATTCCTTCAAATTCAATTTTTATCTTTAAACGATTTGCGTTATGTACATTTTTTAATCACCATCATAGTGTACGTAAAATTTCATGAATTTCGATACCCAACATGATATAGTTAGTATCAAAAACAAAACTGCTAAAGCGAAAAGAGTATTTTTTTCCAGGGTATCTAGATTGAAATTTTAAAATTGCGTAAAATTTAAATAAAAATAGTTATAATCATTCTGTTTTCAAATTTATGATCTAAATGTATACGAATTTAAGTTTGTTGTGTAAAAATTAAATATTTGTAAAATTTCATGAAATTAGGTACGAAACATGATGTGATTAGTATGCAAAACAAAAAAATACAGAGGAAATAGTATTTTTTTCAAAGGTATCTAGATTCTAATTTTAAAATTCTGTAAAATTAAAACAGAAAGAGATATTTTAATTATGTTTGCAGATTCCTAATCTGAATGTATACGAGCTTAAATTTATTATGCCAAAATGAATTATTCACTTTTTTTAATTTTTTATCTTTAAAACGTTTTGCGTTATTTAAGTGTTTCACTCACTATCATATAGTTTGCAAAATTTCGTGAAATTTGATACCCAAAACGACATAGTTTGTACCAAAAATGAAACTGCTAAAGCGAAAAGATTATTATTTCAAGGGTATCTAGATTGAAATTTTAAAATTATGTAAAATTAAAACGGAAAAGTTATTTTCATTATGTTTGCAGATTTCTGATCTGAATGTACATGATTTTAATTTTATTATACCAAAATTAAATATTCACCTTTTTTCAATTTTTATCTGTAAAACCCTTTACGTTAGGTAAGTGTTCTTTTAAATAACCATTATATAGTGTGTAAAATTTCATTAAATTTGATACCCAACATGACGTAGTTAGTATCATAAACAAAACTGCTACAGCGAAAAGAATATTTTTTCAAGGGTATCTAGATTGAAATTTTAAAAATATGTAAAATTAAAACGGAAACAGTTATTTTCATTCTGTTTGCAGATTTCTGATCTGAATCTACACAATTTTATTATACCAAAATTAAATATTCGCTTTTTTCAATTTTTATCTGTAAAACGATTTGCATTAGGTAAGTTTTTCAATTACTATTTTATAGTTTGTAAAATTTCACGAAATATGATACCCATCATGACATCATGACATAGTTAGTATCAAAAATAAAACTGCTAACGAGAAATAAGTTGGTTTTTCAAGGATTACTAGATTGAATTTTTAAAATTCTGTAAAATTAAAATAAAAGAGGTATTTTCATTATGTTTGCAGATTTCTTATCTGAATGAACATAAATTTTAATTTATTATGACAAAATGAAATATTCGCCTTTTTCAATTATTATCTCCAAAATGCTTTGCTGCAGGTAAGCGTTTCATCATTATCATTAACATATAGTTTGTAAAATTTCATGAAATTTGATACCCAACACAACATAGATAGTGTCAAAAATAAAACTGCTAAAGAGAAAAGAGTATTTTTTCAAGAATATCTAGATTGAAATTTTAAAATTATGTAAAATAAAAACTAAAAAAGTGATTTCTATTCTATTTGTAGATTCCTCATCTGAAATTACACTAATTTTAATTTGTTATGCCAAAATGAAAAATTTGCTCCTTCAATTTTTATTTGTGAAACGATTTGCGTTATGTAAGTGTTTAAATCGCCATCATAAAGTGCGTGAAATTTCATGAAATTTGATACCCAACAAGATGTAGTTAGTATCAAAAACAAAACTGCTAAATCCAAAAGAATATTTTTTCAAGGGCATCTAGTTTGAAATTTTAAAATTATGTAAAATTAAAACTAAAAGTGGTATTTTAATTCTGTTTGCAGATTCCTAATCTGAATGTATTATGCCAAAATGAATTATTCACTTTTTTAAATTTTTTATCTTTAAAACGTTTTGCGTTATTTAAGTGTTTTACTCACTATCATATAGTTTGCAAAATTTCGTGAAATTTGATACCCAAAACGACATAGTTTGTACCAAAAATGAAACTGCTAAAGCGAAAAGATTATTTTTTCAAGGGTATCTAGATTGAAATTTCAAAATTATGTAAAATTAAAACAGAAAGAGATATTTTAATTCTGTTTTCAGATTCCTAATCTGAATGTATACGAGCTTAATAAATTTATGATAAAATGAATTATTCACTTTTTTTAAATTTTATCTTTAAAACATTTTGCGTTATTAAAGTGTTTTAATCACAATCAGATAGTTTGTAAAATTTCATGAAATTCGATACCCAACACGACATAGTTTGTACAAAAAATAAAACTGCTAAAGCGAAAAGATTATTTTTTCAAGAGTATCTGGATTGAAATTTTAAAATGATGTAAAATTAAAATTAAAAGAGATATTTTCATTCTGTTTGAAGATTCATAATCTGAATGTATACGAGCTTAATAAATTTATGACAAAATGAATTATTCACTTTTTTTAAATTTTTATCTTTAAAACATTTTGTGTTATATAAGTGTTTCAATCACAATCATATAGTTTGTAAAATTTCATGAAATTTGATACCCAACACGACATAGTTTGTACAAAAAATGAAACTGCTAAAGCGAAAAGAGTATGTTTTTCAAGGGTATCTAGATTGAAATTTCAAAATTATGTAAAATTAAAACGGAAACAGGGATTTTAATTGGGTTTGCAGATTATTGATTTGAATGTAAACGAATTTCAATTTATTATACCAAAATTAGATATTCCTTCAAATTCAATTTGTATCTTTAAACGATTTGCGTTATGTACATTTTTTAATCACCATCATAAAATAAAGTACGTGAAATTTCATGAATTTCGATACCCAACATGATATAGTTAGTATCAAAAACAAAACTGCTAAAGCGAAAAGATAATTTTTTCAAGGGTATCTAGATTGAAATTTTAAAATTTTATAAAATTAAAAAGGAAAAAGTTATTTTTATTCTATTTGCAGATTTCTGATCTGAATGTACACGATTTTTAATATTATTATACAAAAATTAAATATTCGCTTTTTTCAATTTTTATCTATAAAACTATTTGCGTTAGGTACGTTTTTCAATTACAATTTTATAGTTTGTAAAATTTCATGAAATTTGATACCCAACACGGCGTAATTAGTATCACAAACAAAACTGCTACAGCGAAAAGAGTATTTTTTTCAAGGGTGAGTAGATTGAAATTTTAAAATTCTGTAAAATTAAAACCAAAAGAGGTATTTTAATTCTGTTTGCAGATTTCTCATCTAAATGTTCACGGATTTAAATTTATTACGCCAAAAAGAAATATTCGTTTATTTTCAATTTTCATCTCTAAAACGATTTGCGTTATGTAAATGTTTTAATCACTATTGCATAGTTTGTAAAATTTCATGAAATTTGATACCCAACAAGACGTAGTTGGCATCAAAAACAAAACTGCTAAAGCGAAAAGAATAGTTTTTTCAAGGGTAACTAGATTGAAGTTTTAAAATTCTGTAAAATCAAAACGGAAAGAGGTATTTTAATTCTGTTTTCAGATTTCTGATCTAAATGTACAAGAGTTTGAATTTATTGTGTTAAAATGAAATATTTGCATTTTTTTCAATTATTATTTATGTTTATGTTACAAAAAATTGAGTTATGTGAAGATGATAATAACTGAATTAAAATGATATTTGATGTAATAATAATAATGTTACCTTTTATTCGAGGGCAGATACAGTGGTCCGATGTTATCGTCCAAGAACTTCCTCATGGAGAATCGATCCAGGGCCTGCTCGGCGCTGCCGCATATGTTGGAGTAGTGCATGTAGGCGGCGACGATAACGCCGAGTTTGTCTTTGCTGCCCCTGCGAGACAAGAAAACGAACTCTCAATCCCGGGATACAAGGGGGAGAGAATCCGGGCACAAAGGGCGCGAAGGGCGGAAGCGCTTTGCGGGGCATTAGGAATATAAGTCGCCTTCTTATGTAGATGCGGCGGTGCATTACGGGCCGTGGCCAAAGGCGATTATCGGGAGCGCCCTTTGTTGAATCGAATTAATGCTCGGCACAGATAAAAAAAAGTCGATGGATATTTAAGGAACATAAAAAAATATATTTAGAAAGATTAATTAAAATGTTTTTACCACTAATAATATAAAAATATAGTAAGTGTTTAATGTTGTAACTTGTGTTGCCTATGTTTTTATTTATTAATTGAATAGTTCAGGCTGTTAGTTGTTGAAAGTTGATATACTTATGAAAATGCATTTTTTTTTATTGATTAAAATTATTAACTCTAGATTATTTTAAAATGTTAATTAACATAAAATTAATTAATTAAGTAATTGTGGAGGTCTCTTCTTAGTGATGCATTATTTATACTATCGTCGCTAATGAAGTTACAAAAAGTCTGTGATATTAAAAAATTTCAATCATATATAAAAATTAATTTCATGATGAGATAAATAGAATGTGTGATTTTGTGTACGTATGTTTTTTGATTATTTTGGGTAGAGATTAAATTGCATAAATTACCTGAGGAGTTTTTGTTTTGTTTTTGTTTGTTATTCATTATGTCTCGTTTGGTAAATACCTGGTGTGCAAGACGGCTATCCTGTGTTGGTCGGATGACAGCCAAGAGTCGATCTGCTTGCAGACACTGCAGATCCTTTCGAGCGGAGGTGCTAATCGCGGAGACCACCCAACTTCTTGCACATGCTTGTGTTCGCTCCTCAGCGTTCTCTTGGGGTCCGAAAGGTTAAACACCTGGTGGAAAAGAAAAAGTGTTGAGCGTGCTCAAACAATTACATCGAGCCGATAAAAGGAATTAAATATTCAATCGAATTACTGAACAAAACAAAAAATCATTTACCATGTAGTTATCTCCGTGCTTGTTGATCAGCATGTGAGAGGCCTGTTTTTGGCCTTGTCTTAGGGCCTCTTGTCCGCAACTGTTGGGAAACCATAATGCGATTATCCTTTCGGTCACATAGCTCAGGTCCATTCCTCCATTAGACCCGGAACAATTCCTGGTGGATCTTGGCTGACTCGTCAGGGCTTCACCATAGATTCCATTGAATGAGGACGAACTTATCATCTGAAACGATAAAGGGAATAAAATATTAATTAGGAACTATTTAATATTCTAATAGGTTTTGCTACAAGATTCAGTAATCTGCTTCTAATATATTCTAATTTTTTAGCTTAAACATTTCTTAGAACTTACTGCAAACGCATTCAATTAAACTTAAAAGTAGCTACACAAACTTTAACCTATAACACTAATCAAGTACTAATTGAGATAAGTTCAGTTAATATATAGTTACAAATTCTTGATTAATAGCATTAAACCATCGTCGTAGCCTTAGGCCCTCTGTACGTGGTGTAATTTACGAATTAACGAGTAGTACTACACCACACCAGAAAGGGAACGTTTTCATCTGGGCGCTAATTTAACGATCACGAACACCAAAAGTAATCCGCGTGAGAAAGCGCCAAGAATAATAATGCAGAAGAAAAGAGCGTGCAGCATGGCGGACACGAGATTTGATTGCGTCGTATAAATGAAACAATTGTCATGCACAGTAAGCATGGTAATTGAAAAGAGGTCCGTCGTCGGTGCCGCTCGGCGCGCTCTTGATGTAATTGCGTAATTTAATATGTGCGTCCTAATCCAGATGGCCGGTTGATGGTGATGGCGGTGCGGCGGTGGTGGTAGTACTCGTCCGGCCCGACCGAAAATAATGTGCACGTTCTGTGACATAATCGCCGGGCTTATCAGTGGGAAGGTGTTGACAGGAAAAACGGGTCGGTGAACTTCATTATTTGAGTGCCGCGTTGCATCACGGAACGTAAAAAGTGTTCCGAGATTAAGGAACGAGAATAATGGTACTTTCGACTGTGTAAACTAGTTTTTCTTAAAAAGGGCAGCCATTATCACTTTACAACAAATTTTGCTTAAATAAAATCACTAGGACAACATATAACTGTTTTGCACCTACGCACGGTCTTCAAGTTTGTCAACCAAGAAAGTACTCTACTAGTACCTGTAACAGTTTGTCTGATATTACAACAAAACTTGTTTAGGTTTTATTCCCCCAAAAAAAGCGAGTTTGTTTGCTTTAATTTTTGCAAGAAATTTGTCGCTAGGCTGCAGCTTCTTCAGGCAAAACAAAGAAAACAAATCTTGTAGTTCACCTAGGCATACGTCTTGAGAAATCAAGCAAGCCTTGTGAAGAATGCGATGCATTGCTTTCATAAATTTAGAATATACAAAACCTACTATCAATTAAATGGACTAGCAGACAAGATCAGCGCAAAATAATCTCAAGGTCAAATATTAGTAATTTGGAAAATACTAAAAGTCTAGAAAGTTTTACAAGCTTTAAAAAATCTTCTAACTTGGAAGAAAAAATCCTTAAAAATTTGATAACAAATACAAAACACTTGAAAAATTCGCAGAATTTAGAAGAGAACCATTTGGAACATTTTAAAAGTAGGAAAACTATTAAAAAATAAACATTATTCGTTGAGAATTATAGAAATTTGGAAGTAAACTGTAAACTATTTTGGAAAATTATTAAAAAATAAACATTATTCGTTGAGAATTATAGAAATTTGGAAGTAAACTGAAAATTATTTTGGAAAATTTAATAGAAATTTTTACTATTTGAACAAAAAATCTTAGTTTTCTAGTAGTCTGGAAGGAAAACTAATAGAAATTTTGAAAAATGTAAAACTAATATTGATGGAAAAGTTTAGTACTCCTACAAATTTTACCGCAGTTTAGAAAGTTTTAGAAAATTCTAAGAGGCTAAAAATTAAGAGAAATTTCTTGTACATTTCAAAAGCTTGTAAGCTAAATAGCTGGAAAATTTTACAGTCTCAAAAGATTTTTCGAGAAATATTTAAGCAAAATTTGTTGAAATTTAAGCTTCGAACAATTAGTCCTAATTGAGATAGGATATTCTAGAAAATTTTGTAAGTTTAACAAAATATTTTTGAAAATTGGAAGAAAGTTGTAAAACTATCAAAAAAATATAGAAATTAATTTAGAAAAGTCACAATTAAAAAAAATGATTCGATTCTCGCTGTTTAGAAGGACACATTCTAAAAAACTTGCCTGAAACTTTTCTGAAATCTAAAAGTCTGATAAGTCTATCGAATAAAAATCTTGTCATTTGGAAAGAAGAAGAACTTCTAAATTTTTTAAATCTAAGAAAAAAATTACTGCAATTTAAGAAAATATCTTAGAATTTTCTAAAAATCTAGAAGAGAAATTGCTACAAATTTGGAAAAAATCTAATTTTTCATATTTCTGAAATTCTGAATTTTGCTAGAAATTTTTTGGAGGTTCTAGCAAAATGGAATTTTAGAAATACGAAAATTTATAAACGCCTCGAATAAAGTAATTCTTAATTTAAAAAAGAGAGTTTTGGAATATTTAAAAATACTGTAAAAAAAGCTTAGAAAATTCTACTATCCTCGAAACTACTTGCAATTTAGAATATTGTTGGAATATTTTAGAAAAATAATTGATTCACGAAAGAATGTAAAACTGAAATTCTTAAAAAAAAGGAGGAAGAAAAGAAAATTACAATATATACCATGAAAAACATTCCAAGAAATTCCAGGGATCTGCAAGAAAAATTGGCGGAAAATTTTCTAGAATCTAGAGGATTACATAGAGAAATTTGTTGTTGAGTTACCTGAAGATATAATTAAAACTTGATTAAAACACTAACACTTTCTTCACAATTAATTTTTATTTCGCTAGATGTACATTTCGGGTACTATGCACCCATTATCAATAGCTTATAACATAGATCTGGAGAAAATTTTCAGAAAGTTGGAGAACAAACTTTTAAATTTTAAAGAAGAGTTTCTTGAAAATACCAAAAGTCTGGAAGAAAAATGGCAATTTTTTTTAAATTTTCCTCGAAATAGTTCCAATAATTTTGTCAGTACACTTAAAACTATCGATAAAAACTTTCGCAATTTGGAAAATACCCAAAAATTTGGAAAGTTCCAAACGATTAAATCAATAAAAAAACATAAGAAAAATATCTTGAAAATTTCATTAAAAATTACAAAACACTTCAAAAAGAATATTCCTGAAGTAGAAAAAATATTAAAAAAATATATTGTTCATTGAAAATTATAGAAATTTGGAAGTAAACTTTTTGGAATATTAATAGAAATTTTTATAATTTGAACAAAATCTCTGAAAAAAAAACTAATAGAAATTTTCAGAAACTTTGAAAAAACTGTCATATTTAAAAAGTATTTCTAGAAAACGTTACAAATCTGAAAGTAAAATTGATGGATAATTTTAGTATCCCTAAAAAATTTCTCGCAGTTTGGTAAGTTTTAGAAAATTCTAAAAATAAAGAGAATTTTAAATATTTAAATATTACAGTCTTTGAAAAGATTTTTAGCAAATTGGAAAATCAACCAATAAGCAAAATTTTTTGAAATTTGAGCTCAGAAGAAATTGTTTATTTTCAAATAAAGTTTATTATTATTAAAAATTGTCGTAATTTAGATGGGAAATCCTAGAAAGTTTTATAAGACTAAAAAAATATTTATGAAAATTGGAAGAATGTTGTAAAACTGCCAAAAAATTCTTTTTCTTAAAAATTATAGAAATTTGTAAATGTTTGACAAATCGTCGAAAGAAATGAATACGATATCTAAATTAAATTTGCATGAAACTTTTCTAAAATCTAAAATTCTAAGTCTAGAAATTCTTGGAATATTTTAGAATAAAAATTGATAAAAAATTCCAGAAATGTCGAAAAAAAATCTAAAATTTGGACAAAAATTCTGGAATTTTTAAATTTCGGCAATTTGGAGAAAAAAATCTAGAAATCTAGAAGAAAAACTGCAAAAAATTTCTAGAAACTTCTAAAATAAATTTCTACAAATCTGAAAGTAAAATTAGTAAACATTTGTAGCAATATGAAGAGTTTTAGAAATATGAAAAATTCTGAACACTCGAATAAATAAATTTTTAATTTAAAAAACAAAGTTTTGGAATAATTCTGTGAAAGAAATGGGTAGAAAATTCTACAACACTCGAAAATAGTTCTTGCAATTTAGAAAATTCCTAAAATATTTTAGAAGAATTTGTGGAAAATATCGAAAAAAAATTCGTAATTTCGGGAGAACATTCTAGAATATTTTAGAAATCTGGATTAATATTTACACGACTTCTATAATTCCGAAATCTGGAATGTTCTAAAGCTTTAAACCTTGCAAAAAACCTAGAAAATTTCATAGATCTACAGAAAAGTCGGTGAAAAATTCTAGAAACGTAATAAATTTTGCAAATTGGAAAATTTAAAAAATCTGGAATGTTATAAAAGTTTTGAAAAATTATCTTGAAACATGTAGGAAAAAATTAGAAAACAACTGCTATATATTTCTAGCTACGTTAAAAAAAGACATCGTAATTTAAGATATTTCTAGACATACTTCACAAATCTGAAAGTAAAATTGGAGGATAATTTCAAAACTCCCAAAAAGTTCCACGCATTTTTCTATATTCTCACTGATTTGGTAATTCCGTTAATAAATTTGAATTTGAATTTTGGATTTTTTTTTTAAATCTAGGGAAATCTAATAAATAGAAAAAACACGAAAATATTTTCGTAAAATCTACAACAAATGAGTCTTATTAAGACTACTGGAGAAATCTAATAGACTAAAACAATATCTCTGTTCGAAAGAGAAATTACTGAAATATTCTGCGAAAAAAAAAATATAATTTGTTATACACTCGAAATCTTTTAGCAATTTGTTGTAAAATTTTCAAATCCATGAAAAGCATTATTTTTTCAATGCGGAAAAGAGGTTTATAGAAAATTTTAGAAATAAAAGGAAAGACAATGAAACATAATTCTTAAACCTTGCAAAAGAAAAATTTTCAAAACCCCTAAAAACTTACTATTTTTATAAATCTGGAGAAATCTAAAAGCCTAAAAAAACCTCTCAATTGGAAAGAGAAATTCAGTAATATTCGAAAATTCTGTAAAAGAAAATGCTGTAAAATTCTTATAATTTGTTATACTTTAGCAATCTTCTTGTTGTAAAAGTTTCAATGTTTTCAATGTGGAAAAGAAATTCCTTGTAAAAGGAAATTTGAAAAATTTGAAACAGAAGTTTCTAGAAGATACCAAAAGTCTGAAAGAAAGTAATGGTGGAATTTTTTAAAGCCACAAAAAATTTCTTATCTGGATATGAAATCGCAAAGAAAAACTCCTGATAAAAAATTCTCCCAATTGGACATCTCTAATCTAAAATAATTCTGAAATCTGGAAAGGTTTAAACCTTGTAAAAGAAATTCCCGAAAAAAATCAGACATCTGCGAGAAAAATTGGTGGAACATTTCAGAAACCTGGAAAAGAAATTCCTAAATTTTAAAGAAGGATTTCTTGAAAATACTAAAAATCTGGAAGAGAAATTTGTACATAATATTTCTTGAAAGACTTTCTCATTTATCACTTGGTAAAACATTTTGAACTATTACTGATGAAGGTTTACATTTTGTTCAAAATTGTGAAACAAACGAAGTGTAATTTAATTTAAACCTTCATCAGTAATAGTGAAAAAAATCCTATAATTTAAGAAGTAAATCCTAGAAAATTTTTAACTATCGATAAAAACTTTCGCAAATTGGAAAATTGCAAAAATTTGGAAGGTTCCAAACGATTCAAGAACAATAGAAGAATCTTGCAACTTCCAAAATTCCAAAAATATAGATAAGAAAAGAAAATATTTCTGCAGTCTGGTAGAAAATACTAATATATTTAAACATATGACATATAAACATCTAACGCTAATGGGATATCCTAGAATTTTATAGGTTTAACAAAATACTTTTGAAAAATGGAAGAAAGTTGTAAAACTATAAAAAACATTATAGAAACTAATAAATAAATCACAATTTAAAAAAAAGACTCGATTCACGCTATTTAGAACGAAACATTCTAAAAAACTTGCTTGAAACTTTTCTAAAATCTAAATTTCTGATAAGTCAAGAAATTCTTATAATAATTTAGAAATTGTTAAAACATTTCAGAACTATCGAATAAAAATCTTGTAATTTGGAAAGAAGAAGAAAAAGAAATTCTGGAATTTTTAAGTCTCAGAAAGTAATTTCTGCAATTTGGGGGTAAAAAAATCTTAGAATTTTTTAGCAATGTAGAAGAGAAATTGCTACAACTTTTTTGAAACTTTGAAAACTAAATTTCTACAAATCTGCAAATAAAATTAGTGAAAAATTTTATAACCTCCGTTCAAAAATATGAAAAATTCTAAACGCCTCTGTATTCTTCTGTAAAAAAATGCCTAGAAAATTCTACAACTCTCGAAAATAGTTTTTGCAATTTAGAAAATTCTTGGTATATTTTAGAACAAAAATGATGATTTTTTTTTAAATGCACGAAACTGAAATTCTTAGAAAAAATTTCTAGAAACTTTTCTAAAATCTAAAATTCTGATAAGTCTAGAAATTCTTGGAACAATTAGAATAAAAATTGATCGAAAAAAATCCTGTAATTTGGAACAAAAAATTCTGGAATTTTTAAATCTAAGAGATACATTTTTGCAATTTGGAAAAAATCTTCTAGAAATCTAGAACAGAACCAAAAAGTTTCTAGAAATATAGAAGGTTTTTTTTAATGTACGAAACTGAAATACTTAGAAAACTTGCTAGAAACTTTTCTAAAATTTAAAATTCTTATAAGTCTGGAGAATTTTTGAAACAATTAGAATAAAAATTGATCGAAAAAAAAATCCTGTATTATTTTATTTTCAAATCTAAGAAAGAAATTTTTGCAATTTGGAAAAAAAACTTTATTTATTTTTATTTATCTTTGGTCTTCTTTCTTAATAAAATACAAAAAATACAGAAAAAAGAAAACAAATTACAAGAAACTTCTAGAAATCTAGAACAGAAACTGGTAAAGATTTCTGGAGACTTTTAAAATTAAATTTCTACAAATCTAAAAGCAAAATTGGTGAAAATTTTCGGAACCTCCAGAAAATTTCTAGCAATATAGAAGGTTTTAGAAATATTAAAAATTCTAAACGACTCGAATTAAAAAAGTTCTTAATTTAAAAAACAAAGTTTTGGAATATTTGAAAATTTTGTAAATAAAATGCCTAGAAATTTCTGCAACCCTCGAAAATAGTTCTTGCATTTTAGAAAATTCCTGGAGTATTTTAGAAAAAAAATGATGAAAATTTTATTAAATCCACGAAAGAATGTGGAACTGAAATTCTTAGAAAAAAGTTCTAGATAACTTGCTTGAAACTTTTGTAAATCTAAAATCCTGATAAGTCTAGAAATTCTTGGAATATTTTAGAATAAAAATTGATGAAAAATTTCAGAAATGTCGAAAAAAAATTCTGAATTTTGGACAAAGAAATTCTGGAATTTTTAAACTTCTCCAATTTCTAAAAAAATTTTTTTAGGAAATCTAGAAAAGAAAATGCTAAAAATTTCTGGAAACTTAAAAATAAGTTTCTACAAATCTGAAAGTAAAATTGGTGAAAATTTTTAGAACCTTCAAAACTTTTGTAGCAATATGGAGAGTTTTAGAAATATGAAAAATTCTGAACCCGCGAATAAATAAATTTTTAATTTAAAAAACAAAGTTTTGGAATATTTCAAAATTCTTCAAAAGAACTGGCTAGAAAATTCTACAACCCTCGAAAATAGTTCTTGCAATATAGAAAATTCCAGGAATATTTTAGAAGAATTCGTGGAAAATTTTTATTCGAAAATATCGAAAAAAAAATTGTAATTTCGGGAGAACATTCTAGGATATTTTAGAAGTCTGTATAAAAATTTACACCACTTCCATAATTCCGGAATCTGGAATGTTCTAAAGCTTTAAACCTTGCAAAAAACCTAGAAGATTTCATAGATCTACAGAAAAATCGGTGGAAAATTCTAGAATCGAATTTTCCAAATTTCATAATTTAAAAAATCTGGAATGTTATAAAAGTTTTGAAAAATTATCTTGAAACATGTAGGAAAAAATCATTGAAAATTATTGAAATTTGAATAAAAAATTCTTAGGATTTTCTAAAAAAATTAGAAAACCACAACTGCTATATATTTCTAGTTACGTTAAAAAAAAGACATGGTAATTTGAAAGAGATATCTCTAGACATACTCACAAAAGTAAAATTGATGGATAATTTCAGAACTCCCGAAAAGTTCCTCGCATTTTTCTATATTCTCACTGAATTGGTAAATCCGTTAATAAATTTGAATTTGAATTTTGGCCAAAAGGCCAAAAAAACATCTCTGCTGGGAAGAGAAAATACTGAAATATTCTGAAAAAAAAAATGCTGGAAAATTTATGTAATTTGTTACTCTCAAAATCTCTAAGCAAATTGTTGTAAAATTTTCAAATCCATTAAAAGGATTTTTTCAATGCGGAAAAGAAGTTCCTAGAAAATTTTAGAAATAAAAAACAATGAAACATAATTTTTAATCCTTGTATATTAAATAAAATTGAAACAGAAGATTCTAGAAAATACCAAAAGACTGGAAGAAAGAAATGGCGGAATGATGGAAGCCATGAAAAACATCTTATTTAAATGGAAAACCGTAGAGAAAAACTCCAAAATAAAAATTCTTCGAATTAGACAACTCTAATCTAAATCTAAAATAAATATAAAATATGGTTTCCTTAATAAAAGAAATTTCCAAAAACATCTGTAAAAAATATAGTGGAAAATTTCAGAAATTTGAAATCTTAAAGAAGGGTTTCTTGAAAATGACAAAAGTCTGGAAGACAAATTGATGAAAAATCGAAATAATTCCTATAGTTTAGGCAGTAAATCCTAGAAACTTTTTAACTATCGATAAAAACTTTCGCAATTTGGAAAATTACAAAAATCTGAAAAGTTCCGAGGTCTATACTTAAACTAGCGTAACTTCTTGCATCTGGAAAATTTTAGTATGTTAAGCTTATCGTGTTACCATTAAAAATGCAGTTTAAAATAGTAATTTCTCTAAAGTTCTAGAAAGAAAAAAATTAATTTCTTCAAAGAAAGTTTTGCGATTTAGATAATATTTCTGAAAAGTTATAGAAGCCTCGAAAGCATTGCAATTTGAATGAGAAGTTCTTAGAAAACTACAGATACCTGAAAAAAATGTTTGAACAAAATTCTTTAAAAATTCTTTTAAAAAAATCAGTAACTTAAATAAACAAAGTATAGAATTTTGTAGTTAAAAAAAAACAGAAATCTAAGAGAAAGATTTCGAGAATACTTAGTAACCGTAAAAAATTCTCCTAATTTGAAAAAGTATTTCAAAATTTTTTCAAAAATCCGATAGTCTAAATTCCAGTAATTTATAAGTGAAAACATTTGAAACGTTTCAAATTTTAAGAAAGAAATTAAAATTCACTCATTTAGAAGAGAAATATTTAAAACTTTGAACAAAACAAAAATTCGGAAAACTTAAAAAATTGTCATAATTTTGAAGAGAAACTTCTAGAACTCTCCTAATTATTTATTTGGAATAGATTCCTGCAAAATAAGCAAAATAAAGTCCAAATAAATGTGTACAACTTAGAAAAGAAATTCTTATGATTTTTTTTAAATTTTGAAGATACGTGGTTGAATTGACAGTTGGCATTTTTATATTTTTGACATTTGACCTTTTGACAATGCCTTTTTTAACCTTAGACATATGACATTTTTAGTTTTGATAGCTGACATTTTGACTTTACTTTACTTTACTTTACATTATACTTTGACAGTTGGCATTTCATATTTTTAACAGCTGACCTTTTGACAAGGTATATTTTACCTTGATTAACATTTCGTATTTTGAACGAAAATGGTTTCCTTTATTAATTTACGTTTTTAACAACAGATTTATGAAATTTTAACAAAGACATTACACTTTCACAGTTGACATTTTTATATTTTTGAGAATGTATTTTTTTAACCTCTGACAATCACAATTATTTTAAAAGATAATTGTTTTCTTAAATTATAATATTGTTTTTAGCACTTGATATTTCATATTTTTGATAGATGACTTTTTTAAATTATCATTTTATATTTTAAACAGTTGTCATTTTGACACTTGCATGAGTGGCGTTTACCTTCCAGTAATCATATTTAATATCACGATTTCTCAGTTTGAAATTCTAAATTAGTAAAAATCATAGAAAACTCTAGATATTTCAAGGAAAAATCATGAAAAAAAAAGAGGAATAATTTTTGAAGTTTTCAAAACGAAATAAAATTGCAGATCTAGAAAGTGTTGAATTAGAATTGAAAGCCTTGTGAATTGAAGGAAAAATTCTTACAAAAAAAACAGATATCTGAAAGAAAATGTTTCACAATTTTCTTTTGCCTGAGAAACTCTTGAAAAAATTCTGAAGAGAAATTTCTAGAATATTTTATTTTTTGATTACTGACAAATTTCGAAATTCTCGAAATTCGTCCAATTAGAAATAGATGCCTGGAAACATTTTAAATCTGTAGGTGAAATTCCAGAATTTTTTATGTATTATATGTATACTTTTTTTAATCGTAAAGAAAAGTGTTCCGAAAGTTTTAAAAGCTTCGACAACCTCGGAAAATCATAGACAATTTTAGATACGTAAAAGAAAATTAATTGCAATTTGCTAACGATATTTCTGGAATATTTTAGAAATCTTACAGAAAAAAAAACCACAAAAAATAATAATTCTCGAAATGTGCAAAAATGAATTTCAATAAAAATGCAAATTTCCAAGAAAAATTTGAAAGAGAAATTCCAAGTGAAAGATGTCGAGAAATTTTTAAGCCCTTACAAAATTCGAGGAGAAATACTTAATAAAATAAATAATTCTTGAAATTTCTAAGAGAAATTTGTAGAGAAGTAGAAGAAAAGTTTTTGGAAAGTTCAGGAACCGTAGAAAAAAAAATCCCCAATCGAGGTTCCTAAAATTTTCACCGACTTTAGGTTTTAGATTTTTAGAAATTGTTTAAAAGATCTCTAGAAGAATTTCTGAAAATCTAAAAGTTAAATTGGGTGAAAAATTTAGCAAATTTATAAGTAAAACTGATGAAAAAGTTTCAAATTCTTAAAAATAAATTAAAATGCATGCATTTTGATACGATACATTTTTTATAACCTTAAAGTTTCTGAAAAATTCTAAAAGCTTCCAAAATCATTTTTACAATTTCCTAATTGCTGAGAAACTCTTGAGAAAAATATAATTTTAAAGAGAAATTCCTATAATAATCTATTTTTCAGTTACCAGCAAATTTAGAACCTTAAAATTCTTGTTAATACAAAGGTAAATATAAAAATAAATAGAAACATCACAAATACTTTTTGGCTTGAAGTACAATTAAATATGTAGGGTGGGTGGGTGGCCACTATCCCACCCTCCAATTCAAATAAACTTAACAAAACTTCACTTTAATAATGAAAACATCAATTATTAGAAAATATATTAATTATAGTTATTTTTTAATTGTGCAAGTATTTATAACGCAATTTTTTGTTAATTATAAAAGAATTGGAGGGTGGGATAGTGGCCACACATCCACCCTACATATTTCCAGAAACTTAAAACACAGTCTGTTTTTTGTTTGTTTTTTCTTGAAAATACGAAAGTAAATGTAAAAGTAAATAAAAACATCATAAACACTTTTTGGATTGAAGTACAAATAAATATGTAGGGTGGGTGGGTGGTCAGCCTCTATCCCACCCTAAAATCTAATAAATCTAACAAGAGTCGAATTTAAAAATTAAGGCGTCAATTATTAGAAAATATATTAATTATTTTTTATTTGTGCAAGTATTTATAAGGCATTTTTTTGATAAAGATAAAAGAATTGTAGGGTGGGATAGAGGCCACCCATCCACTCTACATATTTCCAGCAACTTAAACTACAGTCTGACAGTTTACTATCCCACCCCCCAATTCAAATAAACTTAACAAGAGTCCACTTTAAGAATGAAGACATCAATTAAAATAAAATGTATGAATTATTGTTGTTTTTTATTCTTGCAAGTATTTATAAGGCAAATTTTTGTTAATGATAAAATAATTAGAAGGTATGATAGTGGACATCCACCCACCCTACATATTTCCAGCAATTTAAGCGACAATCTCTGTTTTTGTTTCTAGAAAATACGAAAGCAAATGTAAAAATAAATACATCAAAAACCCTTTTTGGCTTGAAGTGCAAATATGTAGGGTGGGTGGGTGGCCACTATCCCACACTCCAATTCAAATACACTTAACAAGAGTTTACTTAAAAAATGAAGACATCAACTAATAAAAATTTGATTAATTCTTGATGACTATCAACAAGGCATTTTTTAAATTTCAATTTAACGTTGTAACTTTTTAATTACTGGATTATTATAGAAACATCAGAGTAGTCTTTGAATGAAAGTACATGTGATGAGGTAGCAGTATATAGGCAATTATAATTCCCTATTATGCGCCTGCTTTGATCATTTAAAACACAACAATGGATTTTTACACAATGGTCATTCATTTTGCAGTAAATATTTAATTGTGTGTTATCTTGATACATAGAAATTACTCTTTCTACAGTAATTTAATCTTATCATCGTCGAGATATCGCAATTATTTATACATTTTTAAATATGAAAACTAGTTTTAATTATTATTCATTCGCTTTGTGTAAATATTTCCTTCGCGTATTCACCGCTAAATATAAATTTACGATTGGATTTACAATGAAAGGGCATTTTAATGGCCGAACGTTGGATGGATATGTCGTGCACGTGCTCGTGAATTTCCCGTAAACATTTTCCAGTCGTCGCCGTGAGGCGATTTTATTGCGGAAAACCACTTTTCCTTATAAATGCGCAACTTTCAAGGATATACACGTCGAGAACTTCTAATATTAGCTCCTTTAAAGTACGACATTTTCAATTCTAAAAAGCAAGAAATCTATAATATAATACTTATATTACAGTAAAATAGATTATAAAGTAAATAAAATAAAACACTTACTATGTTTTTACCACTAAAATTTATTGTAAAATATATAAAATAAGTTACAACAACACAGATTATAAAGTATTAAAATTATTTCATCAAATTAAAAGTGGAAACTTTTAAAGAAACTACAGTTTGTTAATATTAATTTGTGACTTATACTCAAACATGGTTTCCAAAATGTTTTTTTTATTATTCAACGACAATAATAAAGTGGCTTGGTCTGATAGATGAAAAAATAACAGCCTCATCAATCCAGTATTATTAATTTGTGATTTTTGTGAAGAAAAACACTTGGAATTTTTATATTTTCAGTTTCCTGACACGTGTTTCGATCATACCCAATCATGATTGATTTGTAATATCAACAAAGTATAGTTTCTATTAAGGCTTCTGGTTCCTAGATGTATCAGAAATTGTATCATATTTAAACTAGGGTCTAATATAGATTGTAAAAATGGTTTTCTGATTGGTAAGTTTGCTTTATGGTGTTGTTCATTAAACTGAATCAAAATTTCGGCAATTCGGAATTTTCAATTTTGATAATCATCAGATTCTATACTTCACACACCTTTTTTCTCGGTAATTCTGCAGCACCATTAGTCTAAAAGTCTTTTTACGGTTCAAAACTCATAAACAATACAGTGCATTAATGAAAAATTAAAATTTTACAATTGGTACTATTTCATTTTTGGCACTCAATTGTTTCCCTATTAACAACAACCATGAACAAATTAAACTTTTACACATTGTACTCAATCATAAAAAAACATAATAAGTGCGTTAGTTTAGTGTTTATACATTGTACTCTTTAAACATAGAATTATTTGACTATCACAAATCGGTTTTGATCTATTTTGGTACTCATCACCTTAGCACAGATGATTTTCTATAATTAACCCTTTGACCATTGTTATATTTCATGTTTAGATAAGAAAAGTAATTTTTAAAAATAATAAAAATTCATTATTGATCACTCACCTTGTTCACCCTTGACCCACTCCTACTCACATCTTCATGCGTGTGCTGCAACAAAACAGAGAAAAGAAAACTCCAATTAGTCGGCTTCGTAAACGCACACCCCGTTTTCACACAACTCCTCCGAGTACAGTTAAGCAAAGTTCATACCATAACACATTTATCGGCATTATAACACACATCTTCGGATTACTTCCTACAGCGAACGCTATTAATCATCCAGTCCACACCTTAGATGCTACACATACACACACACATATATATATAAATATAAATACAACAAGGAAGTAGTTTCATCGCAATCATAAACGTCGATTATGCAGATAAGATACGAGGAAACCGTTGAAGACAATCTCACCCTTTATGCAGATTAATCATTGTTCTGCACTTTTACGATCCTCTCTTTACTGTTGCGATAAGAAGGAGAGAAGATGTTGGCACTTTTGTCGTTTATTGCTCGTGCTGAAACCCCGCACGGATTTGTGAATTCATTGTTCGCGCATAATTAGGTTCTGTGATGTTTGTGGGTGGATTATGCAATAAGGTAATCTTGTAAGTTGAAAAGCATTTAATACAATGAATAAAATAGGACATGAATATTGTACAAAAAATATGTATTCCAATAATATAATGAAGAAGGATTCACAATGACTTTATCTTATCATGTCTCCTTCTTGATGACTTAATATAATAATAATAGTAAATTTATGATTTTCAACTGTAGCTTCTTCAGGTGAAGAAATATATTATATTCAAAGTGAACGCCTCCAAAATTAATCATTCCAATTATATTTTTTGTAGTATTTAATATCTTAATGACATTCTAATTAAAAAAAAACTCCAGACTCTAAAGAGACATATATTTAAATTAATCTATAAAACTTTTATAATTTTTTTAGAATAGCGTATTTTTGATCGATGACAATTATACCTTCTTTTTATTGCTTAAAATAGCGTTTTCTCGACCTACCACAAAATAGTCTCTATTGAGGTATCGTAACCCTGATCTACCTCAATAAATTATACATTTAACTTAAACCACTTGAGGAAATAAAAACTAACTTTAGCGTATTTTTAACCTACCACAAATAAAGAATTATGCTATAAGTTAATATACAGTTTAAATTTAATGAAAAAAAAAAACAGTTGTTATTTCAATAATGTTAATTTATTTGATGGAATAAAGTAAGTGTTTTTCTTCACCAAAAATTTTATATCTGCTTTCATCAACAAATATCAATTAATATACAGTTTATTGTGTTGGGTCTGATTCACGCTATTTTAAACAATTATATCATTAAGAGATAAGAAACTTAAATAATAATAATTATACTTGATCATGATGATGGTTGCGACCGTTACTACGTAGTAATGCATGATGTAATAATTATTATTGTAATGTATATAAATATATTACAAGAATACGACTTAAGTTTCGACTTTTGAAGGTCATTATCAAGTGAACAAATTAATGAATAGTAATTACTTTCCCTATATAGTATATATAGGGGAAGTATTGTTTTCGTGCATGAAAATGTCTGTGGACGATGTATCTCAAAAACGAATGATCCGATTGAGATGAAACTTCAAACTTAAGGTTTTATCGTTCAAAACTGGAACTGAAAAGCTTTTGGGAAACATTCATTAACCGGAAGCGGATGTTTTCTCGAGGCGGTTTTTTGATTTTTCTCGATACTTTTCCAAATTTGAAATATATTTCATAACTTTTCAAACAAAGGTTAAAGGAAATGAGAAACTGAAGAAGTTTTATTGAGATATGTTTTTCGTAAAATTTTTGATTTGTGAGAAAAATATTTAAATTTATAATTTTTCAGAAAACATTTTAAATAATTTAATTAGTACAGTAATTTCTTTTTCTTATCTAATAAATAAATAGATATTTCTAGAATTTTTAGCAAAGATTTTTTTCGAGAGTTCTAGATATTTCAGAAAGTTCTTTCAAGATTTTGTTTTTTACAATTTATTAGGAATTTTCTTTCTAAATTTCTAGAACTTAGTTAGAGGCTACTGGAAGTTTCAGGAATTTCTCCATATTTTCAGTTTTTTGCATCTTCCTTTCCAAACAATTTTGATCGAGGTTTCTAGAAGTTTTCCTTGTAGATTTCTATAACTTTTTTGGAGGATTCTAAAAGTGTACAGTAATTCCTTCTTCATATTTCCAGAATTTTTAGCAAACGTGTTATTCGGGAGTTTTTAGAAAGTTCGTTTCAATATTTATAGAATTTTCTTTGAGGCTGTTTCCAGTAATTTCTCTTTCAGATTTTAATATTGTCTTATAAATTGCAAAGATTTCCTTCAGGACTTTTTTTTTTCAAAAATTAAAAAAAAAATCTTTTCCAGAACTTTAGACTTTTTTCGAGAGTTCAGACATTTCCAGTAACTTTTATTCGGATTTGGAGGCTTTAGAAAATCTGTTCCTAGAAATCTAGACTCTTTTCAGTCATTTCTCCAGATATCAAGATTTTTTTTTCAAACTGTCTTTTAAATTGCAAAGTTTTATGAATTAAAAAAAAATTCTAGAAATGTAGATTTTTGTAGAATTCAGAAAATTTCCAGTAAATTGCGAAGATAAATGAAGGCTCTTTCTGAAAATTTGTTTTTAAAAATCTAGACTTTTTTCGAAAGTTCAGGAAACTTGTAGTCATTTCTTCTCCACATTTCAAGATTTTTTCAACTTGTCTTCTAAATCGCAAAGATTTTCTTTTAGAATTTTCTTCTAGAAATCTAGATTATTTTCTCGAGTGTTTAGGAAATTTCTAGCAATTTATTCTCTAAAGTTCATGAGTTTTTTGAAGTCGTCTTTTAAATTGCAAAGATTTTCTATGAAGCATTCGGATTTTCTCGAATTTTTTTTCTAAAAATTTAGAGTTTAGAACATGGCCAATAACTTCTTTCTAAAATTAAATTTTCTTTTCAATTTTTCTTATAAATTGCGAAGATTTTTTTCAGGCTCTAAATGTTATTTTATTCGTCTTTTCGAGAATTTAAGTAAATTTCAGTAATTGCTTCTCTAAAATTCAACATTTTGTTTCAATTAGAGACTATAAACTTATTTAGAAAGTTGTAAATTGCGAATTTTTTCTTGGAGGGTCTAGATTTTTTTAGAAAAATTATATATAAAATTTCTTAATTTCGAGAAAGTTTAAAAGAATTTTCACTAATTTCTCTTTCAGATTTCAAGATATTTTTTCAACTCGTCTTCTAAATTTTTAGGAGGCTCTAAAATTTTTAGAAAATTTTCATTGAGAAATCTTGACTTTTTTCCTAAGGTTCAGGAAATTTCTAGAAATTTCTCCTCTAGATTTGAAGGTTATCTTCTTGTCTTCTAAATTATAAAGATTTTCTTCGAGGCTCTAGAACTTTTTAGAAAATTTGTTTGTAGAAATCTAGATTTTTCTTGAGGGTTCAGGAAATTTTCAGTAATTTATCTTTTTTTGAGGCCCTAGATTTTTAGGAATTTATTTTCTAAAATCTAGACTCACTTTTTCAAGAATTCAAGAAATTTCCACTAATTTCTTCTCTAGGTTTCAAGATTTTTTAATTCAACCCGCTTTATAAATTGTGAAGATTTTATTGGAAGCTCTAAAATAAAATAAAAAAAATTGTTTAGAAATATAGACTTTTTTCAAAAATTTACAAAATTTCTTTCCTGAATTTAAATTGAAATTCAATATGTTTTAACCACAAATTATTGTATGTAAGTATAGATTACAAACGTAGTAACGGTCGCAACCATTCTCTTTATCAAAAATTTTTACCTTGTCAATTTTCTTTTATTCAAATTTTGTAATTAAAGTTATTGCAAACCGCGAGGCGATCAGTAATTAAAGTTCATATGTATATGTAGGGTGGGTGGGTGGCCTCTAACCCACCCTCTAGTCAGTAAAACATAAGCGAGAGTTTTAATTAAAAGTTGTAAAACGTAAATAAACAATATTATTGCCAAATTTAATAGATTTATTCAAATAAATTTTGAAATTTAAGATATTTTGAAAAATAAGACATAACTTTTCAAACAAAAGTTAAAGAGAATGAAAAACTGTAAAAGTTTTATTGAAACATTTTTTTTGTTATTAATTTAAAAATTTTGAATTTTTGTTTTGCTTATTGCTAATAATCTATAAGAGCTAAATAAACTTTATATAACAAGTAAATATAAAAAATTCAAAATTGAGCAAATAATTACGAATAATCTCATAGTTTTCGAGAAAAATATGGGGAAAGTATTATGATGACCACATCACCATTTTTATATTTGATTTATTGTTTCCCACAGACAATTAAAATTTGATTAGAAGCAATTGCAATACTTTCACTTTTTTCGTCAAACAATGTTCTTTTTAATAATTAGAGAAAAAAAAAATATTTCGTAAAACTACAAAAAATGAGCCTTATTAAGACTATAAGAACAAACCATATTTGAATTTTCTTTTTCTTTTTTAGAAAATGTTAATTGCTTCTAACCAAATTTTAATTGTCTGTGTGAAACTATAATTGGCCAAAATAGAAACTTATTTAAAAAAAAGTTGAAAACTCTCAATGTGTTTAAAATGTGCTTTCATGAATAAACAGTTAAAAACTATATAATGTATAAAAAAACAAATAACACTTTAGCGACTAAAATTTATTGTGAAAAACATATGAAAATTAAAAAAGCAGTTTAAATTTGCTTGTAAACAAATACTTTTTTAAAAACCATTGAAAATTTCCTATTTGGGAAATAATTATTAAATAAGAAACATTAAAATTTTTCCAAAACATAAACAAGAAAAAAGAAAATATTTCAAAATAAAAAAAAAAAAAAAACATTCATAAAATGTATTAAAATCCTTTAGTTCGTTGTAGAAAATTAAATATTAATTTAAATTTTGTTATTATAATTATATTATTATAAAACATTCAAATTAATAATAAAATCAGCTAAACTTTTCTACAAATTTAGAAGTAACAATTTTATCAAAAAAGCTGTCAATCTGCTGCCTAATTGTAAGAAAACAAAATATATCTTTATGAAAGTAAATTGTCTCTTTTTATAGTTAAAATATAATTAAAATAAATTTATTTCTTTTCAAATTGGGTGGAAGCATTCGAAATTTTCAAAAATTCAATTAGAAATTTGGAAAAAAGTGTTTTTTTTTAATAAGAAAAAGTTAAAAATTTTACGGAAGAAGACAATTTGAAAATTTTATTAAACCAATAATTTTAAACATGCTTATACATTAAAAAAAACAATGTAATTTTAGTAATAAAATAGTTGAAGGGTTTACAAATAAAAAAATTACCAATTGAAAAATTTGCTATAAAAAAGCAAATAAATTCTTTTAAAAAATCAGCTTAAAACGTACACAAAAATTGTTGAAAATTTCCTCAAAGAAAAACAAATAATAATTTCTTAATAAAAATAGTACAATCTTTCTAATAGAGTAATAATTAATTTGAAAGAGTTGAAATTTGCCAGAAAAAGTTATTGACATTTAAGTAAAAATGAAAATTGCTATTGAGAACTAAATATAAATTAACTGTACTTCAAAAATAAATCAAAAAACATTTGAAATATCGCAAAAATGTAAAATACTACTAAAAAAATAAGTACATATAATAAGTAATTGTAGAGGCTTTTACTTCGTGATACATTTTATGATTTAAAATAAAAACAAAGTTATTCGTTTTATTTATTTTGATATTAATTTATTAGATAAAACATTATTTGAAAAAGATTTACAATTAAAAACAGTTTATAAATGAAAATTACAAATAAATCTTGCTATAAATAAATAATTGAAAAGAAATTAAAATATTTTTCATTTATACTTAAAAATTGTTAAAATTATATAAATAAGAACGAATTTTTAAGAAATAAAAACTTTTCTAATCAAATATTGTAGGAATTATCAAAATACAATAGAAAATTTGCAAAGAACAGCTATAAAAATTACAGGGTCTGTAATGAAAGTAAAGCGCATGATTTTATTTTGACGAGACCATTCATCGCAGTGGGGTGAAACGAGTTGGGACATTTTGAATTTACCTTAAAATTGTTAAAATTCTATTAATAAGAACAAAAATTTACCAAATTAAATACTTTATAAATAAAACCAGTTTAGAAATTCTCACAATACAATAGAAAATTAGCAAAAAACAGCTATAACAATTACATGGTCTGTTATGAAAGTAATGCGTCCGACTTTATTGTGACGCGATTATTTATTGCAGCTAAGTAAAACGGGTTGGGGAAATGTGATAAAGGGTCTGCTCTTTCAATAAAGAGTTCGAGAGTTTGTTCCGAGAAGTTCCTTCCATTTAGAAGAAACAGCGATACGCACTCAAGTTTCAGTAGCGGCTTGGAAATAATGCAACCAACACATTTCAAAACGTTTTTAAGACTGCGTTTCAAGGTCACAGTTCAAAAGATGACACAAGTTGTTCAAGGATAATTTTTATTTTGTTTCACAGACTAAAGGAAAGCATTGGGAGTCGGTAGGGAGCATCTAAAAGCAACGTTCCTAAAAGAGATATATCGGCTATGGTAGTCGTGGCAGTCTTGGCATTGGAGGACGATGACGATGAAAGTTAGTATAAGGTAGGGAAGTGCTGGGCGAAGAATGCTCATGCCATACCACCAGTACCTCAAGAGGAAAGAGAGGAGGTTTATTTAGTGATTAGGGCCTATTCAGAATGAATACTATACCTCTGCTAGAAGAGTCGTGCGTAAAGCATTCCTCCTCTCTCAAGACATGATTTTGCAAGTGTATCGATGGTGGATAGTGGCCACCCACCCACCCTTCATATTTTCAGCAACTTAATCCACAATCTGGCTTTTTGTATCTTGAAAATACGAAAGTTAATGTAAAAATAAATAGAAACAGCATAAACACTTTGTGGCTTGATGTAAAATTAAATATGTAGGGTGGGTGGGTGTCCACTATCACACCGCCACCCAACCACCCTTCATATTTCCAGCAACTTAATCCACAATCTGTCTTTTTGTATCTTGAAAATATGAAAGTTAATGTAAGAATAAATAGAAATAGCATAAACACTTTTTGGCTTAATCTACAATGAAATATGTAGGGTGGGTGGGTGGCCACTATCACACCCTATATTTATAATAATGTTAACAAGAGTTTACTTTAAGAATTTAAGAATGAATACATCAATTATTAGAATATATATTATTTATTGTATATTTGTCCCAGTAGTTATTTTTTGATAATGATAAAACAATTGGAGGGTGGGATAGCGAACACACACTCCCATCCTACATATTTCCTGAAACTTAAGCCACAGTCTGCGTTTTTGTTTCTTGAAAATAAGAAAATAAATGTAAAAAATAAATAGAAACATCACAAACACTTTTTGGCTTGAATTACAAATAAATATGTAGGGTGGATGGGTGGCCACTATCCAACCCTCCACCTCTGCCCGAAGAGTCGTGCGTAAAGCAGACATGATTTCGCAAGTGTGTTGATAGTGGAGGGAAGTAATTTGAAGATTAATTTTAAGCATTTAATCGATAAATATATTTTTTCCAGAAAACGCGCATGACTTTTATAATGGACCCTGTATATGAAAGCAGTTGGAATTTCTAGAAAAAGAAAAAGTAGAAATAAAAAGTTTATATATTAATTTTTTTTAGAGAAACGGAGAAGAAAATTAAAAAAAAAACATTGTAAAAATTTAAGCAGAAAAAAACAATTGATAACTACATTACATATAGTGGGAATTAAAAAATTGTTTTAGAATAGTTATTTGGCTCGCAAAATGTACTAAAACAAATAAAAACATGTATATTATGACAAAAAAGCAATTGAAATTAAAAAAAAAAACAATTGAAATTTATAAAAACGATAGTAAACTATTGATGATTTTCAACTTTTTATTTTACTCACTACAATTGTTTCGCTACACTGCAGCTTCTTCAGGTGAAAAAATATAATATTAATATATATTATATTATAAATGCTTAAAATATGCTTTAAAATTTATCGAAAAAAAAAAACAACTGAAACAAGTCGAAAAAATTTATTGTATATAAGAATTGAAATAATTTGCTATAAAAATCAATTAAAGAATAAATAAAAGCTTAAAACTTTCTTCAAAAGTAATTATCTATTATTTTATTATGTTTATAATATTCAAATTAAAACTAACGAAAATAAATTAATCTGTTCAAAAAAATAAACATATAAAAACCTTAAAAATTGGAAATTGTTACATTAAAATTTTGAAAGTTGCTAAAATTTTATCAAAACAAAAAAAAAAACAAGTAAAAAAACCTTTTGTTGTTTTTAAAAAAAATATTGTAAAAACTTGTTGAAAACATCTGCCTAAAATTGGACAAGAAACTTGGAATTAACAATTGTAAATAAAAATAAAAATAACAATTAAAATTAGTTAAAACAAATAAGTTAAAGTCAAATTAAATTGAAATTTTTATTAAAATTGAGTTAAAATTAGCTACAAAATAGATTAGGAAAAAACTACTTACAAACTGACCCAAAAACAAAATCAAATATAGTTGAAAATAACAGTTGGAAAACCTCTTGTAATTTTTATATATTTTTTTAAATGTTTATAAATAATTTTAAATGATAATAAATATAAATATGCTTAACTATATTGTTTAAAATTTAATTTTTTCTAAATATGTTTTTTCTCTTTGTTATGTTTGACAGTTGTCTATGGTTTTTTTAAATAATTTTTCTGCGTTTTTGAGAATTTTCATTGTTTTTTTAAAATTAATTTTTAACTGTTGTGTGAGAATTCTCAATTATTTTTTAGCAAATTGTTTTAATTTTGTAATTTGTAGGTTTTTTCAATAAATTAATATTATGTTTTTTGTTCAGTCTTAAAATTTTTTTCTTTGCGTTTTTTCTGCAGAGCTTTAGGTTACCATTATAAATTTCATTATATTATACCAAATTACATTTTACCAAATGAGTTTGCTTCAGTAGAAAAAAAAAATAGCTGAGGTACAGCCAACAGACGCGTAAGGAATCACTTTACAAAAGGTAATTTCGGAAAATGCATGCTTTAATGATACAATAGAAGAAAAACTCCGAACTTTTACACAGGCCAACAAATTTTGACTTTTTGAATCGTAAATTTTTTGTTGGCATGAAGAACTATTCTGCACCAGGCGTAGATTATATAATCTAAAGAATACTCATAATTCTATGTAATGATATCATTCTTTTACTTAAAGAGCTTGTAAATAAAATTATCTCAAAAATCAGCTCTCGGGGATTCTGAAGGAAACTATTATTACCCCTATATTCCCAACAAGATGGACGAAATTGTCACCCTATAGGAGTATCATCATTTTTTTTTACAAAAATAGACTTCAACTATATATAAGAAATATAAATATTATATCAGGCAGTCAATATGCCCATCAAAAGTGTTCAGAAAAATCATCAGCCTGTTTAAATATAGTATATAAAGTTCAGGAAGAATTAGATCAAAATAGATATGTTGTACTTGTATTTTTTGACGTAAAAAAGCTTTTGATACCATCCCGAAAAATTTAGTCAAACTAGTTTTTTAAGCAGTAAATTTTTCGGGATAGTATCAAAAGCCTTGTTTAGGCAAAAATACAAATACAACGTACCAACAAATAAATTCATACACTCACATAAATAGCCCAGTTTTTTCACTTAGAAAAAATTTAAATTTACTAGAAACAGGACCTAATTCATTTTATATAACTTACATTCTTAATGTATTTTGCAACAAGTTATTAAATATTATAGAAATACGAAGGCCATTCGGAAATTTTTCTCCATTTTACCTGAATTATAATTCAATATTCACAGAGAAAATCAAATAAATTAAGATTTTCTCTTCCTTTATCACCTTCGTATTCTTATGTGCTACCAACCGAGGTCTACTCTTACGTAGTTTTGTCTATCGAGCAAGTGAAGCTTTGTAAACCCTTTTAATAAAATTCAGAATGGGTTTTTATACCTTTTACCATTGTTCCGTCAACGTTAGTTCTAATTAATTCTACCTGAAGTGTATTGGACCTTGTGATAAGGTGGCTCCACTCCAGATGCGCAGATTCATCTGGAGACGAAATAAATCGATTGGAGAAAACGCGTAGCAATAACTTAAAATATGCCAAATGCCGTTAATCTCCTTTACAGTTGTCTATGAACATTTCTCATCAGATGTGCTTAATTCCAAACAAATCTCACAATTAGGAAACATGTTTGCTAAACTTCTACAAAAACATTTTGAAGTTCAAAATATTGTGACAGAGTTTGAGCGAAAACTTTCTTCGTTAGAAGTAAAGGTGCAAAAATTATATGACACTCAGCAACTCCAATTAGCATAAGCTTCCAATCACGGGGTGAATAATCAAACTATATCAGCAATCTCTGATTCCGTTGTAAGTAAAGACATCATAGAAGTCATTGTTAGAAATAGTCGAAAATATCACCTATTGTTATCTAATCTACCTGAATTAAAGTTCTGTGGTAGACTTTTTATCAAAATGAATATTGAAATCAGGTTTTGAATTTTATAATTTAGTAGGCTGCAAAACTTGTCGAAGACGTTATCAATATTCAATTCAAGTTCGATTAAACAAAAAACGAAGATTTCTGCATCTTTATCATTGCAGAAACGATTAATAGATATGTTCTCGTATTCCTCCATATAAATTATCAGTTCTGCAGCCATTTTATAGCCAGTAAGATATTGATAGTACATCAAATCTTCTCTATGCCAGTGTTCTTCATTTCCGAACAACTATGTGCTTAGTGTTATGTATTAAGTAACCTGATTATTTAGTGAACTTATTAACTAAGCTTTGTATGTTGAGATGAAATATAAATAAATCGTATAATTCACGTTTATATTTATGTAAATTTATTGATTCCTTGGTTCGAAGAAAATTTAAAGAATAAAATCTATTTATATAAATGCCTTTTGGCTAAAATTTAGGGTTATTTGATTTGAGTTGAAGTGATTAGATGGTACTCCAATTTTGTATGATAAATAATCAGCTTACTCGTATTTTGGCTTCAGAAATTCAACAACTTTCGGTGTGTATTTCGATACCAATAACCATTTTTTTCTTTGCGAGGCCACTATGACTATAGTGATACGTTAATTATAAACGTATTTTGTAATTTCTAAGCTAATCATATGATTAGTTAATTTTTTACAATTTTTCAAACCTACGAATGCATTTTGATTTCTTTTGATTCAAGTTTTCAATGCTGCCATTTTGTTTTCAGAAGTGATGCATCAATTGTTTCATATGAATTTTAAAGATACGTTAATTCTGAACGCATTCTGTAATTTTTAAGCCAATCATATGATTAGTTAATTTTTACAATTTTTCAAACCTAGAAATGCATTTCGATTTCTTTTAATTCACGTTTTGAATGCTGCCATTTTGTTTCCAGAAGTGATACATTAATTGTTTCATATGGGTTTTAAATAAACGTTAATTATGAACTTATTTTGTAATTTTTAAGCTAATCATATGATTAGTTAATTTTTTAAAATTTTTCAAACCTAGGAATGATTTTCGATTTCTTTTAATTTAAGTTTTCAAGGCTGCCATTTTGTTTTCAGAAGTGATGCACCAATTGTTTCATATGAATTTTAAAGATACGTTAATTATGAACGTATTTTATAATTTTTAAGCTAGTCCTACGATTAGTTAATTTTTTTTAATTTTTCAAACATACAAATACAATACTGCTTTAACTCTCTTCGTCAAACAATTTTCTATTTTTTAGAAAATGCTAATAATTGCTTGTAGCCAAATTTTAATTGTCTGTGGGAAACAATAATTGACCAAAATGGAAATTTATTTAAAAAAAGTTGAAAATTCTTAATGTGCTTAAAATGTGCCTTCTTGAGTACACAGTTAAAAACTATATAATCTATAATCTATAAGAAACAAATAAACACTTTAGCGATTAAAATTTATTAGATGAAAACATAAATAGCAGCGTAAAATTTGCTTGTAAATAAACATATTTTTTTTAAATCATTGAAAATTTCCTATATAGGAAATAATAAGAATTAAATTTCTCCAAAACAACTTTCCAAAAAAAGAAGAATATTTTTCAGTAGTCAATGTAAAAAAAACAAAACATTGAAATTTGTAATTGAATGAATTTAAATTTTTTGAAAATAACATTTCTAAAAAAAAATTTTCTCTCAAAAACAGTAAACATTTGATTAGAAAAGCTGTCAAACTGCTGCCTAATTGCAAGAAAACAAAATAAAGCTTAAAAAGTCGTCTCTTATAATTATAATCAAATTATAGTTAAAATGTATTTTTTTTAGATTTGTTAAGAAAAAGTTAAGAAATTTAAGAATTTTTTTTTTAATTTTATTAAAATAACAAATACATAAAAAACAACGGTATTTTAGTAATGAAATAGTTGAAGAGCTTCTAAAGATAAAAAAAAATACCAATTGAGAAATTTTCTATTAAAAAATTTACACAAAAATTGTTCAATATTTCCCCAAAGAAAAACAAATAATAATTTGTTAAAACATAGTACAAACTTTATAATAGAGCAATAATTGAAAAGAGTTGAAATTTGCTAGAAAAAGCTTTATTTCAAAAAAGTTATTGAGATTTAAGAAAAGATGAAAACTGCTATTGAAAACTAAATAAAAAGTAACTGTACTTAAAAACAGTATCGTATTTTTTCAAAATAAATCTAAAAAACATTTGAAATACATTTTAAATTACGTTTAGCTTTAGTTTCCCTTATTATAATTTCATTTGTTTAACTGTGTTATTTTTATTTTCTGTAAATTGGATTTTCCGTCAATAAATATTATTATTATTATTATTATTATTATTATTAAATATCGTAAATATGTAAAAAAAAACTATAAAAATTCAGAGTTTATAAAGTAGATAAAAATTACAAATAAATCTTGCTATAAACAATTGAAAAAAAAACTGAAAATATTTTTAATTTATTTAAAAATTGTTAAAATCCATAAATAAGAACAAATTTTTAAGAAATAAAAACTTTTCAAATTAAATTCTGGAGCAATTATCAAAATATAATAGAAACTTTGTTATAGCAATTACAGGGTCTATAACGAAAGTAATGCGCACGATTTTATTTTGATAGCAGCGGGGTAAAACGAGTCGCGACATTTTCAATTTGTTAAAGTTCTATAAATAAGAACGAATTTTTAACAGTTGAAAACCTTTTCAAACAAGAACAGTTTAGAAATTGTCAAAATACAATAGAAAATTAGCAAAAAACTGCTATAACAATTACAGGGTCTATTATGAAAGTAACGCGAACGACTTTATTGTGACGCGAGTAACCATCGCAGCGAGGTAAAACGGGTTGGGAAAAATGTGGTAAAGGGTCTGCTCTTCCAATACAGCCGATCGTCAGTTTGCTGCGAGCAGTCTAAGTGGAAGGAACAATGATACGCAATCAAGCTTTAAGTGCGGCTTGTAAAGAAAGCAACCGACACATTTCAAACGCTTTAAAGTAACTTTAGATATAACCTAACCTAACCTAACCTAACCTAACCTTTAAAGGTAACTGCGTTTCAAGGTCACAGTTCGAAAGATGACACATGGCGCCGACGATCCCCCGACGTTCAACAACGACATTTTTGACGACCGAGGAATAATTCATTTTGAGTTTGTACCGCATGGAGAAATTGACAACTCGCGTATAGCCTGTCACTAAAGACACGGTCAGGCTTCACCTTTGAAAATGCCTCCAGTCACACGGCCTTCATCTTTACTAATTTCCTGGCCCAGAGCAACACCTCAGATTGAAGAGAGAGCTGAAAGGAAATCATTAGGAGTCAGTAGAAAACATCTAAAAGCATGTTATAACGTTTTTAAGCGATGTCGAGAAGTTTCAGAAGTCACAGGTAAGACTTCACAGCCTCACAGGCCGCTCCTATGGACTCAAGTACACGACATCTGATCCCTGATGTGGAAGTGTGGACTGGCAGAAGACACTTAGAGCTGGACTACCATCTTACGAGTTCCTGCTTCTTGGTCTGTGCTAAGTGGAACACGATATTCGAACAATTAGTGAGTGAGACAGGCAGAAGACGCTTGTTTCTGCTATCATAGAAAACGTGCGGATCTGGAAAATGGTAGCAATTGCAAACAAGAAGATCCTTTGACAAAACGAACAGCTCCTAGAGAAAATCGCGGCTATTGTGGACGTGGTAAACGTGGCAATGGAGGACGACGACAATGAAGGATACGACCCTTTAAAGTAACATGCTCATTTACACACACACACAAATACACAAATAACACGGCGGAAGGACCACGTAGTCGATAACCAAACACTATTACTTCATAGTTTTTTTTATAAGGTACAGCAAAATATGCTGGAAAGTCTAATCAATTTAGAAAAAAAAATGACTGAAAGCTCTAAAAGAGTTTAGTTAAAAAAATCTGAAAGATTACTCCATCCATCGAAAATTTTTCTAAAAACCCAAAATAGATGTATCCAGAAAACTTTAGCACACCTAAAAAGAAATCTAATCAATTTAGAAAAAAAAATTGACTGCAAACTCTAGAAGAGTTTATTCCAAAAAGATCTGAAATATTATTTTAGAACCCTCGAAGAATTTTCCAAAAACCCAGAATAGATATATCTAGAAAACTCTATCATACCTAAACAGAACATTCGAAGAGAAAGATAAAGAATTAAATATTTAAAAAGAATCTTTTAAATATCTAATCCAATTTTCTAAGAAAATACATAAAATCTGAAAAATATAATTACTCGATATGATTGAATCCTAGAAGAGTTTCTAAAAATATAATATGGGAATTGCTGGAAAATTTTAGAACACTTGAAACAAAAATGTGTCTTCCAAATCGCAAGCAATTTATTTTGCTATATTTTTTGAACTGAAAATTCTAAACACTAAACTAATGCACTTACTATGTTTTTTACCACTAAAAATTTTACTGATAAAAAAAAGTGCGCTAGTTTAGCGTTTTTCATGAATTGCAACGTAGTAACGGTCGCAACCATTCTTTTGATCCAAATTCTAAAAATCTAGAAGAGTTTCTTTATATACGAAAAAGTAATTGCTAGAAAATTCTAGAAAAATCTATTAAAAAAATATATTACAAAATCTTAAAGATTATTCTAAAACCCTCGAAAAATCTTCTATAAACCTAGAAGAAAAAAAAATCCAGAAAATTCTAGCACCCTTAAAAAGAAATGTCAGAGAGAGCAACAATATTGAAATGATCTGAAAATATCTAGTCCAATCGAATTCTTGCAATTTGGAAAAGAAATTGCTTAAAAATATAACTAGAATTAGTTTTTAAAGATACAGCGTGAAGAGCTGGAAAATTTAATCAAAAATCTAAAATATTCTATAAGAAGTTATTTAAGAAAATTCATGAAATCTGGAACTTTATTAGACGATAAATAAATACTGTACTTTATCGTCTGATAAAGTTGCTGATTCAAGATGTATTACAAAGTTATGGCTTTAAGCATCCAACATATTCATAAAATCTGTTTATTTTTTAAACCCACAAGAAATCATCTAGAAAAAAATCTAGAAACTTCTAACACCCTTAAAAAGAAATTTCGGAAAAAAGTTTATGCTATAATTTTAAAATAAATAAATATATTTTTCCCAGAAAACGCGCATTACTTTTATGATGAACCTTGTATATGAAAGCAATTGGAATTTCTCGTAAAAGAAAAAAAATTAATTTTTTTTATAGAAACAGAGAAGGAAATGAGAAGAAAAGTAAAAAAAAATAAAAATTTGTTTGTAAAAAATTTAAGCAGAAAAAAAAAACAATTGATAACTGCATTAAATTTACTTAAAGCAGTCGATATTAAAAACTTGTTTTAAAATAGTTTTCCCCGTAAACTGTACGAAAAAACATGGATTTTATAAAGAAAAAAGAAACAATTGAATTTTATAAAAACGATGTTTTTTTTAGAAAGAATTGTGATTTTTTTTTCAAAATATAGAATTTGTAAAAGGTAATTAAAAATCAATTAAAAACATGTTGAAATGTATACAGAAATGTTTTTTTTTTGTAAAAGAGATCCATAAAATAAATTATTATTATTATTAATATTTATCGAAGAAAAAAATATAAAATAAAAAGTTAAACAAAAACATTTACTTTTTAAAGTGTGATATAAACAAAGTAAACATTTTTGTTTAAATTTTCCATGATGTATCACGAAGTTAACGCCTCAGCCATTAATCAATTAAAATAAAAAGGAATGAAATAATTTGCTATAAAAATCAGTTACAAGAATAAACAAAAGTTTAATATTTCCTTTAAAATTAATTCGCTATTATTCTTTTTATACTTATGATATTAAAGTTAAAACTCTAGAGTAAAAAAAATTGTTAAAAAAAATTGTTACAAAAAACACAAAAACCTTGAAAATGAATGAAAATTAAAACTAATTACATTAAATTTTGTTTAATATTTGCTAAGATTTTACTTTAAAATAAGAAGAAAAAAAGTTTCTGTTGTTATTTCAAAAATGTTTAAATTTAAAAACTTCTGTCTAAAATTGGACTAGAAAATGAGAAAAAAGCATATGAATGAAAAATTTTATTAAAAACTTTCTTAAAAACAATTGGAAGTTAAAATAAAAATGACAATTAAAATTAGTTAAAACAAATAATTTTAACTTATTTTCTCAAATTGAATTGAAATTTTTATTAAAATTGAATTGAAAATTGCCCTAAAATAAAAAAAAATAGATTAAGAAGAAACTACTTTCAAACTAACCTAAAAAAATAGTTGAAAATAACAGTTGGAAAAACTCTTGAGGAAGGATTAAAGTGAAAAAAAGGAGGAAAATTTTGTAGGAATAACATTTACAAAAATAATAAAAAAAAACCTATTAAAATTTGCTATGGAAAAACAATTGGCAAATAAAAATAATTTGTATTTTAATATAAATGGCGACATCTATTTAAAATCGGTTTAGTTTGGATGTGCTTTTAGAATAAGAGTTTTTTATTATTGTACATAATAAGCGATTGTACACGTGTGTTTAGAATAAAGTATTTCTTTTTAGTAGTCGTGAATTTTTGATAATTAATTACCACTCGATATACTACAGTTTGCTTAAAAATTATTGAAGCAAAAAATCTTTTTTAAATATAGTGGAAATTTTTCAGATAGGAAACAAAAAAATAAATAATTCCATTTTAAAATATAGTGGAAAATTTTTGAGATAGGAAACAATTTATTATATAAACCATTTAGCCGAAACCCGGTGTTTGCAAAAGAAAACAGCTGAAAATTATTAAATTTTTGTTGACTTATTCCGATAGATGTAGAAAATTTAAGCCAATCAATGCCAATTACCGATACGAATACAATTCAAATTGTTTAAAATAAAAACAGTGAGGAAAATGGCATTTTAAACAATTTGAATAATAACTTTTCACTTACTCAGCATCCCAAAAGAAATACGAATATAATTAATGAAATATAATTTGAAAAAAAATGTTTCAATTTTTTTTCTCTTTTTATATCGGACGACAAAATTATTATTTTTTATTACGATAGAACTAATTCCTTTGTTGTAAGGGGTACTGCTGATGTACAACCAAATTTTTTTAGAATTTTTTGAGAAATTCTTGACTTTTTTGGATAAAAATCGCAGTTTGATAATAATTTACTAGCTTATTCATATAGATACTGAACAACTGTTTAAACCAAACAATTTCAAGTATCTAGATGAATACAATTATGTGTAATAAAAAATCAAAATTTTTGTATCAATGAAAATTTTGAACTCAACAAATAAATTCATTAGGACAGCTAGGCAAAACCTAACTAATGCAATCTATTTTTCTGTTCCTTAATATGTTGTTATTTTATTAACATTGCTAATTTTGCCAGAAGTCTTCAAAAATTGTTAATTTGAGAAAAAATCCAAAATATTTCTAATTATTTTTTTTATTGGTATACCTAGATTAAAACTAACCAGAGTAAACACTTCATCTGCATTTTAGAATACTGATTTTGTATGAAAAATACAAAAGTACAGTTTTTCTCTGAGAAAATTTTCTCTTTTTGCTTTTAACTGGTTTTTCTTGACTTTTTCACTTTCTTTTCCTTTTAAATTTAAACTATATCAAGGAAAATAGTAGGAACTTTAGTAGTTTCTTTATTCAATGGATTATTTTTCTTAATTCTAGTTGGTTTTTCATTATTTTTTCTTAGGAATTGTATTTTTCTAAATTATTGCTTAATTAATTCGTTCTTTTTTAAATCTCTTGTTTTTTTTTTATATAAAATTCAAATTTTCACCTTTCAACATTTTCTTTGAAAAATTTAAGGTAAAATTTTAACTGTATTTTTTGTAGAACGTTTTTACTCTTTTACGTTTTAACTATATTTAAGCAAATACAAGGAAGTTTAGCACAACTTTAAACGATTCACAAATAATTCATCTCTATATAATTACAATTATTTTAAAACTTTTAACAGTTTTTTCTTAATAATTTTTCAATTGTTTTTGCAAATATTTCTTTATTTACAAAATGTAATTGTTTTTCTATAAACTTATTACTATTTTTGACAATACAAAATATTAATTTCGACAGAACAACATGTAGATATTGATAGTACAAAATACAATTTTGGGCAATATACAATGTCAATTATGAGAGTTTTGGCAAAATAAAGATTAGTTTCAAAATCTAGTAGTAAAATATGTCAATTCTTATAGTACAAAACAGCAATTTTGACAGTACAAAACGTCGATTATGTCAATGCATAATATCATTTTTAACAGTACAAAATGAAAATTTTGACAGTGCAAACTAAACAGTATTAAATATTAATTTTGTCCGTATAAAGTACCAAATTTGACGGTACATAAAGTAAATTTTAATAGAGATATTATTTTGTAATTTTTAAGCTAATCCTATGAATAGTTATTTTTTTGCAGTTTTTCAAAACTGCGAATGCATTTCGATTTTTTTTAATTCAAGTTTCGAATGCCGCCATTGTGTTTCCAGAAGCGATACATCAATTGTTTTATGTGGGTTTTAAAGATACATTAATTATGAACGCATTTTGTAATTTTTAAGCTAATCATATGATTAGTTAATTTTTTAGAATTTTTCAAACCTAGGAATTTCGATTTCTTTTAAGTCAAGTTTTCAATGCTGCTATTTTGTTTCCAGAAGTGATACATCAATTGTTTTATATGAATTTTAAAGATACGTTACTTCTTAACGTATTTTATATTTTTTTTAGATAATCCTACCATTAGTTAATTTTTTACAATATTTTAAACTTATGAATGCATTTCGATTTTTTTTAATTCAAATTTTGAATACCGCCATTTTGTTTCCAGAAATGGTATATCAATTTTTTCATATGGATTTTAAAGATACGTTAATTCTGAACAAATTTTGTAATTTTTAGGATAATCCTACTTTTAGTTTTTTACAATTTTTTAAACCTACGGATGCATTTTGATTTCTTTTTATTCCAGTTTTCAATGCTGCCATTTTGTTTTCAGAAGTGACACATTAATTGTTTCATATGGATTTTAAAGATACGTTAATTATGAACGTATTTTGTATTTTTTAAGCTAATCATATGATTAGTTAATTTTTTACAATTCTGCAAACCTAGGAATGCATTTCGATTTCTTTTAATTCAAGTTTTGAATGCTGCCATTTTGTTTCCGGAAGTGAAACATCCATTGTTTCATATGGATTTTAAAGATACGTTAATTCTGAACGTATTTTGTAATTTTTAAGCTAATCCTACGATTAGTTAATTTTTTTTACAACTTTTCAAACCTATGAATGCATTTTGATTTCTTTTAACTTAAGTTGTATATGCTGCCATTTTTTTCCAGAAGTAATGCATCAATTGTTTCATATGTATTTTAAAGATACGTTAATTCTGAACGTATTTTGTAATTTTTAAGCTAATCATATGATTAGTTAATGTTTTACAATTCTTAAAACCTACAAAAGCATTTCAATTTCTTTTAATTCAAATTTTCAATGCTGCTATTTTGTTTCCAGAAGTGATACATCAATTGTTTCATACGAATTTTAAAGATACGTTAATTCTGAACGTATGTTTGTTATTTTTAAGCTAATCCTACAGTTAGTTAATTTTTGACAATTTTTTAAACCTACGAATGCATTTTTATTTCTTTTAATTCCAGCGGAATAACAGCGGATACTCTATTCGCCAGCGCTCCGCACGGTGTAATCGACAACTACTTTCCTACCATTCCTCGTATATTAAAAACACAAAATCCTTAATGCCAATTAAATTAAGTAATCGGTCGTAAATGAACGTACCGTATTATTAAATTGTTAAATACTAACGATACAAAAATAAGCAATTAATTAAGCTTCTTGATTGATTTACATTTTTTTTTCGGTTTTATGGCTTGGTCTACTGGATTTTAGTACCATAAAAAATAAAGTTAATGCTTATGCAACACAAGTTTTATAAACTAGATTTTGAGTTGTTAAAAAAGGAAAACAATTATCGTATTGAATTAAAATAACATATACAGATATGTATAATAACAAATTTTTTACAAGAGTACAAACCATAAAAACTTTCTAAACATGTTAACTGTTTAAGTTTATAGTTAAGTTTAGGGAGTTTATCAATTATTTATTTATTTATTTATTGATACTTTATCAGATTTGCTTTATAAAAATAATTCGAAATACATAAAACACAAAAAAAAAACCATACAAATAATTTCGTCAGCAAGCTTAAAGGCGAAGTTCACTCTTGAAGAATTAACATGTAAACAACTGTATTCGATTTCTAGATGCAATGCGCATGAACAAACAAAAGCGCACATGCATACAAATTAAATTTAAAGGAATCTCAAATTGAAATTTAAAGATATAATAATGCTTGATGATGATGATGTATAATTTGTTTATAAATAATCTCATTATCAAGACTATCAAAGTTATTTTATTTAGTGATACATTTTTTTGTTCATATCATTGTGATATTTATTTTACTATTTTAAATATTGTTTGTATGTATGATGTTTTTAAACTATTTTCAAAACAAAAATATGTTTTGATTATTGAGTGAATATCTTGCTTAGTCAGGAAAACATAATAATTATTAAGTAATTTACCTGTTGGTTGTTTTCAATGTGTAAAGCAACGTGCCATATAGTGAACGCGATCCTGTACAACAATTTCGCGGTGATTTCGTACTCTTGCGATTCCTGCTGGCTCCGATTCCTGCAGCAGCAGCACACATGGCCCGGCTTCTCTTTAGACATGACGCGTACGAAAATATTTACTTTGTAATTACGTGTAGATTGAGCAATGAAAACATCACACGGGGTTTACTCGTTTTCTATATGTTGTTGTGTTACATATAGTTTCGTGGATATGACTATGTTTGGACGACACTGGAGTGGGCGTGGTTTTTTTAAATTTATTTAATTTTTTAAAATTTTAAATCGCACTTATATCACAGTTTTTTTTAAGGATAAATAATAATAATGTTATACTGAAGACGGAATAGTCCGGTGTTTATAGCAGCAGGCAGGGGGGCAGACACGCCCGCGTCTGCATCCCGGAGTTTCCCTTCGCTGTGCCGGAGTCTAACCCCTACCACCCCGGCACAGGGGGCGGTGAGACGAGTTCGGCTTGGCTCGGATAACTGCAGATGTACGGGGAAACGGATGTTGGGAGACGGCGGCCGAAATTCCCGTCTCTATGTTGTCTCGCCGACACTTGACCACGACAAAACTGCAGCGACGGTTTACTCGGTTGCAGTCATATATTTTTTATTCATGCAAAATCTTTACCCTTTCATAATTAACGAAAAAAAAAACGTTTGCTTAAAAAATAATTATAGTTTTGTAACGGTACGGTACATGCCTGCAATTATAAACAGAAGGAAGTTTGGAGAGGTCGGTTTAAGAGGGTTTCTGAATGTGTAGTGGAAGTGAGTGTATGAAAAAAATATAGGGGTTTAACTTCTTTCAAGTCATTATCAATCTGTAAATATGTCATATGTTTGTAGAATCTATAAAATTTGTTAAAATTATTTTAATGCACCGATTAAATTTGTCCCAAAAGAAAGTTTATATTTCTTTAGCTTCCCGCATGAACTCAACGAATCCGAGGGTTGCGGAGGGTAGGTCAATCAGTAGTCTGGCTCTTGTGAATTCAATCGCTATGGAGCGTTTCTCTGGAGCGAACCGCGCGTTGTGCGTGCGAGAGTTTAACAAAAAATGTGACTCGGTGACTGCAGCAGAGATTTTCGCCACTTAAACGAAGTCCCACACATACCTCTCAATCGAAAATTGGTAAATAACTTTAAAGAGACCGGAATAACATTAGAAAAATTATAAACCAAGATTAACAAGAACGACAGAGAACATGGATAGTATCTTTTGGTGACAAGCATAAGTCATTTATATATATTTCCAGTTAGATCTTCTGGTGAACGCTATAACAGCTGGCACGTATATTAAACAGTGTCAGCTGAGATAGTCGGGACGAAATAAGTCTTTCGATCGGTACAGGTAAACCTGCTCAGAACGAGAGACGTCAGCATACATGCTATAGCTACAAATCTTGATCACTACTGATTTCCCTCTAAAAAAGGGAAAGCATGTCGATGTTTGAGCATGATAGTGTCGGTTCCGCTTAATGGCGGGTAGTCAAGAGGGACCACGTCTCTCAAGACCTAACCTATCATCCATAATTGCTTCAGAAATTCGAGATTCATTGACCACTATCACCCAGTAGGGCGAAACCCTGGCAGCCCTCCAAATTTCTCTTCAAGAAAAATAATATACCAAAAACAGAATCCAGTTTCCTGTGCACCCAGCGTTACTTGACACAGCTGATTGAAACCAACCGAATCAGTGACATTGAAGACGATTCTTCGAAGCTAAAGGAGATTATCGATATCGTCGATGCCCGCGAGGAGAACAAACAACTCCGGAAAACCATAAAAGAACTACAGGCTGTTATCAAAAACCCAAATGCCACTATACTTGTTTTTAGTCCAGCATTATTGAATTCCCATAAGCCACAATCTGATGATGATTTCACGTTCACGTTCACCAGGTAAAATACGGTATGTACTTTCTTCATTGCACTCTTGATGTATCAGGATGCTCCAAAAAACCAATGGTATTCCAGCTGAAATAAAAGTACGACCCGATCGTATACAAAACGATTAAGCGGTCAATTGTGGCGAATCAATGCTATTTAAGGTTATTTAACGATCATTCAAAGTCATTTGTAGTATTTAAGAACAGTTGATGCCATCTGACATAGATTTAAGGTCATGAAGCGGCCAATTGAGGAAATTTAATACTTTTTAAGGTCATCCAATGATGAATCAATGTGATTTGAAGTCTTCTAATGAAGACTTAAGGTCATCTAGCGATCAAGTAAGGTAATTCAATGTTATTACAGGTCATCCAACAATCATTCTAGGCAACTAAAAGCAATTGATGTCAGCTAACGAAGTCTCAAGGTCATCCAGCGGTGAATTGAGGTGAATCAATGTTATTTAAGATTATAATATATATAATATATACATATATATAATCATTTAGTCATTTATAGTTTTTAAGGACAAATGATGTCATCTAACATAGACTCAAGGTCATTCAGCTGCCAATTGAGGTAATTTAATATTTTTTAAGGTCATCAAACGAATTCTCAAGGTCGCCCAGCGGTCAATTGAGGTAAATCAATGTTATTTAAGGTTATTTAACGATCATTCAAAGTTATTTATGGTTTTTAAGGACAATTGATGTCATCTATCATGGGCCTAAGGTCATACAGCGGCTAATTGAGGTAATTTAATATTATTGAAGGTCATCCAATGATAGATCAAGGTTATTTGAGATTTTTAAGTACAATTGAGGTCATCTAATGAAGACATAAGGTTATCTAGCGGTCAAGTAAAATAATTCAATGTTATTTAAGGTCATCCAATAATCATTCAAGGTAATTAAAAGCAATTGATGTCATCTAACGAACTCTCAATGTCATCCAGCGGTCAATTGAGGTGAATGAATGCTATTTAAGATTATTCAATGATCATTTAAAGTTATTTATGGTTTTTAAAGACAATTGATGTCATCTCACAAAGGCTTGAGGTCATGCAGCGGCCAATTGAGGTAATTCAATATTTTTGAGGTCATCCAATGATGAATCAATGTGATTTGAGGTCGTCTAATGAAGACTTAATGTCATCTGGCGGTCAAGTAAGGTAATTCAATGGTTTTAAGGTCATTCAACAATCATTCAAGGTTATTAAAAACAACTGATTTCATCTAACGAACTCTCAAGTTCACCCAACGGTCAATTGAGGTGAATCATTGCTATTTAAGGTTATTTAATGATCATTCAAAGTCATTTATAGTTTTTAAGGATCATTAATATCATCTAACATAGACCTAAGGTCATGCAGCGGCCAAATTACAACAAAATTTTAACTTCAATTTTTGATCATGATTTTAAATTCACTAACAGTTAATTTACTCAGTCATTCCAAAGTCAATTAAAACCCAAATCAATACACTGTCTTAAAAGTTATTAAAAATAATTTGTAAAGCAAAGGAGTAGAGTTTTAGTCACTATCTAAGTGTCTTATGTAAGATTTCTCCTCTTCCACGAAAACAAAAAAAAAAAATTCTTGTTCCTGTCTATGACGAACAATTTTGCTGGTAAAAAATTCGCTTCAAGAGAGGCTTGTCTCAATTTTTTTGCCAATAGGGAGGAGGGCATAATGAAATTACCTGCAAAATGGCAACAAGTTATCGGACAAAACCGTGCATATTGAGTTTGAGTTTATGTGAACTGTTTTAAAAAATAAAATAACACCGAGTTTATTCTTTACTTCACCAATTTATTAAGCGTTTATTAAGTGAAGTACAGAAAGTTATTTTATATCTCAGAATGGTAAACAACTAACAGAAAATTCTCTCATTAGAGTAGAATTCAGAATTCATACAGAAGATTCAGTACTCTTGAAAAGACAATTTGCTGGAAAAGTGAGGAAAATTATATTAATTTGGAAGAAATTAATAGATTCAAAAAGTTTGACTACTTTCTTTAGTATTAATTATATTAGTTTCCTGCTACACTTACATATTTTTGCCACAAAATCATCAAAAACAAACAAATCCAAGATTACAGCAATACTGATACATGATGATAATCGTCAAAATATTTATTTATTCATTCATTTTACTTTACAATGTCTTGTAAATATTAGCTGTAGAAAAACTTCAAAGTATGCATACAAATATTATGAAAATTTAGTTCACATGAACTGCAGGCAGAGTTCACTATGTGTTCTTCCACTAAGACCCTTTTTCTGCTTTATGTGATGGAATTGTCTGTCGACAAAGCATTTTCACCATTCGTCCATTACAGGCATATTTGTGTCAATTTTACATGGAGATATTTTAATGACATTTGATTTAATAATAAAACAAATCTCTAAATCTGTATATTCACCTTACAATTTTATATTTGCTAGAGTCAACTATCAACCCAGTTAACTAATCTCCCTCAATTCAATTGATTTTAAAAGTCCTAAAATTTTCAAAGGTCTGCTAAATAACTATGATATGTGACCTGCGTTTATTTAAAGAGTTGTACTCTGTAAGACACTTGCTATGCTATTTTTAAAATCTTTAAACCCTATACTAACTAGGATTTCTTGAAGTAAAGACAACTTCACCATCTTTCACCATTTTCACCTTAAATACTAATATATCAAAAATGTTTGTTTCGATCTGGCATCTAGGATTTTTCTCTAAATATTGTCCTCTCAGATTCAATTTCTACCTCACATGAGACAGCTTGTTTGTTTTAAAAATGATAATGTTCAAAGTGATATGTGAAACTATTCAAATTACATAAAATTGAACAATTAAAGTCATTATAAAGGATAATAAACTTTAAATAAACTTGAATAATTTTATATCTCCTTGAGAATGAGCAACAGTCGAAAACAGTTGGAGTGAAAATAAGAAATAGTACAAAAAAGTATTTCAATTAATCAAGAAGTTTATAATCTTTAGAAACTTTGGATTCTTTGAAATTGTTACAATCATTAGATCTATAAAATTTAAAAAAATGACCATTTCTTAAATACATTTTAAAATAATAAAAAAATATCAAATAAAAGAAATTCTTAAAGATGAGAAAATTATAATCAGTTAATTTATTAAAAAATTCTATGAAATATGTTAAAAATTCAAATTAGAAAAATATTCTTTGGTTTCTTAAATTAAATGTAACTTAAGTTTTGAATTGTACTAAAGAACAATAGATCTAAAAATGGAATAGAATATAAAAGATACTGAGGTTGTACAATTAGTGTAATAGTCAAAAATTAGATAACATTGGATACTTAATTAAAATGTTTGTAAAGTTTGCAATATAAAGATTAAAATAAAACCAATATTTACAATTTTAGTAACTTTGGATTCATTAGAGCTGCTAGAATGCTTGAAAATAGATTAAATTTATAAAATAAAAAATGAGAAGATCCCTACTTCTCCAATAAATTTGAAAATAACAAAAAAATTGTAATACAAGGTTTTTCTTACTTTTTTTTACTACTACTAAACATCTTTATTCACAGAATGAAAATAAAATATAATACTTGTAATGTATAAAATAAAATAAATTCTAACATAATTGGTCTTCTGTTTCATGGCTATCGACCAGTGGCCTTTCAGCCCGCTTTTTTTTTTATTATACAGTAAAAAATATTTCTTAAGCAGATCTTTATAAATAATATAAATTTAACTTTTTCTGAAAAGTTATATAGAAGAAATATTAATCACTATAGAATCTATGAGATATGATAATAATTACAAAAAAATCTTATATTTTCAAAATTTTAGGAATATTCTAAAATAATTGAACCCCAATAATTTAGAAAAAGATAAAATAGAAAAAAAAATATACGATATATCAATTTTTTAAAGAATAACCAAATGAGGAAAAATCTTTTGAACATTTTGAAAATAATATGAAATTTTTCAATAAAACTCAGTAACATTAACTTAGTTGAAATTTTAACAAAAGTTCTTTCGAAATAGTCACTTCCCATAACTATGCACCGCTCAGTCCTGGAAACATTTCAAGAAGGTTTCTTTTGGGATGGAGTTCAAAAGTTGAGATAGCTCACCATCGCCCTAGTTAGCTGCAATATCACTTTTACCAAAGCTTTGTACACGGTGCTTAATGCTGAAATCCACCCCCTCGCTTCGTAAAATGCATAGAAGTCCACCACACATCTGATTGTAAACGCAATCCAGAAACCTACGGTGACCCAAAGTGCTGTAATTGCAATGGCCACTACACAGCCAGCTGCAAGGAATGCAAAAAATTACCAAAAATCAACCTATGTCAAAAAGATAAATGCAGTAACACATTTACTGTTCCCCAAGTTCAATCACCATCATCTAGTGTGCATAATACTAATCTAATGAGCACTCCAGAAATGCTCAAAACCCCTAAACTACTTTACTATTACAAAGGGTAGAAAAAATTAAGGCCGTTCGCGAATCTCTACCATCTGTCATACCCACTAAGCATTAAAGAATTGAAATCACTCGACAGAAGTTAGCTTTTCCTCTTCAATAAAGTCTACCTATACAAAGCAATCATATGTCCCTGCATGGACACCCTCTCCAACTCGCAGACGAATAAGGTAGAAGCCACACAGAGCGTAATAATCAGAAGCATCCCCAGAGTCCAAAACTATATCCTTCAGCTGGCCTTCAACCACTAAACCAAATTTCATTTCTGGCATCTGCAGGATCATATTGAACCAAGATGCCCATCTGACTTTATGAAACAAACCAAGTGTAATTTAATTTAAACCTTCATCGGTAATAGTTCAAAATGTTTCATCAGGTGATAAATAGAGAAAGTCATTCAAGAAATGCGTTCTTTGTAGTTGGATGACTAACCACCACTTTATTATACTTTTTTTTCTCCAAAACTTTTTGGTATTACAACAAAATTTTAATTACAATTTTCGATCGTCATGGACGACTAACCACGGGTTACTTTATTATACTTTTTTTTACAAAACTCTTTGGTATTACAAAAAATTGTTTCGCTTCCATGAAAACAAACAAAAAATTATCATCTGTTCTATGGCGTACAATTTTGCTGGTGAAAAATTCAATTCAAGAGAAAATCGAATGTCTCAATTTTATTGCTTCTATGGGGGAAGCATAATGAAATTACCTTCAAAATGGCAACAAGTTATCGAAGAAAACGCATATTTGACATAAATAATTCTCGAAAATAAAAATTAGTTGTTGGAAAATAAAAAAATTTATGAAGAGAAGTCATTCATTATGGAGATTACTGGAGAAAAAACTAAGTATTTTGAGGAAAAGAATTTAGAAAGCAAAAAAAATTGTCAGTTTCACATAATTTTGAAGAGCAGTTAATAGAAAAATCTAGAAAATACAACAAAAATTGGGGCAAGTTGCTGAAAAATTCCAGAAATATGAGAATGTTAAAACACCGAAAAATAAACTCGTTATTTGGAAGAGACTGCTGGAAAACTCTTTCCTTATTCATAGATAATTCTTGAAAAATTGATTTTTTCATGGATTAAAAAAGTAGTGTTGCATAGATTTTCTTAACTAAATTATAAACGTGGTATAATTAATTATTTAATAAACCCTAGTGTGTGATTTATGGATTGGAGGGTGGAATAGTGGCCACCCACCCACCCTACATATACATATTAATTTCAACTATAACAGCAGTTTGCGATTTTTAAAATTATAATTTTAAATTTTACTATTAATTTAATGTAAATGAAAAGGGTATTATTATATCCTGATTAAAAATATATTTGGGTGGGTGTGAGTTTTTCAACTGTCTTTAAGACTAGAAAATTTGTGCCAAGTTTTAATTACTTGAAATAATATTATTATGCATGATTTTCAATTAATCTCTCAAGTGGATTTAATTCAATTTTTGTTAAAACCTTTGCTTGTGTTTTATTAGTTGGAGGGTGGGATAGAGGCCACCCACCCACCCTACATATATATAGTAACATTCACCACCACACTGTTTATGGTATCAATAATAAAATCAAATTTTAGTTGATTTTTTAACACATAAAAGTGTTTAATTTGAAACTATGTAAAAATATGTGCAAAGTCGGTAATACTGATCTGGAATAGAAAATACGTTTCTGAATATTTCAGGAAATAGTATTTCGCATGATTTACAAGTTGGAGGGTGGGATAGAGTCCGCCCACCCACCCTACATGTAAATAATAATTCACACTGTAACTCTGTTTATGATTTCAAAATTATACTCAAATTTTTGTTAATAATTTTAATTTCCACAAACCAGTGTTTGTAACTTATATAAAAAAATATATGTAGGGTGGGTGGGTGGCCACTATCCCACCCTCCAACTTGTAAATCCTACACGTAGATCTTACTGATTTTTACATTCATTAAAAACAGTAATGCATAAATTTTTAAAACTAAATTATAAACGTGGTATAATTAAATTTTTAATCAACCCTAGTGTATGATTTATGGATTGGAGGGTGGAATAGTGGCCACCCACCCACCCTACATATACATATTAATTGCAACTATAACAGTAGTTTGTGATTTTTAAAATTCTAATTCTAAATTTTACGAATTATTTAATGAAAATAAAAAGGGTATTATTTAATTCTGATTAAAATTATATTTAGGTGGGTGTGAGTTTTTCAACTGTCTTTAAGACTAGAAAACTTGTGCAAAGTCATTAAGTTTTAATTACTTCAAATAATATTATTATGCTAGATTTTCAATTAATTTCTCTAGTGGATATAATTCAATTTTTGATAAAACCCTCGCTTGTGTTTTATAGGTTGAAGGGTGGAATAGAGGCCACCCACCCACCCTACATATATTTTGTAACATTCATCACAACATTGTTTATGGTCTCGATAATATACTCAAATTTTAATTGACTTTTTTAACACATAAAAGTGTTTAATTTGAAACTATGTAAAAATATGTGCAAAGTCGGTAATACTGATCTGGAATAGAAAATACGTTTCTGAATATTTCAGGAAGTGATATTTCGCATGACTTATAAGTTGGGGGGTGGGATAGAGGCCGCCCACCCACACTACATGTATATAATAATTCACACTGCAATTCTATTTATGATTTCAAAATTATACTCAAATTTTTGTTAATAATTTTAATGACCACAAACCAGTGTTTGTAATTGCGATATCTTTTGAAATAGGAAATTCTTGCATCATACGATTTCTAGAATCAAATAGATATGATATTCATTAAAAATTGAAATTCGTGCTTCAATTGTTTTTCGATTTTTGGCGACAACTCTTAAAGTAACTATCCGATTTGAGAAATTCTTGCTCCACTATTACATGCATTTGAATTAAACAAAAAACTAACAATCTTAATTCAATTATTTTTCGTTTTTTTTGGCGATATCTTTTGAAATAATATTCTGATTTGAGAAATTCTTCCACCGATTGATCGCCAACATAGAATACACTTGTCATATAACAGATAAAAGACAGATAATAGACAAACAAAAACACAAGATAAAAAATAAAAAAAATATAAATAAAAGATAATAAGATAATATTTTATTTTTAATATTTCAGCCATTACTTTTATAATAATGTTTTGATTTGAGAAATTCTTCCTTCAATCGAATATTCATTTAAAATTAGGTAAAAATCTATAAATCGTAATTCAATTGATTTTCGTTTTTTGGGGATATGTTTTTAATTATTATCCTGATTTGAGAAATTCTTCCACCAATTGATCACCAATATCGAATACACTTGAATTTCACAAAAAAACAAAAAGTCGTAATTCAATTGTTTTTTAGCTTTTCAGCGGTACCTTTTGAAATAATGTTCCGATTTTGCAAATTCTTGTTCCGCCATTATTACATACATTAGAATTAAGCAAAAAACTAAAAATCGCAGTTCAATTGTTTTTTTTTTTTAGTTTTTGGTGATATCTTTTAAAATAATGTTCCGATTTGAGAGTTTCTTGCTACGATCGATTGGCAATTATATACATTTGAATAAAGCAAGAAAAAACTAAAAATCTTAATTGATCTTCGATTTTTTGGCGATATTTTTTGAAATAATGTTCCGATTTATGAAATTCTTGCTACGATCGATAACCACTATCACATACATTTAAATTAAGCAAAAAAACTAAAATCGCAATTCAATTGTTTTTCTCTTTTGGAGATATATTCTAATTTGGGAAATTCTTCCACCAATTGATTGCTAATATCGAATTCACTTTATTTTTTTCAGTTTTTTGGTGATATATTTTAAAATAATATTACGATTTTAGAAATTCTTGCTACGATCGATTGCCACTATCACATACATTTGAATTGATTGCTAATATAGAAGCCATTTGAATTACAGAAAAAACTAGGAGTAAAAATCGTAATTCAATTTTTATATACTAAATAGGATTTCTTTATGTAAAGTTAACTACACCATTGTTTATTTCAAATACCAAAACCCATCAATTTTCTTACTATCAAAACAGTTTGGTTAGATCTGGCATCTAAGGTTTTTCATTTTCTATTTGATACGAGAGCTTGTTTGTCTTAAAAATGATAAAATTCAAAGATATAAGTGAAACTATTCAAATTAGATAAAATTAAACAATTACAATTTGAAATTTGCTGAGCCATTATATCTATATTCAAATTAAATAAAAATAAACAATTAAAATTTGCTGAGTCTTTGTAAAGAGTTTAAAGAATTTACAATTTGGTTGAATAATTATATATCTCCGTTAGAATGACCAATGATAGAAAATAGAAAAACAAATGTTTTAAATAAATCTTAAGAAACTTCTTTAAAGTTAACCTTTACTGCCGAAATATATTCGAAAATAACAGAAAAAATATGAAATACAAGAGATCTTTAAAAATTAGAAAATTCCAATCAATCAATTTATTCAAATATTGTAAGAAATATCTTAAACTGTTCTAATTAGAAAGATATGTTTTACTGTATAAAATTAATTTAAGTTTCAAAATGTACTGGAAAAAATAAATTTTACAAAAATGAAATAGAATTGAAGATCTAAAAATAATGTAAAACTTTTGTTTCAAATTTTATTTATAAAAATAATAGTTTAATGTAAATTTAATCGATATTTGTTAATACTCTTTTTATTCAAGTTGGTAAACATTAAAATATTTAATAAATTTTCTACAACGAACTAAAGGATTTTAATACATTTTATTAAAATATTTGATTTCTTAAACTTTGTGTTGATATAAATTATTCAATGTTTTATTATTTATTTTCCCTTGTTCTAAGCGTGGTTTTTCAATTTTTTATCTATCAAAATAATAGTTTAGTTTATGCCGAATCGATATTTGTTAATATTTTTTTAGGTTCAAGTTGGTAAATATTAAAATTTTCATGATTTATTAGATCACATTCTAATAAATTGTAATATAAATTTTTATTATTTATTTATCCTGATTCTAAAAGTATATAATAGACATTTTCTATACTTAATTAATAGTTTTAAATTCAAGTAGGATAACATTTAATTTTCAATGATTTGTTATACCGTTTGCTGATATGAAACATGTGCATTGTTATTACTTGTTTTACCATTGTTTTAAACGTGTCGTAATGCATTTTATTTACCCAGATAATAGATTTATGTGTGCTGAATACATATTTGCTAATAAATTTAGAATTTGAGTTGGTTCATATTTAAAAAAAATGTTTTTTTATTTGGTATAAGAGATATATGAGTTATTATTTTTCTACTCTTGTTTCTAATTGCATTAATTGAAATAATACCCTAATAGGGCTGAAAGACCACTGGTCGATAACAGAAGACCAATTATGTTAGAATTTATTTTATTTTATACATTACAAGTATTATATTTTATTTTCATTCTGTGAATAAAGATGCTTAGTAGTAGTACCCTAATATTAATAAATTATATATCTTAAATTGAATAATATGTCTAGTCGTTACCCATCCACACCCATCCACCCTATATTATTCATTCAAATTTAAACTAAACTACTGTTTTCTTGGCAATTCTCGGACATTAACACTAATACTGTTGTTGCTTTTTGAAAACAAAAAGATTTACAGAGAATGATGTAAAAATGTATATCTAAAGTGGATGAGTGATTAGAAATTAATAAATATATGTAGGGTGGGTGGGTGGCCACTATCCCATCCTACAATCTGTAAAAATACGCGAGGGTTTCACTCACTAAATTAAAAAAAAAAAAACTATAGTTTTATTTATAATGTAAATGTTTTTCTTACTGAAAAACCCTTGTTAATGATTTAGTGATTGAAGGGTGGGATAGTGGCCACCCACCCACCCTACATATGCATTTAAACTGAATTTAGAAGACCAGTTTTTCGGTAATTCTTGAACATGAACTCTAATAGTGTTGATGTATTTTAAAAACAAAAGAATTCACAGAGGATGATGTAAGAATGTATATTTAAAGAGGGTTAGTGATACGAAATTTAAAAACATATTTAGGGTGGGTGGGTGTCCACTATCCCACCTTCCAATCTGGTAAAATATGCGAGGATTTCACTAAATAAATTTAAAATCACTATCATTTTAATTGTTATGTTAATGTTCTTTTTGATGGAATATCTTACTGAAAAACCATTGTTAATGATTCAGTGATTGAAGGGTGGGATAGTGGCCACCCACCCACCCTACATATTCATTTAAATTTAATCTAGAACACTAGTTTTTTATTAGAAACTTCAAAATATATGTAGGGTGGGTGGGTGGTCACTATCCACCCCCTAATATATAAAAATACGAGAGGGTTTTATTTAATAAATTTAAGAATAGTATATTTTTTTAAATATATAAATTTGCTTTTTTGTTAGAATTTCTTTCTTCAAAACCCTTGCTTATGTTTTACTGATTGGAGGGTAGGATAGTGTCCACCCACTCACCCTTCATATACATTGATATTTTACCTGAAACACTGTTTTTGACAATTTGTGATTGGAGAGTCGGATCCACCCTTTATATTCATTTAAGTTTAAGGTAAACCACTGTTTTTTTGTTTGTTATTTCTTGAAAATTTTCATGTTATTGCTTTTTGAAAGCAAAATATTCACCAATAATGATGTAGAAATGTATATTTGTAAAGGACGAATGGTTAAAAATTTATAACTAGGGTTGGTGGGTTATTACTATTGCACTCTCCAATTTGTAAAAATACTCAAAGGTTTCACATACTGAAAAACCCTTGTTAATGTTTTACTGATTGTTTTACATATTCATTTAAATTTGAGCTAGAACACTAATTTTTTGGAAATCCTTGAACATTAACACTGATAGTGTTGTTACTTTTTGAAAACAAGAGGATTCATAGAGAACGGTGTAAAAATGTACATTTAAAGAGGGTGAGTGATTGGAATATCAAAAATTTACGTAGGGTTGGTGGGTGGCCACTATCACACATTCCAATCTTTAAAAATATGCGTGGGTTTTACTCAATAAATTGGAGAATATTATAATTTTGTTTAATATATAAATCTGTTTTTTTAAATGAAATTTCTTTCTGAAAAGCCCTGGTTAATGATTCACCCACCCTACATATTCATTTAAATTAAAGCTAGAACACTAGTTTTTTTGGTAATCCTTAAACATTAACACAAATAGTGTCGTTGCTTCTTAAACACAAACGGATTCACAGAGAATGATGTTAAAAGTATATATTTAAAAAGAGCGAGTGATAAGAAATCTAAAACTATATGTAGAGCGAGTGGGTGGCCACCATTACACCCTCCAATCTCTAATAATATGCGAGGGTTGCACAGAATAAATTGAAGAACAATATATATTTTTTTAATAAGTAGGTAAATGTGTTGGTTGAATTTTTTTTTTTTTTTTTTTTTTTTTGAAAAACCCGTGTTAATATTCTAGTGATTGGAGGGTGGGATAGTGGACACCCACCCACCCTAAATATGTTTTTAAATTTCGCATCACTAACCCTCTTTAAATATACATTATTACATCATCCTTTGTGAATTCTTTTGTTTTTAAAATACATCAAGACTATTAGAGTTTATGTTCAAGAATTACCGAAAAACTAGTGTTCTAGATTAAATTTAAATGAATATGTGGGGTTGGTGGGTGGCCACTATCCCAACCTTCAATCACTAAATCATTAACAAGGGTTTTTCAGTAAGAAATTCGGTCAAGAAAAACATTTACATTATAAATAAAACTATAGTTTTTTATTTTTATTTTAAGCCAAAACACTGTTTTTTTTGACAATCTTTAAACACTATCACCAATAGTTCTTGAAAACAAAAGGATTCAAAATGGTGATGTGGCCATCATAATACTTTCCCTATAATTTTTCTAGAAAACTATGGGGTTATTCTTAATTATTTGCTCAATTTTAAATTATTTATATTCACTTCTTATATACATTTCCATTAGCTCATATAGTTTATTATTAGTTTTTAAATAATTAAAAGAAAAACTCTTCAAAGTTATTTTTATTAAAAATATCAACAAGTTTAAGTAGAAATTCAATGCATTCATCATTTTGGCGGTCTGACAAAATTATAAAAACAATTGCTATCGATTTGAAACTTTCTAAATATGTTCAGAATACATGTTTGAATGTTGCTGCTTAAAAAATCAAAAGTTGATTTTAGATTTTTCAATAATTTTAGGTCAAATGAAAGAGACGTTGAAAAATTGCAATCGTAACTTTTACGGCCTGAAAAAGTATAAAAACAATTGCTCTACAGACATGAAACTTTCTAAGTACATTCAAAATACATGTAGGAATGTTTATGCTTATAAAGTCAAAAGTTTGGTTTTAGATTTTTCAAATTTTACGTCAATAGAAAGCGAGGTTAATAAAATTGCAATCATATATTTGACAGTCTGAAAAAAATTTAAAAACGATTGCTATCGACTTGAAACTTTCTAAATATATACAGAATACATGTAGGAATGTTGTTGCTTAAAAAAATCGAAAGTTTGGTTTTAGATTTTTCAATCATTTCACGTGAAATGAAAGAGATGTTGAGAAACATTCAATCATAATTTTGACGGCCTGAAAAAAATATAAAAACAATTGCTATCGACTTGAAACTTTCTAAATACATTGAGACTACATGTAGAAATATTACTGCTAAAAAAATTCAAACGTTTGATTTTAGATTTTTTTAAATATCTTCACTTCAAATTAAAGAGACGTTAAAAAATTGCAATCATAATTTTCATGGTCTGAAAAAAATATGAAAACAATTGCCATCGACTTTAAAAAATTTGATTTTATATTTTTTACAATAAGAAGAAATATTAAAATTTTTTAAATTAAGAACAAAAAAATGTTTCAATAAAACTTTTGATTTACTTTAACTTTTTGTTTGTTTGAAAAGTTATGTCTTTCAAAATTTGTTTGAATAAATCTATTAAATTTTGCAATAATATTATGTTTATTTACGTTTTACAACTTTTAATTAAAACCCTCGCTTATGTTTTACTAATTTTAGGGTGAGTTAGTTTTTTTTTTATTTTCTAAACGAATCTTTTTTAAAAATTTTACAGTTTCCAACAAAATCTTCACAATTTAGAAAGCGGGTTGAATTAAAAATTCTTGAAACCTAAAGAAGAAATTAGTGGAAATTTCTTGAATCTAGGGCCTCAAAAAAGAGAAAGTATTGAAAAATTTCTGAACCCTCAAGAAAAACCTAGATTTCTACAAACAAATTTTCTATAGCCTCCAAGAATTTTTTTGTAATTTAAAGGATAAGAAGATAACCTTGAAATCTAGAGGAGAAATCTGGAAATTTCTTGAACCCTTGAAAAAAATTCTAAATTTCTGAATTAAAATTTTCTAAAAATTCTACAGCCTCCTAGAAATTTAGAAGACCAGTTGAAAAAATATAAGAGAAATTACTGAAAATTCTTTAAACTTTCTCTAAAATAAGAAAAGATTTCTAGGGGAAAATTTTCTAAAATAAATTTAGACCTTCCAAGCAAAATTCTGCAATTTAGAACTTTCTAAATAAGTTTATAGCCTGTAGTTGAAACAAAATGTTGAATTCTAGAGAAGCAATTACTGAAATTTACCTGAATTTTCGAAAAGCAGACGAATTAAAAAACATTTAGAGCCTGAAAAAAATCTTCGCAATTTATAAGAATATTTAAAAAAAATAATTTTTGTTAAGAAGTTATTGGCCATTTTCTAAACTATAAACTTCTAGAAAAAAATTCTAGAAAATACTAGGCATTCAAAGAAAATCTTTGCAATTTAAAAGACGACTTCAAAAAAATCTCGAACTCTAGAGAATAAATTGCTAAAAATTTCCTGAACCCTCGAGAAAATAATCTAGATTTCTAGAAGAAAATTGTAAAAATTCTAGAGCCTCAAAGAAAATCTTTACGATTTAGAAGACAAATTGAAAAAATCTTGAAATGTAGAGAAGAAATTACTAAAAATTTCTCTCTCAAAAATAGTCTAGTTTTTAAAAACAAATTTTCTAAAAAAGCCTTCATTTAAATCTTCGCAATTTACTAGAAATTTTCTGAATTTATAAACAATTTTTTTTTTTGAAAATTCTAAAAACACCGCAATTTAAACGACTGCTTGAAAAAAATCTTGATATCTGGAAGAGAAATGAATGAAAAAAGTCTAGATTTCTAGGAACAGATTTTCCAGAAAAATCTATAGCCTCCAATCTGAATAAAAGTCACTGGAAATTTCTGAACACTCGAAAAATGTTTAAAGTTCTGGAAAAAATCATTGCAATTTATACGACAATATTAAAATCTGGAAGAGAAATAACTGGAAACAGCCTCAAAGAAAATTCTATTAAAGCGAACTTTCTAAAAAAACTCCCGAATAAGACCTTTGCTAAAAATTCTGGAAATATGAAGAAGTAATTACTGTAAACTTTCAGAATCCCCTAAACAAAATCTTGAAAGTACTTTCTGAAAAATCTAGAACTCTCGAATAAAATATTTGCTAAAAATCTGGAAATATCTATTTATTTATTTATTGGATAAGAAAACGAAATTACTGTAGACTTTTAGAATTCTCAAAAAAGTTTTATAAATCTAAAATGAAATCTATGGATCATCTGAGAAAATTATAGAAAAAGTTAAACAAAATATTGTACAAAAACCACGAAGAAATTTCTATAAATAAATATAAATAATGACTTTCTGAAAAATTTTGAAACTCTTGAATAAAATCTTTGCTTTGTAAAAATTTGTACAATTCTCGATGAAAATTCTTTGGAAAGGAAGTTGCAATAAAAACTGAAAGTGTGGAGGAGAAATTACTGAAATTTCAAGAATTTCAAGTTAAGAATTTTACGAAAAACATGTCTTAATAAAACTTCAGTTTCTCATTCCCTTTAACCTTTGTTTGAAAAGTTATGTAATATTTTTCAAATTTTGGAAAAATATTGAGAAAAACCAAAAAAACGCCTCGAGTAAACATCCACTTCCGGTTTATGAATTGTTTATTAGAAAACATAGAGGCTCAATAATATACTCCATGAATTTTTTAAGCAGATATTTCATCGATTCCACTGTTTTTTTTTGCCGACATATTTCGAATTATATCTCTTAATTCATCAGCCGTTATAGCATGCAAGAACATGCTACTGTTGGTGGAAATGATATTATTTGGTAGGTTCGGTGTTATAGATTGGCTGTTTGCGACATTTATAAAATATTCGTTTAATTGATCAGGGTATATGGTTTTATCTGTTTTAGAGATTCTACTTGTTGTGCCTGTTACTCCCTTTAACTATGGATGTCGTCAATAGACGATGAATAAAAACTTTCGTGAGACACAGCTGTCGTCAATAAACGATTTAGTGTATTATGCTGAGATACAGGTATTTTGTATTAACCATTCCATTTATTATTGTAAGATTTGTTACCTCGGAACTTTTATTATTACTGTATACGAAATTGTTGCAAGAGATTTACTTTGGCAAAATTGTAATTTATTCAATTCAACCGAATATGATTTTGACGTAAAAAATTCTGGGATTTCGGGTATATTGGATATAGACAACGAAGGTGAAGAATAGGAGTATTTTGTAATTGATGACAGTAATTGTAAATGTAAACGAGACGAACAAATATCATGACTTCTGTGCAGAAAATGATCGGGTTCCAAAAAGGAAACCCTGAATTGACACTAATCTAAAAGTAATGTGCACCTTTTTTTGAAATTATTGTATTGATGCCTCATATAAAAAAAAAACATAAGATTTCAGATTATTGGTCAAAAGAATTTTCACCAGCAGTTTTATAGGCAAGTACATGACGAGAGAACTTTTACGTTTCATACATTTTTCGAATAATAAAAACCCACCAAATAAATAATAAATTGTGGAAAATAAGACACGTATTTGAAGAATGTAATGCAAAATGTTCAACTTTTTTCAATCTTTATCAAAAATTCGTCATCAACGAATCTCTAATTATATTCAAAGGGAGACTGCACTTCAACCAATTTATCACATCTAAAAGATATCGATTTGGAATTAAATTTTTTTTAAGACGGTGATTGTTTTGAAGATGTTAGTTTACACCGGCTCTGAACTGATATTCTGCGAAATGACCCGTTAAGAATTTCAAAAAGGACATTTATTATATACCAATAACTAACTGACTTTTGAGAATAGTCCATTATCTATACTCAAAACATGAGAACGGTTGGTAAATCCGATATGCAATTGGTTACAGTGGAGTAAGTCCGCAAATCGATCAAGTGGTATAGGACGTTATTTTTGCACCTGATGGACGTTATAAGGCTAAATCATACAATATGTTCGTTCCTTTTTCCTTTTGAAGGCTGTGCATTTTTATTAGAAATGTCAAATAAATTTTACAGAAACATGGGACTCGCCGAGAAGACAAGGTATGAAAACTATTGATCTTAGAAAATTTTATGAAAAAGCATTTACCAGGGAATACTAAATTTTCCACATCAGAAAACATCTTTGAAAATAAAATAAAATTGTTCTAAATCACAATTGGATTTGAGTATTTCTATTGACGAAAAAATCAGGGCAAGCACTCTAAAAGCTCTACACCAGAATTTTATATAAAGTCCATGGTTTGATGGGCCGTATGCGGCCTAGCGTTGTCCTGCTGAAAAATGGCGTTTGGGTTAGTCTCAATGAATGGTATTGCAACAGGTTGTAAAACTTCAGCGATGTACCGTTGGGCTGTTAGACTACCCCTAATGAACACCAGGGGGACCTACTTCCAAGCATATAGCGCCCCATACCAGGATGCCAGGGGTATTGGTTGGATGGCGTTCTAGAGCAAACTCTACATTTTGCCTTTCACCACCCCTAATCAGAGCAGAATCTGAGCTCATCACTAAAGCAGTACCAGTTCAATCTAGAAACCACACGTCCTGTGGCTGCAACAAAGGCATAATAGTAGTGAATATCAAAGAACAGAAGTAAACAGAACAGTCATTAAATTGTTTGCCTAGAAATCAAGTCCTGTGGCTGCAACAAAGGCATCTCGAACTTGCCGCAAAGTGTTGTGGCGATTACGTATCGTAAGCAGTCTTAGGTACCATTCTTGACTACCCTATATAATCTTAGTCCTACCAGAACGTCTCTGTTGCAGATCTTCATTTTCTTCAAACCATCTTCTCCATACTCGCATTACATTTGAGGGTGTAATTTCGAGTCTTCGAATAAAGGGAACATCAGTGAGCAGAAGAAATTTTACAGGACAGCACAGAACAGAATAAATCATCAGAGAACAGCAGATAATAGTAGAGAATATCAAAGAACAGAAGTAAACATCAGAGAACAACAGATAATAGCAGAGAACGTCATAAAACAGAATAGATGAGAGGAGAACATTACAAGAGAACAGCAGATAACAAAAGAGAATACTAGAGAATAAAACAGAAGATGACAGAACAGAATAGAACAAAAGAAAATCTCAGAGAACAAAAGAGAACATCAAATAACTGAAAGAGAAAACCAAAAAAGAAAAGAAAACATCAGAGAACAAAAGAGAACAGAGAAAAACATTAGAGATCTAAAGAGAACATTAAAAAAGGACATCAAAGAACATCAGAAAATAGCAGAAAGCTGCACAGAAACCCAGAGAATAGAAAAAAACAGAACAAACAGCAAAAACCAACAGAAAACAGAAAAAACTATCAGAGAACAGCAAAGAATGACAGAGAACAGAAGAGAAGAGAAGACAGCATAAGAGAACAAAGCAGAACATCAGAAAACAGAATAGAACCAAAGAGGACAGCAGATAACTCAAAAGAACAACAGAGAACATCAAAGAATAATAAACAACAGAAGAGAATATCAGAGAACAGAAGAAAATTTTACAGAACAGCACAGAATGGAAGAAAACATCAGAAAGCAGCAGATAATAGTAGATAACATCAAAGAACAGAAGTAAACTTTAGAGAACAACAGATAATAGCAGAAAACGTCATAAAACAGAATAGAAGAGAGGAGAACATTACAAGAGAACAACAGATAATAAAAGAGAATAGTAGAGAATTAAAGTGAATATGACAAGACAGAATAGAACCAAAAAAAATTCAGAGAAGCAGAAACCAGTTAAGAACGCAAGAAAACATCAGAGAACAGAAGATAACGGAGAAAAACATTAGAGAACGAAAAAGAACAAAAGAGAACACTAAAAAAGGACAGCAAAGAACATCAGAAAATAGTAGAAGGCAGCACAGAAACACAAAGAATTGAAGAAAACAGAACAAACAGCAAAAACCAGTAGAAAACAAAAAAAAACTCTCAGAGAACAGCAAAGAATGACAGAGAACAGAAGAGAAGACAGCGTAAAAGAACAGAGGAGAACATCAGAAAACAGAATAGAACAAAAGAGAACAGCAGATAACTTAAAAGAACAACAAAGAACATCGGAGAACAGCAATCAACACAAGAAAATTTTACAGAACAGCACAGAATAGAAAAAAACATCAGAAAGTAGCAGATAATATGATAGTAAAGAACATCAAAGAACAGAAGTAAACATCAAAGAACAACAGATAATAGCAGAGAACATCAGAATACAAAATAGAACGAGGAGAATATTAGAGAATAGAAAAGAACAAAGGATAATATCAGAGAACAGCAGATAATAAAAGATAATATTAGAGAACAAAGGATAATATCACAGAACAAAAGAGAAGAAAGGAAAAAATCAAAATTCGCTTTTTCCCTCTATTAACTAAATCAATTTTTGAACGTTTTGGACTAAGCATGTGTACATCTTTCTTATCTTTTAGTGCTAAAAACCGTGGAATGAAACATTTTAGCCTCTAATTTTTTTACTTTCCCTATATAAAATATAGGGGAAGTATTGTTTTCGTGATTTTTTAGTTTGAGGCAATCAAACTCTTTTGGCATATGTTTTCTGTTCTTTCGCGCAGTTCCAACTACATTTGTATCTTGTTCTAGTAATTTTAAATATAATTGTGGATTTTAAATTGGAGATGGGATGAAATTTGTGTACTCCCATCTTCAACATAAGCTGAAATGACATTTCCCGAAACAAGTACAGAAAATAAAATTATAAACACAATCACATTACTGGAGAGTACACTAATTCCATCCCATCTACCAATTTAAAATACAACTGCCAGTAAATTATGGATTTTCATCAAATTAATTATAATTGTGGAGACGAATACCAATTGTCCATACATTGTAGATAGCCATCTCTTCTTCTAGGACAACACTCTCTGACGCCGATTTATTAATTCCCGATATTTTATCTGCGTAAACCTAGTTTTTAAACAAATGCAATAACCTGATGAAGACTCCCAAAGTCTATAGATTTTTATTCCAATTTGCGCTCTTATCAATGGATTGAACTCGATATAATTCTTTTGACTTTCATAAGAGAATCTAGGGATACTGCGCTTTCTGAAGTATAAACTTTCTATGTATTGTTCGGATAATCAACCATGTTTCTGATCTCTAATTTTATCATTTTTATCCAAATTTTCGTTGTCTGCAAAATGAAGGAATCTTGAGATATCCAAAAACCTATCACGAGACAAGTTTATTATACTTCTTTTTCACAAATATGAACTCAATTTAGATTTTTTTACTTAAGACATAATAATACATAATGACAAATATTCTTTCATTTCACCCTGAGTTACTGAAAACCACAAAAAACCGGGGGAATAAAGATAATTGGAATTTATCTTAATTGCAATTGTAATTTGTCATAAACAAACGTCTGACAATTGTTTGCAATCAACGCCTGCCTCTTAAATTCAGATGACGTGTCAAACTCGCCCACCGTTACTTCGCCCAAGTAAGCAGATGACGAGTCTCACTCAGCAAATGTACCCAAAGGGTTAAGTGTAAAAATTGTACACAACAAATTGTGATAAAGCAGTAAAAACGTTATCGATTTTTTGTTTCTAAGGTGAATAATACTTTTGAGCTCCAGTAAAATGTTTTGCATTTATACAGCCGGTTTTATGAATATATTTCCTTAGTTTAAGGGTTAAGGTAGGTCAAGGGTACGTCTGACTAATAACGAGTTTATTAAGGCAGGTCATGTATACGACTATTAATAAGTTTATTGGGGTAGGTCAAGTGTACGCAAAGATAATATGAAATTAATTAATGCAGGTTAGAATAATATCGAATTTATTGATATAATCTAACTATACGGTGTTTTCACAAAATGAATATAGATTGAATATGCACTGGTCTAGTGTACTATTTATTGCGGTAGGTCAAGAGTACGCTAAAAATAATTGACTTCTTTGTGTGGTTGAAAGTACATCTAAAATTACAAATTTTTGGCAACTAAAAAATAAAATCATTATTTTTTGACAGTATCCTTATTATCTATAACTTTGTTCTTCTTGCTTATAATACATTAAAATGTATTTACTTTAAAATCAAGTTGTTTTGGTAATTATTTCGTTTTCCTTTCAAGATAGAAATCAATAACCTTCAACTTTCGTTTTCAACTTAAACCAAAAATTCATAATTATAAAAATGTACATTTAAAAAAAATAAGAAATCAAGTAAAAAAAAAAAATGATGAACTTTAATTTTAAAATTCAAAATTATAAAAATATATATTTTTCTAAAAATAAGAATCAAGTTTAAAAATTAATATTAATTTTTGAGGGGTACATCAAGTGAAACCCCTTAATAAGTGCACTGTGCGTCCGCACGCTTGAATTTATAAAGTGTCATCACAAAAATATCCGCCCTCCTAAAAATAGCGCGAAGAGTGATTATATTTTTAGCCTTTGGTGAGTTCGTACACGGGGACGCAAATAGGCGCGCGCCGCTCCTTTTGTCGTCGGCGGCGTCGCGCCCGTTTACACAGAAACCTGTCGATTGTTTAAACAATGGCCTTTTACGCGTTCCGAAAACCGCCGCGGAAACGAGAACCCATGGGAAACTCAAATATTCCGGCGAGTTAAACGTTGAACGTTCAACCAAACCCCTCGAGGGGCACGTCTGCTAAACGTCGATGATCACTCTACCTGTTTTTTGTTTACACTCCGGAAAGCCACGGCTTACGCGATTAACGCATCTGTAATCTCTTAGTGTTGTGCGTGGGTGATTGGCGGTCTTTATTTTTAGAAACGAGGAAACGAGGAAGTTCACCTCGTCGGTTTGTCTGTGTAAATTGAAACGCGAATGGGAAATAATTAATTAGTGAAGAAACATTTTTTTTTAACGTTGGCATTTCGTTTCTGCTTACGATACGTCAATTGTTTTGAGTGGATATTAAAGATATGTTAATTATAAATGCACTTTGTAATTTTAAAGTAAATTCTACGTTTGGTTAAATTTTTACAATTGTTCAAACAAACGAAAACAATTTAATTTCCTTCAACTCCAATTTTCAAGGCCGCCATCTTGTTTCTGCATACGATACATCAATTGTTTTACGTGTACATTAAAGATATGATAATTATAAATGCATTTTGTATTTTTTAAGTAAATTCTGCTTTTGGTTAAATTTTTACAATTGTTCAAAAGAACGAAAACAATTTAATTTCCAACAACTCCAGTTGTCAACGCCGCCATCTTGTTTCTGCATACGATACATCAATTGTTTTACGTGGACATTAAAGATATGATAATTATAAATGCATTTTGTAATTTTTAAGTAAATTCTACTTTTGGTTAAATTTTTACAATTGTTCAAACGAACGAAAACAATTTAGTTTCCTTCAACTTCAGTTTTTAACGCCGCCATCTTGTTTCTGCATACGATACATCAATTGTTTTACGTGGACATTAAAGATATGATAAGTATAAATGCATTTTGTAATTTTTAAGTAAATCCTACGTTTGGTTAAATTTTTACAATTGTTCAAACGAACGAAAACAATTTAATTTCCTTCAACTCCAGTTTTTAACGCTATCATTTTGTTTCTGCATACGATACATCAATTGTTTTACGTGGACATTAAAGATATGATAAGTATAAATGCATTTTGTAATTTTTAAGTAAATTCTACGTTTGGTTAAATTTTTACAATTGTTCAAACGAACGAAAACAATTTATTTCCTTCAACTCCAATTTTCAATGCCGCCATCTTGTTTCTGCATACGATACATCAATTGTTTTACGTGGACATTAAAGATATGATAATATTAAATGCATTTTGTAATTTTTAAGTAAATTCTACGTTTGGTTAAATTTTTACAATTGTTCAAACGAACGAAAACAATTTATTTCCTTCAACTCCAATTTTCAAGGCCGCCATCTTGTTTCTGCATACGATACTTCAATTGTTTTACGTGGACATTAAAGATATGATAATTATAAATGCATTTTGTAATTTTTAAGTAAATTCTACGTTTGGTTAAATTTTTACAATTGTTCAAACGAACGAAAACAATTTATTTCCTTCAACTCCAATTTTCAAGGCCGCCATCTTGTTTTTGCATACGATACATCAATTGTTTTACGTGGACATTAAAGATATGATAATTATAAATGCATTTTGTAATTTTTAAGTAAATTCTACGTTTGGTTAAATTTTTACAATTGTTCAAACGAACGAAAACAATTTAATTTCCTTCAACTCCAATTTTCAACGCCGCCATCTTGTTTCTGCATACGATACATCAATTGTTTTACGTGGACATTAAAGATATGATAATTATAAATGCATTTTGTATTTTTTAAGTAAATTCTACGTTTGGTTAAAATTTTACAATTGTTCAAACGAACGAAAACAATTTAGTTTCCTTCAACTCCAGTTTTCAACGCCGCCATCTTGTTTCTGCATACGATACATCAAATGTTTTACGTAGACATTAAAGATATGATAATTATAAATGCATTTTGTAATTTTTAAGTAAATTCTACGTTTGGTTAAATTTTTACAATTGTTCAAACGAACGAAAACAATTTAGTTTCCTTCAACTCCAATTTTCAACGCCGCCATCTTGTTTCTGCATACGATACATCAATTGTTTTACGTGGACATTAAAGATATGATAATTATAAATGCACTTTGTAATTTTTAAGTAAATTCTACGTTTGGTTAAACTTTTACAATTGTTCAAACGAACGAAAACAATTTAATTTCCTTCAACTCCAGTTTTCAACGCCGCCATCTTGTTTCTGCATACGATACTTCAATTGTTTTAGGTGGACATTAAAGATATGATAATTATAAATGTATTTTGTAATTTTTAAGTAAATTCTACGTTTGGTTAAATTTTTACAATTTTTCAAACGAACGAAAACAATTTAATTTCCTTCAACTCCAATTTTCAACGCCGCCATCTTGTTTCTGCATACGATACATCAATTGTTTTACGTGGATATTAAAGATATGATAATTATAAATGCATTTTGTAATTTTTAAGTAAATTCTACTTTTGGTTAAATTTTTACAATTGTTCAAACGAACGAAAACAATTTAATTTCCTTCAACTCCACTTTTTAACGCCGCCATCTTGTTTCTGCATTCGATACATCAATTGTTTTATATGGACATTAAAGATATGATAAGTATAAATGCATTTTGTATTTTTTAAGTAAATTCTACGTTTGGTTAAATTTTTTACAATTGTTCAAACGAACGAAAACAATTTATTTCCTTCAACTCCAGTTTTCAACGCCACCATCTTGTTTCTGCATACGATACATCAATTGTTTTACGTGGACATTTAAGATATGATAATTATAAATGCATTTTGTAATTTCTAAGTAAATTCTACTTTTGGTTAAATTTTTACAATTGTTCAAACGAACGAAAACAATTTAATTTCCTTCAACTCCAGTTTTTAACGCCGCCATCTTGTTTCTGCATACGATACATCAATTGTTTTACGTGGACATTAAAGATATGATAATTATAAATGCATTTTGTAATTTCTAAGTAAATTCTACTTTTGGTTAAATTTTTACAATTGTTCAAACGAACGAAAACAATTTAATTTCCTTCAACTCCAGTTTTTAACGCCGCCATCTTGTTTCTGCATACGATACATCAATTGTTTTACGTGGACATTAAAGATATGATAATTATAAATGCATTTTGTAATTTCTAAGTAAATTCTACTTTTGGTTAAATTTTTACAATTGTTCAAACGAACGAAAACAATTTATTTCCTTCAACTCCAGTTTTCAACGCCACCATCTTGTTTCTGCATACGATACATCAATTGTTTTACGTGGACATTTAAGATATGATAATTATAAATGCATTTTGTAATTTCTAAGTAAATTCTACTTTTGGTTAAATTTTTACAATTGTTCAAACGAACGAAAACAATTTAATTTCCTTCAACTCCAGTTTTTAACGCCGCCATCTTGTTTCTGCATACGATACATCAATTGTTTTACGTGGACATTAAAGACATGATAATTATAAATGCATTTTGTATTTTTTAAGTAAATTCTACGTTTGGTTAAATGTTTTACAATTTTTTAAACGAACGAAAACAATTTATTTCCTTCAACTCCAGTTTTCAACGCCGCCATCTTGTTTCTGCATACGATACATCAAATGTTTTACGTGGACATTAAAGATATGATAATTATAAATGCATTTTGTAATTTCTAAGTAAATTCTACTTTTGGTTAAATTTTTACAATTGTTCAAACGAACGAAAACAATTTAATTTCCTTCAACTCCAGTTTTTAACGCCGCCATCTTGTTTCTGCATACGATACGTCAATTGTTTTAAGTGAACATTAAATATATGATATCTATGAATGCATTTTGTAATTTTGAAGTAAATTATACGTTTGGTTAAATTTGTACAATTGTTCAAACAAACGAAAACAATTTAGTTTCTTTCAACTCCAATTTTCAACGCCGCCATCTTGTTTCTGCATACGATACATCAATTGTTTTACGTGGACATTAAAGATATGATAATTATAAATGCATTTTGTATTTTTTATTTATTTATTTTTATTATTTTCGTTCGTTTGAAAAATTTTATAAATTTAACCAAACGTAGAATTTACTTAAAAAATACAAAATGCATTTATAATTATCATATCTTTAATGTCCACGATATGATAATTATAAATGCATTTTGTAATTTTTAAGTAAATTCTACGTTTGGTTAAATTTTTACAATTGTTCAAACAAACGAAAACAATTTAATTTCTAACAATTCCAGTTTTCAACGCCGCCATCTTGTTTCTGCATACGATACGTCAATTGTTTTATGTGGACATTAAAGACATGATATCTATGAATGCATTTTGTAATTTTTAAGTAAATTATACGTTTGGTTAAATTTTTACAATTGTTCAAACGAACAAAAACAATTTAATTTCCTTCAACTTCACTTTTCAACGCCGCCATCTTGTTTCTGCATACGATACATCAATTGTTTTACGTAGACATTAAAGATATGATAATTATAAATGCATTTTGTAATTTTTAAGTAAATTCTACGTTTGGTTAAATTTTTACAATTGTTCAAACGAACGAAAACAATTTAATTTCCTTCAACTCCAGTTTTCAACGCAGCCATCTTGTTTCTGCATACGATACATCAATTGTTTTACGTGGACATTAAAGATATGATAATAATAAATGCATTTTGTATTTTTTAAGTAATTTCTAGGTTTGGTTAAATTTTTTACAATTGTTCAAACGAACGAAAACAATTTAATTTCCTTCAACTCCAATTTTCAACGTCGCCATCTTGTTTCTGTATACGATACGTCAATTGTTTTACGTAGACATTAAAGATATGATAATTATAAATGCATTTTGTATTTTTTAAGTAAATTCTACGTTTGGTTAAATTTTTACAATTTTTCAAACCAACGAAAACAATTTATTTCCTTCAACTCCAATTTTCAACGCCGCCATCTTGTTTATGCATACGATACGTAAATTGTTTTATGTGGACATTAAAGATATGATAATTATAAATGCATTTTGTAATTTTTAAGTAAATTCTACGTTTGGTTAAATTTTTACAATTGTTCAAACGTACGAAAACAATTTAATTTCCTTCAACTCCAGTTTTTAACGCCGCCATCTTGTTTCTGCATACGATACATCAATTATTTTACGTGTACATTAAAGATATGATAATTATAAATGCATTTTGTATTTTTTAAGTAAATTCTACGTTTGGTTAAATTTTTACAATTGTTCAGACGAACGAAAACAATTTAATTTCCTTCAACTCCACTTTTTAACGCCGCCATCTTGTTTCTGCATACGATACATCAATTGTTTTACGTGGACATTAAAGATATGATAATAATAAATGCATTTTGTATTTTTTAAGTAAATTCTACGTTTGGTTAAATTTTTACAATTGTTCAAACGAACGAAAACAATTTAGTTTCCTTCAACTCCAGTTTTTAACGCCGCCATCTTGTTTATGCATACGATACTTCAATTGTTTTACGTGGACATTAAAGATATGATAGAAATGCAGTTTGTATTTTTTTAAGTAAATTCTACGTTTGGTTAAATTTTTACAATTGTTCAAACGAACGAAAACAATTTAATTTCCTTCAACTCCACTTTTTAACGCCGCCATCTTGTTTCTGCATTTGATACATCAATTGTTTTATATGGACATTATAGATATGATAAGTATAAATGCATTTTGTAATTTTTAAGTAAATTCTACGTTTGGTTAAATTTTTACAATTGTTCAAACGAACGAAAACAATTTAATTTCCTTCAACTCCAGTTTTCAACGCCGCCATCTTGTTTCTGCATACGATACATCAATTGTTTTACGTGGACATTAAAGATATGATAATTATAAATGCATTTTGTATTTTTTAAGTAAATCCTACGTTTGGTTAAATTTTTACAATTTTTCAAACGAACGAAAACAATTTAATTTCCTTCAACTCCAATTTTCAACGCCGCCATCTTGTTTCTGCATACGATACATCAATTGTTTTACGTGGACATTAAAGATATGATAATTATAAATGTATTTTGTAATTTTAAAGTAAATTCTACGTTTGGTTAAATTTTTACAATTGTTCAAACGAACGAAAACAATTTATTTCCTTCAACTTCAGTTTTCAACGCTGCCATTTTGTTTCTGCATTAGATACGTCAATTGCTTTCAGTGGACATTAAATATATGATAATGCTAAATGCATTTTGTAATTTTTAAGTAAATTCTACGTCTGGTTAAATTTTTTACAATTTTTCAAACCAACGAAAACAATTTAATTTCCTTCAACTCCAATTTTCAACGCCGCCATCTTGTTTCTGCATACGATACATCAATTGTTTTACGTGGACATTAAAGATATGATAATTATAAATGCACTTTGTAATTTTTAAGTAAATTCTACGTTTGGTTAAACTTTTACAATTGTTCAAACGAACGAAAACAATTTAATTTCCTTCAACTCCAGTTTTCAACGCCGCCATCTTGTTTCTGCATACGATACTTCAATTGTTTTAGGTGGACATTAAAGATATGATAATTATAAATGTATTTTGTATTTTCAAGTAAATTCTACGTTTGGTTAAATTTTTACAATTGTTCAAACGAACGAAAACAATTTAATTTCCAACAACTCCAATTTTCAACGCCGCCATCTTGTTTCTGCATTAAATACATCAATTGTTTTACGTGGACATTAAAGATATGATAATTATAAATGCATTTTGTATTTTCAAGTAAATTCTACGTTTGGTTAAATTTTTACAATTGTTCAAACGAACGAAAACAATTTAGTTTCCTTCAACTCCAATTTTCAACGCCGCCATCTTGTTTCTGCATACGATACATCAATTGTTTTACGTGGACATTAAAGATATGATAATTATAAATGCATTTTGTATTTTTTAAGTAAATTCTACGTTTGGTTAAATTTTTACAATTGTTCAAACGAACGAAAACAATTTAATTTCCTTCAACTCCAGTTTTCAACGCCGCCATCTTGTTTTTGCATACGATACTTCAATTGTTTTAGGTGGACATTAAAGATATGATAATTATAAATGCATTTTGTAATTTTTAAGTAAATCCTACGTTTTGTTAAATTTTTACAATTTTTCAAACGAACGAAAACAATTTAATTTCCTTCAACTCCAATTTTCAACGCCGCCATCTTGTTTCTGCATACGATACATCAATTGTTTTACGTGGACATTAAAGATATGATAATTATAAATGCATTTTGTATTTTTTAAGTAAATTCTACGTTTGGTTAAATTTTTACAATTGTTCAAACGAACAAAAACAATTTAATTTCCTTCAACTCCAGTTTTCAACGCCGCCATTTTGTTTCTGCATACGATACGTCAATTGTTTTAAGTGGACATTAAAGATATGATAATTATAAATGCATTTTGTATTTTTTAAGTAAATTCTACGTTTGGTTAAGTTTTTACAATTGTTCAAACGAACAAAAACAATTTATTTCCTTCAACTCCAATTTTCAACGCCGCCATCTTGTTTCTGCATATGATACATCAATTGTTTTACGTGGACATTAAAGATATGATAATTATAAATGCATTTTGTATTTTTTAAGTAAATTCTACGTTTGGTTAAGTTTTTACAATTGTTCAAACGAACAAAAACAATTTATTTCCTTCAACTCCAATTTTCAACGCCGCCATCTTGTTTCTGCATTAGATACATCAATTGTTTTACGTGGACATTAAAGATATGATAATTATAAATGCATTTTGTATTTTCAAGTAAATTCTACGTTTGGTTAAATTTTTACAATTGTTCAAACGAACGAAAACAATTTAATTTCCTTCAACTCCACTTTTTAACGCCGCCATCTTGTTTCTGCATACGATACATCAATTGTTTTACATGGACATTAAAGATATGATAATTATAAATGCAGTTTGTATTTTTTAAGTAAATTCTACGTTTGGTTAAATTTTTACAATTGTTCAAACGAAAGAAAACAATTTAATTTCATTCAACTTCAGTTTTCAACGCTGGCATCTTGTTTCTGCATACGATACATCAATTGTTTTACGTGGACATTAAAGATATGATAATTATAAATGCATTTTGTATTTTTTAAGTAAATTCTACGTTTGGTTAAATTTTTACAATTGTTCAAACGAACGAAAACAATTTAATTTCCTTCAACTTCAGTTTCCAACGCTGCCATCTTGTTTCTGTATACGATACGTCAATTGTTTTACATGGACATTAAAGATATGATAATTATAAATGCAGTTTGTATTTTTTTAAGTAAATTCTACGTTTGGTTAAATTTTTACAATTTTTCAAACCAACGAAAACAATTTATTTCCTTCAACTCCAATTTTCAACGCCGCCATCTTGTTTGTGCATACGATACATCAATTGTTTTACGTGGACATTGAAGATATGATAATTATAAATGCATTTTGTATTTTTTAAGTAAATTCTACGTTTGGTTAATTTTTTACAATTGTTCATACGAACGAAAACAATTTAATTTCCTTCAACTCCAATTTTCAAGGCCGCCATCTTGTTTCTGCATACGATACATCAATTGTTTTACGTGGATACTAAAGATATGATAATTATAAATGCATTTTGTAATTTTAAAGTAAATTCCACGTTTGCTTAAATTTTTTCAATTTTTCAAACGAACGAAAACAATTTAATTTCATTCAACTTCAGTTTTCAACGCTGCCATTTTGTTTCTGCATTAGATACGTCAATTGCTTTCAGTGGAAATTAAATATATGATAATGCTAAATGCATTTTGTAATTTTTAAGTAAATTCTACTTTTGGTTAAATTTTTACAATTTTTCAAACGAACGAAAACAATTTAATTTCCTTCAACTCAAATTTTCAACGCCGCCATCTTGTTTGTGCATACGATACATCAATTGTTTTACGTGGACATTAAAGATATGATAATTATAAATGCATTTTGTATTTTTTAAGTAAATTCTACGTTTGGTTAAATTTTTACAATTGTTCAAACGAACGAAAACAATTTAATTTCCTTCAACTCCAGTTTTCAACGCCGCCATCTTGTTTCTGCATACGATACATCAATTGTTTTACGTGGATATTAAAGATATGATAATTATAAATGTATTTTGTAATTTTTAAGTAAATTCTACGTTTGGTTAAATTTTTACAATTGTTCAAACGAACGAAAACAATTTAGATTCCTTCAACTCCAAATTTTAACGCTGTCATCTTGTTTCTGCGTACGATACAGCAATTGTTTTATGTGGACATTAAAGATAAGTTAATTATATTTGCATTTTGTATTTTTTAAGTAAATTCTACGTTTGGTTAAATTTATACAATTTTTCAAACGAACGAAAACAATTTATATCCTTCAACTCCAGTTTTCAACTCCGCCATTTTGTTTCAATTGTTTTAAGTGGACATTAAAGATATATTAATTATAAATGTTTTTTTTTAATGTATTCCTTATAGAACCGTCTTGTTAAAACTATAGTACCTCGAAATCTAAATCGTTTAAATTATTAATCCCCATTCATTTCAACTTTTTTTTCTTAATAAGAGCAATTGAATACCCGAGTAGGTTACAAAAAAGTACAATGGAATCCTCGAGCGAATATTAAAGTAGACGTAAAACGGCTTCTTCTTTCGGACGTCTTAATTAACTGCAACCAGAACTTGTAAAGACGTTTTATGAATTCCGCAGCACACCTCGATTTTATTCATGCGGCATTCGCTCGGGTGGAAGTTTTATTTAATTACCGGCTCCTGTATAGGAACTCCGAGGCACGGAACAAAAAAAATATATATATATATATATATATATATATATATATATTTGCCTGGTAGCGTCGTGTGCAGACATTAGACGCAAAGTTGCTATCCTGCAATGAAACCTGAGACGTGGGCAAGTGGGAAGAAAAGTGACAAGTCGGCCGTCGGATTCATTATGTTACAGTGTGTTTAAATCGACTTTAAACAAGCTTTATATTTAAAGTAAGGTATATAGAGTGTAATTATAAATTTTAATAAAATAATATCTATAATTGAATTTATTAATGATGATGGAGACACGTTTACTTTATTTTACCATTTTATTATCATCAATAAAGTGTTAAAAGGAAGTAAACGTATCTCCTTCTTCATTATATTAAAGATGTACCATAAAGTAAACAAATGTATTAATATCGAAAGTTCTTTCAAAAGCAATCGAATTGAAATCTGTGGTACCACAAGGATCGCATCATCGGACTATACTTTTTCTTACTTAGTCCAAAGATTTGATTAATGTCATTAATTACTCTTAGCCTTATAAAAGATGTAAATAGGTTAACTTAAGTACTTAATCCTCAATTATGATGATGATTGCGACCGTTACTACATGGTAATATAATATAGACACTGGATAAAACAAAGAAAATGTTTTATACTATACCTATATTTACTCCTTACTCGTACTCTTTATAATTTCCCAATATTTGCTAATATTGAGAACACAAAACATATTTCCATGGTATATTCAATTTTTTATCAAGTTCTTCAATTGATTTATATGTAAATTTATTAGCTAATAATTTTAAAAAACGAAAACATTTCGCGTTAGTATTAAAACATTATGATGAATTTTGTTGATGTTTTTTATTATTGTTTAGTTTTTGTGTTATTAATATTTATTTAAACATAGTGTCAGTAAGTAAAGTGGTGCTTCGGTTTTTCCTGGGAATAATGTACGGAGGTTTAGTTACGACCTGTCCGACCAGTTTCTATCGTCCTGCACAATCGCACATTGCGGGAAAGCCGCCTTTAGATTACGTCACTTCTCATTTTGGCGGATGAAATGCATTCACGGTTATAACTGGACTTCTTCTTCTTCATCGTTGTCGTCGTCAACTGAGGTGCTCGTAAAAATCGTGCTACACATAACGACTGGGAAATGTTTACATTCTGCGCTCGTACGTGATCTCTGCACGGCTCACCATTCTTCGGTATAAATTTCAGAGTCGTGGGTGTATTGTATTCCGGTGACTTCTGCCTTCCTTGCAAATTCCGAACGTTATAATGTTTGTTGGTATTTCCAAAGCCTCAAATGATACTCAGCAGAATATGAAAGAATCTTGGCTTTGTTTGTGCAATTAACGAGAATCTTATATATAATTTATAAAACGGGACATATTTAATTATAATATTATTATAGTTACATTTTGGTTACCGATAATTGTTATTAGTTACGTTTTGGTCATTGATAATTAACCAGTTTGCTGAATCAGTCGATAAATTATCTTTCAAAAGCAATCGTAGTAAAATCTGGGGTACCACAAGGATCACATTGATTGGCTACACCTTTTCTTACTATTGTAAATTCTATTTTTTTAATCTTCTTGCATTACATGTATTGGTTTGTTATTTCGAAATGTATTGAATATGTTCAGAAATGACATACGCAAATGCGTATTAATTATTGCAATGTAGAAACCACAACACAAGATTGTATTCATATAAAACTACGGTGCGAAACCAAGGGCGTATCCAGTCAACTGGCTTGGGGGGGGGTGGTAATTTAAATATAAACAAAATAATATCACACCCGAAATAAATATAGCACATATAAAATCATAATAATATATTTTGTAAAATTTGAAACAGATTTTTGTAGTAACTAAATTTATTAAAAAAACGATTTTCTTTGCTTTTTAATAATATTGTCAATATTAATATCCATATATCAATGAATATGTAATACAGCTAACTCGGTTAGACTTTTTTGAGAAATAGTGTCTCGCAGCCACCATTTGAATCTTTTCAGTGCAGAAAAACTTCTTTCTGCAGAAGCAACGCTAACAAGAAGAGTACATAATATTTGTAAAATTATTTTTATGTTCAGTAAATATTCGGGTCATATTTTCTGTATACATCTAAAGCATTTTCTGGTAATTGTTCTTTAATTTTCTTTTTCTTTTGCCATTGTAATTTCCAAAATGCCAATTCAGACTTAATTGCTATTGCACATGTTACGTTTTCAGGTAAAATTTTATTTAAATATGTTGCAACAGATTTTGAAGTGACATCTAAATTTTCGCCAGTTTGTTATCAATAAAACACTAGGTATTGTTGTGTTAAATTTGACCAAATTCATCGTGTCTTTATTAAATCTGTATTGCAGATCTGTAATAATATTACTCAGGAGAGGTAAATATATATTAATTCGATAATAATCCTCTGTTCAGTTCAGAGGAACTTAAAACAGCGAACCACGTACATGCAAAAGTCCATAAAAAAGTAAATAAGTAGTGTTAAAATATATAAAACTAAAAGGAAGTGGGAAATAAAGAAACAAATGAGTACAAAAAGAGAACGAGATATCAAAAGCCCTAATTATGGATTCCAAGGATTTCAAATGAGCAATGGAGAATAGAAAAAGATAGAAAAACGAAGCAGTGAAACAAAACGTTGTCATAACAACAGGATACAAAAATAAAACAAAGGAAGATGAAAACAGAAAAAAAAAACTCACGGAGAAGGAAAATCTAAATATATCTAAGAACGATGTGATAATGGAGGAATTAAAGAGCATGTTTAAAGACTCCATGAGAGAAATGACAAAGAACTAAAAGAAGAGAGAGAGCAAAAAATATACAGGGGAAAGTATGGAGATGAGAACAGAAACGAATATGGAAAAACAATTATAGAATTATGTATAACAAACAACTTCATTGTGACAAACACAAAATTAAAATACATATATAAACACACTAGAGAAGTTAGACCAAGAAAAGAAAAATAAAAGACTACTCCTTAATAGATGCAGAAGAATGGAAAAGGTGAAAGATGTTAAAGTAATAAGACAAGCTGAAATAGGGAGCGACCACTACTTGGTAAAAATATAAATTAACACAGAAGCTGAAAACTTGAAGTATACGAAGTCGAAAACAATAATAAAAAAACACATAAAGCCAAAAATTGAAAAGAAAGAAACTAGGAATGAATACCAATCAAAAATAGAGAAAAAGACAAAATAAAAGGAGAAAAGAAAAAGATCAAAGAAATCATAAGTGAAGCAGCCCAAGAAAGATGTGAAACAATCAAACCAAATCTGTTTATCAAACAAACAGAGGAAGAAAAACAGGTGATAGAAGAGGTAAAACAATTTGTAAAAACAAAAGAAGAGAATTGGAAAACTTAAACAAGGAAACAAGGAAAGAATAAGATTATAGAAGATATATAATAGCAAATAAAAATGTGGAACAAAAATTCAAGATAGCAAAAAAGCAATCCTGGGAGCAGTTCGTTAAGAAACTGAAAGAAACGTTCGCAGAAAACAAAAAGATGTTTAACAGCACTATTAAACAAATGAGCAATTAAAATACATTAACCCAGCCAAGTATAAAAGATAAAAACGTAAATATAATAACAGAAGAAAATAAGATATTAGAAAGATGGAAAGAATTCTTTAATGAAATAACCAAAACAGACCAGCACGGAGATATAGAAGGTGAAACAAATGGAGGAATCAACGAAATAAGAATCGAAGAACTGGAGGCAGCAATCAAAAAAATAAAACGAGGAAAATCTCCAGGTATAGATGACATCACAGCCGAAATAATGAAATATATGGGGAAAGGGGAAGGAAGAATTCTTGGAAATAGTAAATGACATTATCAAAAATCACAAGATACCCGAGGAATGGAACAAGGGAATTATAATATCCATACACAAAAAGGAGACACAAAAATATATGATAACTACAGAGGTATTACACTCACAATCAAACCAGGGAAAATTTTTACTAGGTTAATAGAAGCAAGAATAAGAGGAAAATTAGATCAACAGCTGGGAGAAGAACAATACGGATTCAGAAAAATAGAAGCAAACAAGATTTAATATACATAATGAGACAATTAACAGAAAAGATGATTAAAAAGGGAAAAGGTTTACACATATGCTTCATCAACCTAAAAAAGCGTATTACAGGGTAAGAAGAGAGGACATATGGCATATACTCGAGACAAGAAGGATAAAAAAAGCATTATAAATATAATAAAGAAATAACAAAAATAAAGTAAGAATAGGAAATAAATAATCAGAGGAGTTCAAGATCAAAACAGGACTGAGACAAGGATGTATATTAACCCCGTTACTATTTGCATCACTTAATGACGAAGCAATAAGAAATAGCAAACAAAGAGACGAAAGCACAAAGATAGGATATAGAAATATTATGCAAATGCAAATATGTATTAATGTTTGCCGACGAAATAACATTAATAGCAGATTCAGAAGAAAACCTGGAAATATTCAAAAAAGAGCTGGAAAAGATAAATATAATATCATCAAAAGAGAGCAATCACAAAATAGGGTTAAATACCTAGGATCAACAATAGAGGAAACAGGGAAGATAGAATCAGAAAAAGATGAAAAACTAGGCAAAGCCGGAATGATCTACAACACAATAAAAACAGAAGTATATAAAAGACATTAACTGCTATATATAGTCCATCCGTTGGATGTTCCGTCCTACGTCACAAAATATCCCTTCGAGAAACGACACAAAAACATTAAGTCTGATAAAGTAAACCAAATGCGTTAGAAAAAGAACGCACTGTAAAACTTTCGTTTTTTGAAGCGATAGTTTGTGACGTTTTGGACGGAAGATCCAACGGATGGACTATAGTAGTGATTCGTGAGTAACCACAGAGAGTAATAACAAAAAAAAAAAACAATGCAATGGAAATGAGATACCTAAGAAAGATAGAGGGAATTAGGAAGACCAAGGGTTGGAACGAGCAAGTACATCAAGCATCAAGCAGCGGAAAGAAAAGGAATAGAATGGAAAGAAATAAGAAAATAGCACAAGCTACGCAACAGTGGTAAAGAAGTGTAAAAGAAATTAACTGAGACATATTGTAGAAAATAAGTCTGACACCCATAATGGATAAAAGGGAAAAAGATAAATAAAAATAATCTGCTATAATAGGTTTATCCAGGTTTGGTCTATTCCTCTGGCATTTGGTAATTCGCGGTTTTGTCATTTAAATTTGTAATTCGTTTAAAATATTGACTGCATCATTATAAATTGTTTAAAAGATGTGGCAATATTTTTCCCCTTGTTGGATAAAACATCAATAGTGTTATTTATAAAGTTATTAGAGCAAGATTCATTTTATTTATTCTATTTACTCAAAGTCACTGTATTTCAAGAGACATTTGTGAAATATGTTTAATGGTTTTCCAAATGATTTTTTAAAGTTGTCACCAGATGCAATTCGAAATGTAGAATTTCACAAAAATTGCCCTCGTTTGTAATAGATTTTGTATTTAAAAGAGAACCAGCAGCACGATGATCTCGTAAGGGAATATTTTGTTTTCCCTAAATATGATACTTTTGATTATTGGTTTTAATCTATGTCTATTTCCTTCAATTTGTCGAAGTCTTTCCATATTTAATTTATTTCTTATATCTCGTGATTTTATAAAACAATTTCGCATAAACAATTGAATCTTTTTGGTAATATTTTTATAACACAACATTTTTACCTGATAATTAAAATATTAAGATACTGTCTGAGATACTTATTTTTGCAATGGCACTTGTTGGTGCAACCCACCAAATTTTGTAAAAAAAGAAGCAATATTTGCAAAAGAATCTGTTTAAATGATTAATGAATTAAATTGTCTAAAATGTTTTCCAGACAAGTAATATTTAATATCCTTCCTCCTTTTTATGTACAGAATAGGGTAAAACAAAAGTATCTTTTACAATTTAAAATTCGAATTTTCTCAATTTCATTAACATTACTAAATTTAACTATATGAATGTAAATTTCAACATTACTATATGTACATGTTGTATGCTTCTTTTTCTCATGATGGGAACAACCTAGTGAAGATTTCTACTGCTAAATGTCAATGAAGATGTAGATGGATGATTTAAATTGATTGTTGACATAGATCGATCTTTATTTGTTGAAAAATCGTGTTTTTTTAATTTTCCAACGTAGATTATCAATTTTCATTTACTAATTTAATTACAACAAAAATCAGGAATAAATTAATTTAAAAGAATGCATATATTATTCCTAAAATCAAAAAAATACCTTATGTATAATTGGTCGAATTATAATAAATTGGTAATTTATCAGCAATCACTAAAAATTTAGGATTTACATGCGACGTGTAAACAGTTTCGGTTTCTATCTTTTACATTTAAACCAAGTAAGACAAGAAATATTATAAATTAAACTAAGAAATGTGAATCGCGCTCTTTTAATGTAAAACAATGTAACGATTTACGATACCAAAGAGGCGAATAGTATCAATATATGTCGGTTATTATTAGAAAGGGGAACCCCCCGTGCAAAGGAAGTCATCACTTTTCTAACGGTGCTTGCGCAGATTATTTTAATTTGTGTACATGGAAAAATGCACTGTCATAGATCGCTGACTAGAATTACCAACAGTTAACTTGTTTGTTTGAAATATTAGTAATTTTTAAGAATAAACAAAATAAGCGAATAAATAATTCTTAGGGGGGGTAATTACCCAATTACCCCCCCCTGAATACGCCACTGTGCGAAACGCTCAAAATAATTAATTATAATTATTACTTTTATTTTCATAATACTGCACATGTAAATCAATATTTAATTTACAATTTTAATATTTGCCAGCCGGAATAATTTAGAAATTATTAACAAATATCAATTCAGCACAGTTTAAACTATTATTTTAATGAATAAAATTCGAAAAACCGCGCATAGAACTAAGGGAAATAAGTAAACAATTCTCACGTAGCGTAGTTTATATCGACGCAGGGTTTAATAAATCATAGATTATTTTAATGTTCGCCAATATGGATTTTAAAAATATTAACAAATTACGATTCAGCATACTTTAAGCTATAATTCTGATAAATAAAATTTGAGAAACTATTCCTAAAACAAGGTTAAAGAAGTAAATAAAACTGGCATATTTTATATCGACACAGGGTCTAATAAATCATCGAATATTTTAATGTTTACCAACTTGAATTTTATCATTATTAACAAATATCGATTCAGTATACTGTAAACTATTATTTTAATAAATACATTTGGCAATAACTTTACTTTAACAGGTAAAAAAACATATAATGGCTAATTTGTTTTAATCATTTTCTTAGCTTTAACAATTTATCAAAAATTACATATGTAAAATGAATGGTTGCGACCGTTACTACGTGATAATCTATACTCACACTGAATTGAAAAATTCACTATTTTTTAACTATAAATAATTCGTGTTAAAACATATTGGATTTTTCCATTCATATGATTTTAATATTGTTTGAAGGTGCATTTTTATAGTAATCTGTATGATTAGTTAATAATTAAATAATTATAATGATTAAGTATAATATTAGATATTTGTAGTAGATTGTAAAGAGTAATCTGGCAACCCTACAAAACTAATAACATTGAAATCTCTTTGGGGTTTACCTCTTATCCTGTTCCAGAAATAAGTGAACTGTGACACGAGGAGGAACCGTTGGGCGCCATTAAACGAATTAAGAGGTAACCAAACAGCACCACCACGAGCACACCGGGGGAAATTATTGCCTCGTCTTTTATATATAAATGCGTACAAACAGAAACAGAGGAAGATTAGCGAGAGCGGTACGAAATGGAATTTAATCGCGGGTAAGTCGCGCAGATGCCGCCAAGTCACTGACTCTGCGACTTCGGTTTCTGTCCGTTTGTGTTGGTTGGCCTTTGCCAGAGAGGATGGAGGCGCGCACTCCACTCTCCACACTCTTCTCCTCGGCGGCAGCATCGCCCGCGTGCTTCTCAAACCGTGTCCAAATATGAAATAGCACCCTAAATGGAAACTTGCGCACTCATTTTATTATTTCACGGCACTGTTTTCTTTTTAATTCCTTCTTCTCCTTCCACTTTTCGATCGATGTTTTTTTCCCACATCATCTCCCCACTTTTACAAGTTAATCAGAAACGAGGAAGAAAACGGTTTCGTAATCGCGGTACGATAAATAATTCAACGCCGAGATGAAGGGGAAAAAAAGTCTGCACGCCTTGACCTTGACAGGTATTCCGAAATTAATGGTGTACAAAAAATGATTATTTCTAAAGATCAAGAAAGATTTTTCCTAGTAGATTAGTATGTATTTCTAATTGTTGATGTAGTTGATACAACTCACATTGTTTGGAGAGTTATTAAGAAATTCTAGTGGATTATCCGTGGGCATCGGCGGATATTCGTGGAACGATCGTAAAAACGTGGTAATTCCTTATCGCCTAAGACTCAATTCAAAACTGGACGCCCCAAATTAATGGCCACGAATCACCTACACGTCATCGTCAATAAGAATCACTAATGAGCCATTCAATCTCCCGAGAGGACGTTCGATCCTAAATGTTTACCTCGCGTCCTAATCGTTATCAATATCGACGCATGAATATTCATCGGGACATTCCTCAAATGTGTCATCGGAATGAGAGGAGAAAAATTTAATTGGCCCAAAAAATGCGAGCACGGATTGATTTAGTCACCCGCGGTGACTAATTGATAAAGCCAGTACTCGTTGTTATCAGGTAGGCGTTGATTGTGTTTTGTGCGAATAGTCATCGATATTGTATCACCAACCTATTTACTTACTCGCAATTTATTTTTTTTCCGTGGTTAAGGCTTGAACCAAATCTAAAAATTACAAAAAAGAGATAAGGTAGGTAGAAGAAAGCGAATACAGAAATTAGTACTGATAAAAGAAGTAGATACTTCTTGTTAAAACAATTGCCTAATAATAGCTCTATTTCACCCTCCAGTTTTTTAATATTCGTAGAAGATTTGTTTGAATTTAATTGAATACAATCAAAATTTCAAGTAAGTATATTCCAAAAACGATAAAATAATCTTTGGTTTATGTTCAAATAATTATGAAAAGATAAAAAAAGTTGCAGACAATTCTCAAAAATTTGATGGAAGTCACCCAGTCTTATGATGAGAAAGCAGTCAAACAAGAGATGTGGAAAAACTATTGGACTGTAATAGGAAATTTGCATAATTTAGAAGAAAAGATCGCCGAAAGTCTTAAAATTTATTGGAGCAAAACGGTAGTAAAATTTAGAACTATTAAAATTACCTTCTAGGAAAATGTTTGCAGTCGATAAGCAAAACTCGGCTCTAGAAGAAAAAATATTCTTAATACTTTTGAAATATCCACAACTGTAAGAGCAAATTTAGAAGTTAATAGAAAAAAAAACTGGAAAATTACATGAAGAAAATTTTAGTAATTTAAAAAAAGCAAGAAAATTTCCGTAAAATAAAACAAGAATGAAATGATGGGCTTTTAGAGTTCTAAAAGAAAATTTGATGGAAAATTTTAAAACTTCGGAAGTCTTTTAGAACCCTTTGTTTTTAATACATAAATTAAAACAATAATTACTGGAAATTTTCGATTAGATAAAAACAATGATTGCTAAACAATTCTGATAAGGTAAATCCGAAATCATAAATGAAAAAAAAAGACAGAAAATTGTAGAAATCAAGAAGACAACTTCTTAGAAAACTTTAACATCAAAAAAATTCTTCAAATTTATAATAGAACTTTCTGAGAACTTCCCATAAAGCAAGAAATTGTAAAAATTCTCAAAAAATTAAGGGTACCAGTATCTTATCATCCATCGATTATAATCGATGATTAAATACTTGATAGTAAAACTCGGTTCCCTGTCTCCAATTGCGTTACGCATGAGATCTAATATAGATCGAAACCGGTCTGTGGTTGTTGTTGACAGGGAACAATAATTAATATTTTATTTTTTTCCTGTTGCAAGGAAGCATGTTAGAAAATACTAGAATTTTTAAAGAAAAGCCTGATGAAGTAAATTATTTGCTGAGAAAAGAAATACTAGAAAAAAATTAGATATCTAGAAGAGAAACTGCTGGAAAATCATATTTTAGAATCCTCAATATTAACTTTAGGAAGATAGAAAAAAATCTGATAATTTATAGAAGTTTGGAAGAAAATTTTCACAATTTGTAACAAGGGAAATTCCTTCAAAGTTTCGGTATACCTAATATAAACAAAATGGTGGAAAATTACGTTAAGAAAAAGTAAGAAATGAAATCTTGTAAGTTCTAAATTCTTCGATACAAATTTCAGGAAGCGAGATTAAAAGTTTTTGTAAAATTATGTAACCACGGAAGATAATTTTTAGATTGTGAAATTGCTCGATAAAATAAAAAACAATGATTGCTGAAGAATACAATTAAGATAAAGCGAAAATGGAAAACTCTAGAAACAACATAGTTAAAAGTAACAAAATTTAAAAAAAGACACGAAAGTATTGTTTTAAATAACGTAAAAACTGGTTTCAACTTAACAAAAATATGTAGGGTGGCCACTATCCCACCCTCCAATTTCATAAACCTTAATATTTGATTAATTTTAAATTAATTGCATTGAATCAAAGTTATCGACGAAAATCTTAAGTATATTCTAAAATTTTTAAATAATCTCTGGCTTATGTTAAAATAATTGGAGGCAGGATAGTGGACGCCCACCCACTTTACATTAATTTGTTAACTTAAAACTGGAATCCTGTTTTTACGTTATTTAAAACAATACTTTTGGGTGTCTTCACAGTTTTGTTCCTTTAAACTAAAAAAGTGTATGTAATTTCGGTTTTAAAAATATATGTAGGGTGGGTGGGTGTCCACTATCACACACTTAAAATATTTAAATATTAACTAAAGATTATTTAATTGTTCTTGGAATATACTTAAAATTTTCATTATTAATTTTTTGAATCTTATTAATTTGAAATAATTTGTATCGAATCAAAGTTAACAACGAAAATTTGAAGTATATTCTGGAAATTTTAGAATAAATTTTGGTTTATGTTAAAATAATTGGAGGGTGGATAGTGGACACACACCCACCTTACATATTTTTATTGATTTGAAACCAGAACCATGTTTTTGGGTTATTTAAAACAATATTCTCATGCCTGTTCGAAGTTCTGTTTCTTTAAGCTAAAAACACTGTGAGTAATTTAGGTTTCAAAAATATCTGTAGGGCGGGTGGATGGCCTTTATTCCACCATCCATTCTTTAAAATATTTGTAGAGGATTCGTTTCAATTTAATTAATTACTATCAAAATTATTAATGAAAATTTTAAGTGTATTGGAACAATAAAATAATATTTGTCTTTATTTAAATATTTGGAGGGTGGGATTGTGGACACCCACCCACCCTACATATTTCTATTAATTTAATATCGGAACGCAGATTTGAAGTTATTTAAAGCAATAATAGTTACATTTCTGTTCTTATTTTTGTTTTCACAAATTAAAAAACTGTTTTTAACTAAAGTTTTGAAAATATACAGCGTGAGTTTTTTAGATGTTCTCTATGGGGATCTCAGTAACTATAAGAGATAGAAAAATGGTTAAGTGGGAAAAGAAGTGTAGAATTACAAGACGAATAAATTTCTACTTTGAAAGTTTTCAAGTCAAGGGTAACTATTTATTTTGAAAAAAGTAAAAAGTGTCAATTTTTTCAAATAAATATATCTCGTTTATTATAACAGGTAGAAAAAAAACTGTAAAAGGCAAAGTTTTAGATAATTTTATACAAATCAATAAAACATATTCAGAATTTTTTTAATAATAATAATAAAAATAATGAATGAAAACATAGTTGGCTATGGACTCATTCAATAGATTATTTTATTCTCTTTAATCCAATATGGCATATGATCGTATAACAATAGCAATATTGTAATTATTAGTTATACAGAGATAAATACAAATGAAAAGTAGCCTAAAGTAATTATGTGATTATCAAATCAAAATTATACTCGAAAAGTCCACCATTAATATAATTAAATGTATTAAAATCCTTTAGTTCGTTGTAGACAGTTAAATAATAAATTTAAATTTATTATTAATATAATTATGGATAAATAATATGCTTTTAAAATTGAATTTATGAATTTTTTGACTATTCTAATAGTTAGTCTATGATCCTCCACGGATTGATATGATTTTAGATACACTTTGTTTTTTACACAACCCTATAGAAAAAAGTCTAAAACACATAGATCGGGAGATCTAGATGGCCCTGGGATTAATTCATTTCTTCCCACTCATGAGCTCCGTCATGTTGGAACCATTACAATCTTGCCTGTAATGAGAAATTTAAATAATCGAGCATATCTTCAAATGTTTTCTGAAAAAAATAAAAGTAATTATTTCCACTTAGTGGCCAAAAAATACTTTTATTAATAGATTCTTCTTTTTAAACCAAGCAATAATCCAAGAGTGGAAATTTTCACACACCAAAATACAAAGTAAATACCAGTAAGGAACAAAGTTCTGAAGTCTTTAAGCGGCAACAGAAAGCCACAAATTTTATAGAAAAGAATATTACCGCAAGTAAACATGAATCGATTTTGTGAAAATATAAGACATGAAACTTTTGCAGAAGTGTACAATAACAAATCTGTAAATGAAAAATATAGTCATTTTATAAATGTATTAATGATGCATTTTATTGCGAATTAATAAAACTAAAATATATCAATCTGATACACTTGAAGTAGCAAAAGAAAATATGCTGCAGTATCAAACATTATCGATGCATGTACCTGAATATATTCCTATCTACAAAAACTATATAATAAATTATAAATAGTAGAAAAAAACAAATATATAGAACTTAAATTGATACATTCACATAATAAATCTTAACCCTTATGGGCCTTTATAAAAGACACCATTGGTAATAATGCTAATAATAATATTCCACCACACTCAGATTTGTCTAAGCTAGCCAACGATTTTAACAAATATTTCAATAACTATTCCATTTAATGAGCAAACCATTTTCCTGCATCCAGTTACAATTCCTGAAAAAATTGAAATCGTAAATTCAATGACCAATAAAGAAAGCTCCGGACATAACAAAATGCCAATTTTTATTATAAAAAGAAGCATTAAGCACATAGCTGTTCCGTTATGTGATATTATTAACGCTACATTAGAAACTGGAATTTATCCCAGAGATTTTAAACTTGCAAAAATAATCCCCATTTATAAAAAAGGCGATATCAACGAACTAGGAAACTACCGTCCAGTGAGTTTATTACCTCTATGTTCTAAAATATTTGAACGTGTTATATATTCTCGTTTAATAAAGTTTTTCGTAAAATTTAAGTTATTTTCAGATTCGCAACATGAGTTTTTACTGAAGTTGTTTGTGATATGTTTGTGATCATTCAAAACTTCTAGCAAAACTTTATCGCTATGGCATTAAAGGCACCCCATATAATCTAATAAGATCTTATCTAACTGACAGGATACACTATACGTAGTTAAGTAAATGTAGAGGGCGCCGTTGCTAAATCTGGGAATTTTAATGTTACAAAGGGCATTCCGCAAGGTAGCATTCTGGTCTTCATTATATATATATATATGAACGACATACCAAACAACATTACATTGAAAAGTAAATTGTTAAATTACGCGGATGATACTACAGTGTTCTTAAAAGGTAGTACGTTTCAAATAGTAAAACAATCAGAAATAGAATGGTGGGATCCGTAGAAACTTGGTTTGCAGAGAATGGTTTAGTTCTAAATGATGATAAAACGAAGTGTGCACTTTTTAAACCAAGTCACCTACAAAAGATAGCTGAGTTCATTAGCATTAATAATAATACCTACCAGTTTTTTAATAGAACATAGTTTTTAGAATTATTTTAGATGAAACATATTTTCTCAATATGCAATAAAATTAGTAAGGCTAATTATGGATTGCGAGTTTTGATAAAATCGACAAACTTACAAATAGTAAAACTCTTTTATTACGAAAATTTTCACTCAATCTTAAGATATAGTTTAATATTTTGGGGAAAGGGTGTTGAAGTAGAAAGAGCTTTTGTTTTACAAAAAAGAGCGTTACGTATTATTTTTAAGTTAAGCTTTAAAGAATCGTATTTAAATTATATTTAAAATTATATCAAAAATGTAAAGCTTTTTCTTGTATTTGTAACTAAATATAGTATTTATAAACTAATCATTAAAAAATAAAGGCATACATACATAGTGTATACAGCTCATAGGTTAAACCCAAATTTAATTCGTAATTTTATCTCTTCATAATATGTTTATAGAGAACGTATTATCCTCTTGGCAAATATGATTGTACCACATACAAGAAGGCCATTTGATCAATACAGAATTATTATACTTTATGCTTTTTTTTATTTCTGTTTATCTTTGTAAAACTAATAATTACAATATTCCTACTATTATAAACAATTACAATTTTATTTTTGTTTTATGGCTACCTATTTTTTATTTATAATAAAATTTAAAACGACTATAATTCATTCACTTATTTTTAGAAATAACTATGTCTTATGTTATATTGGAAAACATTATCTATCTAATGAGGCGATAGCCAACTATAGTTTCCATTAAAAAAATGTAAGTTTGCGTCATATCTCGGAAAATAATGGCGATAAAAATTTTCTGAATATCCTTTATTAATCTACATAAAATTATCTAAAACTCTGCCTTATACAGTTTTTTTCTATCTATTATAATAACTGAAATATATTTATTTTAAAAAAATGACCCCTTTTACTTTTTTCAAAATATCTAGTTACCCTTACTTATTTGAAAACTGTGAAAGTGGAATTTTATTTGTCTCGTAAATCTACACATCTTTCCCCATTTAACCCTTTTTCTATCTCTTATAGTTTCCGAGATCCCCATAGAAAACATCGAAAAAACTCACCCTGTATGTAGGGCTTGTGAGTGTCCACTATCCCACCCTGCAACTTCTTAAACCCTTACATAAGTTTAATTTTAAATTATTTGCATAGAATCAAAATTAACCTAAAAGATTATGAAAGTATATTATGGATTTTTTTAAAAATAATTTTTGGTTTATGTTAAAATAATTGAAGGATAGATAGTGGCCATCCACCCACCCTACATATTTTCATTAATTTAAAACTATAACTCTGTTTTTATGTTATTTAAACAATTCTCTTGTCTGTTTGTAGTTTAGTTACTCTAAACTGAAAACACTGTAGGTAATTTATGGTTTTAAAAATATATGTAGGTCGGGTGGGTGGCCTCTATTTCATGTTTATATGTTCAAATAATTAGAGGGTGGGATAGTGGCCACCCACCCACCCTACATATTTCTATTAACTTAATACTAGAACCCTGATTTTGATAATTTAAACCAATATCCACATTTCTGTTCTTACTTTTGTTTTCACAAATTAAAAAACGGTATCTAACTGAAGTTTTAAAAATATATGTAAGGCGGGTGGGTGGCCTCTATTGCACCCCTCAATTTCCTAAACATTAACAATGAAAATTTAAAAAACTTCAGAAAATTTTTAAATAACCTTTGGCTTGTGTTAAAACAAATTGAGGGTGGATAGTGATTATATAAATTAAAAACTCTGTATGTAATTTATCTTTTAAAAATATATAATAATATATAAGATGGGTGGCCTCTATTTAACCCTTCAATTTTTTAATATTCATAAAAGATTTATTTAAATTTAATTAAATACAATCAAAATTATTAATGAAAAGTTTAGTTTGGATATATTCATGCAATTTTTAAATAATCTTTGGTTTATGTTTAAATAATTGGAGGGTGGATATTGGCCACCCACTCACCCTACATATTTTTGTTAATTTTAAACCAGAACCCTGTTTTTACGTAATTTAAAACAAACTTCTCATTTTTGCTCGTTGTTTTGTTTCTTTAAACTAAAAATACAATATGTAATTTTGCTTTTAAAATGTATGTAGGGTGGGTGGGTAGCCTCTATTTTACCCTCCAGTTGTTTAAAATAGTCGTAGGAGATTTGTATGAAAATAATTGAATACAATTAAAATTATTATTATAAAATTTAAGTGCATTCCAGTCGCAATAAAATAATCTTTGGTTTATGTTAAAAGAATTAGAGGGTAGGGATAGTGGCTACCCACCCTACATATTTATATTAATTTAATCTGATTTTAGGTTATCACATTTTTGTTCTTATTTTTGTTTTCATAAATTAAAAAACTGTTTCTAAGTTAAATTTTAAAAGTATATGTAGGGTGGGTGGGTGCCCACCTCACACCCTCCAATTTCCTAACATAGCCTTAACATAGGATTAATTTTAAATTATTTGCATAGAATCAAAATTAGCAATAAAAATTTTAAGTAAATTCTGGAAATTATTAAATAACCTTTGGTTTATGTTAAAATAATTGGAGGGTGGATAAATGCCGCCCACCCACCCTACATATTTTTGTTAATTTGAAACCAGAACCCTGATTTAACGTTATTTAAAACAATACTCTCATGTTTGTTAATAGTTTTGTTTCTTTAAATTAAAAAACACTGTATGTAATTTTGGTTTCAAAAATATATGTAGGGCAGGTGGGTGGCCACTATCCCACCCTCTAATTTTCTAAACCTTAACATAGGATTTATTTTAAATCATTTGCATATAATCAAAATCAACATTAACAATTTTATGTATGTTCTGGAAATTTTTAAATAATCTTTGGTTTATGTTAAAATAATTGGAGGGTAAATAGTGGACACCCACCCACCCTACATATATTAATTAAATTGCTACCAAAACCCTGCTTTTACATTATTTAAAACCATATTCTCTTGTCTTTTAGTGATTATGTTACTCTAAACTGAAAAACCATATGTAATTTAAGTTTAAAAACAATTGTATGGCGGGTGGGTGGCCACTATGCTAGCCTCCAACTTCCTAAACCTTAACATGGGATTTAATTTAAGTTAAGTGAAGCGAATTTATATTATGGAAATTTTTAAATAATCTTTGACTTATGCTAAAATAGTTGGAGGGTGGATAGTGGCCGCCCACCCACCATACATTTTTAGTAAAATTAAAACCAGAATCCTGCTTTTACGTTATTTACAACAATACGCTCATGTTTGTTCGTAGTTTTGTTTCATTAAAATAAAAACACTGTATGTAATTTAGGTTTTAAAAATATATATATATATATAGGGTGGGTGGGAGTTCACTATCCCACCCTCATTTTTTTTCAACCTTAACATAACATTAATTTTAAAGTATTTTCATAGAATCAAAATTAACAATAAAAAGTATCTTTGAAATTTTTTAAATAATCTATGGTTTATGTTTAAATAATTGGAGGGTGGATAGTGGCCACCCACCCACTCTACATATTTTTATTAATTTTAAACCACTTTTCGTAATTTTGTTACTCTAAACTGTAAACACTGTAATTAAGGTTTTATAAATTTATGTAGGGCGGGTGGGTGGCCACTATCTCACCCTTTAAATTTTTTAGATATTCGTCGAGGATTTGTCTAAATTTAATTGAATACAATCAGCAGTATTAATGAAAATTTTAAGTATATTCTAAGAACAATAAAGTAATTCTTGTTTTATGTTCAAATAATTGGAGGGTGGGATAGTGGACACCCACCAACCCTACATATTACTTTTAACTTAATACCAGAATCCTGATTTTAGGTTAGTTGAATCAATATTCACCTTATTTTTCTTTTCATAAATTTAAAAAACTATTTTCAACTTAAGTTTCAAAAGTATTAGTAGGGTGGGTGGGTGGCCACTATCACACCCTCCAATTTCCTAAACTTTAACATAAAATTAATATTGAATTTTTTGTACGAAATCAAAGTTAACAACGAAAATTTTAAGTATATTCTGGAATTTTTTGAATAATCTTTAGCTTATGATAAAATAACTGAAGGGTGGATAGTGGACACCCACCCACCTTACATATTTCTATTGATTTAATACCAGAACCCTAAATTTAGTTTATTCAAACAAATACTCGCATATCTAGTTTTACTTTTGTTCTCAAAAATTAAAAAACTGTTTATAACTTAAGTTTTAAAATAATATGTAGGGCGGGTGGGTGTCCACTATCCCACCCTCCAATTTTATAAACCTTAATATAGGATTTAATTTTAATTAAGTGCATAGAATCAAAATTGACAATAAAAATCTTAAGTATATTCTGGAAATTATTAAATAATCTTTGGTTTATGTTAAATAATTGGAGGATGGATAGTGGCCACCCACCCACCCTATATATTTTTGTTAATTTAAAACCAAAATCCTGCTTTTATATTATTTAAAACGATACCCTCATTTCTATTCGTAGTTTTGTTTCTTTAAACTAAAAACACTGTGTGTAATTTAGTTTATAAAAATATATGCAGGGTGGGTGGGTGGCCTCTATATAACCTTCCAGTATTTTAAATATTTGTAGAGGATTTGTTTAAATTTATTTGAATACAATCAAAATTATTAATGAAAATTTTAAGTATATTCCAAGAACGATAAATTTATCTTTCTTGTTATATTTTCAAATACTTGGAGGGTAGGATAATGAGTTTTGATTCTCTAAACTAAAAACCCTCTCTGTAATTTAAGTTCTAAAAATATATATATAGGGTGGGTGGGTGGTCTCTATTTTACCCTCCAACTGCTTAAAATAACCGTAAAAAATTTGTATTAATTTAATTTAATACAATCAAAATTATTAATTAAAATCTTAAATATATCTCAGGAAAAATAATATAATCTTTTGTTTATGTTAAAATAATTGGAGGATGGATAGTGGCCACCCACCCACCCTACATATTTAAATGTATTTCATACCAAATAGTGTTTATGAAGTTTTTACTTATTTCCACGTTTACTTTCGTATTCTCAAGAAACAAAAACACAAACTGTAGCTTAAATTTCTGGAAATGTGTAGGGTGGGTGGGTGCTCACTATCCCACCCTCTATTTTTTTTAATTATTATCATAAAATTGCATTAAATATAGTTGCACAAATGTTTATTTGTTCAACTATATTAAATATTAATCAAAATGTATTAATTATTGTTGACTTGTTTAAAGTCATATTCATATGTTTCTATTTATTTTTAAATTTACAAGAATTTGGAATTTGCTAGTAATGGAAAATAGATTATTATAGAAATTTTTCTTTAAAATTATGATAATTCTTTTATGAGTTTCTCACTAATTAGGAAATTGTAAAACTGTTTTTCTAAGCTTTTAGAATTTTCCAGAAATTTTAATTTAAGGTTTAAAAAAATGTATCGTTCAAAATGCACAAATATTAATATATTTTTAGGAATTTGAAACATTTTCAGCAGTTTTACTTATACATTTCTATACACTTCGAATATGCCAAAAATTTTAACACAATTTAACTTTAATATTTTTAGAAATTTTTCTAGAGATCTTTTAAACAATTTCTAAAAATCTAAATCTTTCCAAAATTCTTTGTAATTCTTGAATGTTGTCGGCGGTACATTTTTAATTAAAATTAAATAAAACACTTTTAACAATAGGTATTTATTAACTGTGGTAAAACAAAGTTAAAAGTGTTATTTAATTTTAAAATTCTTTCTCCTAATTCTCTGTCATTTTTTTAATAACTGTCTCTTACAAATTTGAAGAATTATTTTTCTTAATATCTCCTCGAATTTTGTAAGAGCTTAAAAATTTGTAACTTTTTTTTGTGTGGATTTTCCATGGAATTTTTCTTTCAAATTTTTCTTGCGAATCTGTATTTTTATTGCACATTTCGTGAATTATTATTTTTTGTGCTTACCTTTTTTTCTCAAAATGAAATATTTCAAAAATATTATTAGCAAATTTTAAGTATTTGTAATTTTTCTAATACGAGTCTAAAGTTTTATATGACTTTTCGAGGTTTTTAAAGTTTTTAAGAATCTTCAAACACTTTTGTTTAAAATTAAAAAAAAGGCATATACATATCTACAAAAAAACTAGCATTTTACCTACAAATTTAGAATTTCCAGAAATCTATTCCTAATTGCACGAATTACGAGAAATTCGAAATTTGTCAGCAATCAAAAAAATAGAATATTCCAGAAATTTCTCTTCAGAATTCAGTTCAGTTTCTTAGCAATAAGGAAATTGTGAAATTTTTTTTCAGTTATGTTTTATTTTGTTGTAGGAATATCTTTTTGAAAGCGCAAGGCTTTCAGTTCTAAAATTTTTAACAATTTGTTTGCAGATCTGAAATTATGTTTTCTTTCGCAAACTTCAAAAATTATTCGTCTTTTTATTTCCTCTTTTTCTAATAGATTTCTATTTTTTCAGAGATATCTCATCTAAATTTCCAGATTTTTGCCAGAGTGCACTATTTTCTTTAAATGTGTTTTCTATGATTTTTCGAGGTTTGGAAAAAAATCCACAATCGCGTATCTTCAAAATTAAAAAATATATAAGAATTTCTTTTCTATATAATTTCACAAATTTATTTAGATTTCATTTTGATTTCAGAGTTTTAGAATTTCAGAGGATTTAATTGCAAGAATTTTAAGAATTCTAGAAATTTCTCTTCAAAATTATAATAATTTTTCGTCTTCCGAGTTTATTTTTTTAATTTGTAGATTAATTTTTTTTTCTTAATGCGTAAATTATAATTTCCACTTAAAAATTTGAAATTTTTTAAATATTTTTACTTATATATTATTGGAATTTTTAGTTTCGGATATTTGAAATATTTTTGAAATACATTTTCAAATTGGGAGAATTTCTTCATGGATCCTAAGTTTTCTTAGATCTGTGTATTTTTTAAAAAACTTTTTCTTGCAAAATTCTCCACTTATTTAGATTTATGATTTTTTTTTTAGAATTTTTCCTCGAATTTCGAAAATGTATTATTTTCATTTAGCCTTTTAAAATGAATGAATGAAATTAGTAACGGTCGCTACCATCCGTTACTATGTGGTAGTTCATTTTAAAAGGCTAAATGAAAATAATTTTGACGTTTTAATACTACTATTTATTGTGTAATATACACAAACAAATTTTACAATAAATTATTAATTTTTGACACAACTATAGTTTAGACCTTTGCCTTTGGTCATTATCAAGTGTTTAACACATTATTATTTTCTAAATTTTTTTCGATGATACAAACATTTTCCAACATTTTGCCTTCAGATTTCCAGAATTTTCCTGGAAACTATTCCAAATTGCTAGAATTTTGAAGGTTCTAAATTTATAAACAATCGGAAAATATATTATTCTAGAAAGTTCTCTTCAAAATTATAATATATTTTTTTAAATTTTTCATCAATTAAGAAATTATGAAAATGATTTTTGAAATTTTAGTATTTTCCAAAAAGTTTTAAAAACGTATAAATGTTATTCTCTTCTTAAGAATTTGACACTTTTTTAGCAGTTTTACTCAAAGAATTTTGGAGATTCTCAACAATTAGGAAATTGAGAAAATGTTTTTCGAAGCATTTAGAATTTTTTAGAAGGTTTTCAAAAACGTCTCTTTCAACATATGTAAATTTTACTTTCTTCTTAAAAATGTTAAACTTTTTACATATTTTTATTCATAAATTTTGGAATTTTTAGACTCTTCAGAGTGTTTAAAATTTTCTCTTTAATTTTTTTTTAAATATCATTTTCAATTTCTGACTTAAATTTTAATAATATACGTAGGGTGGGTGGGGGGCCACTATCCCACCCTCCAATTTCCTAAACCTTAACAAAGGATTAATGTTAAATTAATTGCATGGAATGAAAATTTATAATGAAAATCTTAAGTTTATTATAGAAATTTTGAAATAATCTTTGGTTTTTGTTTAAATAATTAGAGGGTGGGATAGAGACCACCCACCCACCCTACATATTTTTATTTATTTAATATCAGAACCCTGATTTTAGGTGATTTAAAGCGATATGGACATTTCTGTTTATATATTTTTTCTCACAAATTAAAAAAAATGTGTTTCTAATTTAAGTTTTAAAAATATATGCAGGGCGGACGGGTGGCCACTATCCTACCCTCCAATTTCTTAAACCGTAACATAGGATTAATTTTAATTTTAAATTATTTGCATAGAATTAAAATTAATAATAAAAAAGTAAAAAGTAAAAAGTATATTCTGGAAATAGTTTCCATCGACGCCATTTTTTATTAAATAATGTTGGAAAAATTTTGATTGATAATCTATAAAGCTACATTAATTATTAATTCGCCGGCACAGTTTGATTCATTTGTTTCCATTAACGTGTAATCTATGGAGGTATTTCTGCGAAAATGTACGATTTCGTTTATCAAAGTTTAGTTTACATCGACGGCATTTTTTATTTAATAACGTTGGAACAATTTTGATTGCTAATCTATGAAACTACACTAATTATTACTGTGCTGACGTAGTTTTATTAATATGTTTCAATTAATGTGGAATCTACGGAGGTGTTTCTGTGAATAAGTTGGATTTCATTCATCGAACCCTAGTTTGCATCGACGCCATTTTTTATTAAATAATGTTGAAAATTTTTTGATTGATAATCTACAAAGCTACATTAATTATTAATTTGCTGGCACAGTTTTATTCATTTGTTTCTATTAACGTGAAATCTATGGAGGTGTTTCTGTGAAAATGTACGATTTCGTTTATCAAAGTTAAGTTTCCATCGACGCCATTTTTTATTTAATAACGTTGGAACAATTTTGATTGCTAATCTATGAAACTACACTAATTATTACTGTGCTGACATAGTTTCATTAATTTGTTTCTATTAATGTGGAATCTACGGAAGTGTTTCTGTGAAAAAGTTGGATTTCATTCATCGAACCTTAGTTTCCATCGACGCTATTTTTTTATTAAATAACGTTGGAACAATTTTGATTAATAATCTACAAAGGTACATTAATTATTAATTTGCTGGCATAGTTTTATTCATTTGTTTCTATTAACGTGAAATCTATGGAGGTGTTTCTGAGAAAATGTACCATTTTGTTTATCAAAGTTTAGTTTCCATCGACGCCATTTTTTATTTAATAACGTTGGAACAATTTTGATTGCTAATCTATGAAACTACACTAATTATTACTGTGTCGACATAGTTTCATTAATTTGTTTTTATTAATGTGGAATCTACGGAGGTGTTTCTGCAAACATGTACGATTTCGTTTATCAAAGTTTAGTTTCCATCGACGCCATTTTTTATTTATTAACGTTGGGAAAATTTTGATTGATGATCTATAAAGCTACATTAATTATTAATTTGCTGGCACAGTTTTATTCATTTGTTTTTATTAATATGAAACCTATGGAGGTGTTTCTGTGAGAATGTACGATTTCGTTTATCAAAGTTTAATTTCCATCGACGCCATTTTTTATTTAATAACTTTGGAACAATTTTGGTTGCTAATCTATGAAACTACACTAATTATTACTGTGCCGACATAGTTTTATTAATTTGTTTCTATTAATGTGGAATCTACGGAAGTGTTTCTGTGAAAATGTTGGAATTCATTCATCAAACCTTAATTTCCATTGATTAAATAATGTTGGAACAATTTTGATTAATGATATACAAAGCTACATTAATAATTAATTTGTTGGCAGAGTTTTATTCATTTGTTTCTATTAACGTGAGATCTATGGAGGTTTTTTTGCCAAGTAAATACTATGATGGTTTATTGTTTTACGTAAGTCTGACCTAATTGTAATGTTCATGTTAAATGTCCTAGTTTGAACTAGTTATAAATAAATAGTTCGTGACTGAATGTACGAAAGTTTGACGCCATTAAAAATAAACAGTTGAACTGGGGCATATGATTTCAAACAGCAAGTGCACGTGAGTTGGTCCGATCGATTATAAATGGGCTTTTAGGGTGATTAAAGATTTTGCGACGGACGGCAACATGCGATGAATAGATAAAACCGGATCATTACCTTGCCCTTTAATAGCATATTCTCATAATCCATTTAACGTAATAATTCAGATTGATGTCATCAATGGAGAGTGGAGTGTGACCAATTACCTAAGTGGATACTAACACTCTATTAGTAGTAATACTGATGAAATTATGAAGATTCAAATTTAATACACTAACATATTTTTAATAAAGATACAGAAGATATATAATATGAACTTTCAACAACTAACAGCCTCAACAATTCAATTAATAAAGATACGTTTTTTTAATGTAATTTATTGTTAGTATTTAATCAAACCACACCAGTTAGTAGTATTAGTTGTATAATCCAATCAACATTTCCTTACCAAGACGACATCCCCATTAATTCCATTAGTTACTATTGGTGATGGTGTTGGATTTTTTCTGTGCAACGTGGTCTGAACTGTTTGTATTTCAATGACCTTTTTCTTGGTCCTTCGCAATCCACCATCACCGGACTCGCTGCCCGGTCCGGGCTTGATGGTTGCATAGGTCACCTGATCGAAATTTTCCGGGGTTGAAGGCGACGCCGGTTCTTGGATGTGATTGTGGTAGTTGGTAATATTCGAAGCGTTTTTCGGTATCATTTCGACCTGCCCTTTTGGGTCGTCCTGATCCGACTTTTGCTGCGAGTGCCACTGGCGGTGGATCTGCCAGCTGGTGTCCGAAAAACGATCGGCCGCTTCCTGTAAATACCTCAACGTGTAAATAAAAAGAAAGTAAATCATAAATAAATTAGTAAATGGTAAATAAAATTACGCACACCAGAAACTTTATTTGTATCGTAATTTAATGGTAATTGCGATTGAGACGTTTTGTTTTTTTATTTTCTGATCTCTTCGATAAACGATTTATTTACGAAATAACCCCATCACATATTTCAAGCCGAACCAACCCCCTAAGGATATTCTCTCTATATACGCTCGCCTAATTGTATCAGACAATTATTTACGTTGTGAAAATCGAACGAGATGATAAGGAGGCCAGTAAATATAAATCGGTATACCTCAAGGCAGTGTATGTGGGCCGGCGATTACATAAGTTATATCGTCGATTCGCGGAATCTAAACGACCGGCGGGGTGAAAAGGTCGTGCCGATTAGCCAAATAAAATTAACCCGAATGGGGGGAACTACTCCAGATAATTACTGAATGTCGCATGTAAACTAAACCGTCCTTGGCGATCCATTTCATCCAATAAAACGGCCGACGGTAGGAAATTACGTAATGAATTTTTTATACCGCTTTGGGGAATCGAAGCGATTCAATTGTTGACGCCTACGTGTGTGCTTTAATTTTCATTTCTGCGCTCCGGGTTTAAGACAAAAAAAAATCATTTTATTTTAATTAATCCTCGTTATTCCCATGTAGACGTAAACATCACCTCGAGGCGTAATTATTAATATGATGGTCCGTCTAGTTAATTGAATTAGTTCTGGGGAAATGCATCCGAGTCACGGTAATAAATTACTGGCAGTTGTTTCGTGTAGTCGATATTGGATTGCACTTCATAAACATGATTGCAATTTTGAAACAAAAAAAAACTGCAACATCCAGTCTAGTGATTAAAATTTTTAATTAGCTATAATTAAAAACAAATAAAGTAATTAATAATCTAATTATACTGGCTTACAGCCAGATATAAAAATTCAAGGTTTTTAAATTACATAAAAGTGTTTTCCATCAGCTACATTACAAAAAAAGCTAATAATACTGTTTGATACTGTTAAATTCCTGATTATGTTTTTTTTTTTTGTTGTGAAAAATATCAACATCATTTAAAAATACTCAAATTTAGGATCTTAGTAAACGTAATTCTTCAGTATTAAGGGTTGTTTAACAAATAGTAATTCTTCAGTCTTAAGCATAAAGGACTTTTTCTATTGAAATTCAGAAAATGATTCAGCAAACATCAAAATTGCGCTGACACAAATATAGTTTCTTTCATCACAGTGAATCATTATTTATTAATTAAATAACTCTTGTACGCATAGGATCCAGTGAAATAATTTGGGATTATTTTCTCGTATTGCCTTAGAATTCTTCTTCTTACACTACATCAGGATATACTAATTCTTCTGGATCTGGATTTGGACTATATTCCAATCACTTTTTACAGTTGATCGTCATAGCTGGGTCTACACGTTAAAGTGTTTACAGTATTCTAGAAATTGTTTCCAAGATAAAGCATCTATAATTCACTGAATCGCCCCAGTTCAGTTTTTAACATACAAATCATACTAATAAAGAATTTAAAAAAATGTGTTCTCCTTAAAAATATTTTCCAATTTTTCTCACATTGCCTTAGAATTGTTCTTCAATTTCATCATCACGGGAAACACATTTTCTTTTTATTTTGGAAATTACAGAACACTGCAAACAATAATACAGAATTGGAAGAGATTGAAATTCAGTAGATATCTTCTATATTTCAATCGCTTTCTACAGTTAGTCGTCATAGTTTAATCTCTTCTGATTCTGTATTCTTGTTTGCAATGTTCTATAAATAAGTTCCAGTATAAAACATCTCTAGTAGGTTCGACTAACCGATTCTAGAACCTCCTCTGACCTTTAGGGTCGTGTGGTGGTTCTAAAATCGGTCAGTTCAAGGTCAGATGATGTTTTTGACCTTGACTTTCATATGACCTTGACCTCTAAATAACCCTGAGTTTTAAGTGACCTTGGCATTCAAATAACTTTCAAGTTGTATTGATCTTCAAGTCACTTAATACATGTTATCCTAAATTTTCCGGAATCAGAGTTTAATATCTAAATCAATAAAACTTCTTCAGCCAATTTGCAATTTTGTCTTCTTCAAAATAATTTGCAATTACTTTTACAGTTTCGCTATAATGCGTCTATCAGGAAAGCCTAATGCTTCTGAATCTCCTCTATATTCCAAACACTTTCTACAATTGGTCACCATATTTAAGTATCTCTTGATTCAGTATTTTTGATTGTTTGCAGTGCAGAGGTAATAGTTTCCTAGATAAATTATCTGCATTTCTGTGATTTTCAAAGGCAACTTGTAAGTTGCTTCTCTTCGAAATATTTGGCAATTCCTTCTCAAGTTGTATTATTAGTTCTATTCCATCAAGAAATACTTTTCTTTTAAATCTCTTCTATATTCCAAACACTTTTTACAGTTTTTGCAATCTCTTTTGATTCTGCATTGTAATCTTCGAGATAGAAAATTTCTTGAGTCGCAAAATTCAATATCCAAATAAAGCTAATAAAGCCTTTTCAGATAAATTGCAATTTTTATACTTCAAAATATTTTGCTATTTCTGTTCAAATTGCCTTAATTTTTTTTAAATTCCATCAGGAACTTTTAATTAACAATTTTCTCTATATTCCAAAAACTTTCTATAGTTAGTTGCCATAATTCTGCATTATTAAAATGTTTAGAACGTTCTGGAAATATATAGATAAATCATCTGCGTTCCTTTGAATCAACTTCAATGCCCATCAGACTCCTAAAGACTTTTCAGATTCAATGTTATCTTCTTGATTCCTGAACTGTAGAAATTGATTGAAAGAAAAAGGGATCAATCAAGTAAATTTGAGAAGTAGACAGTCGAAGTTTTAAATAAATACAATTGAAAAAGTAAAAAAAAGGAATACGTAGAAATAAGGAAGAAGTGAAAAAAGATTACCAGCGAGACAAAATTCGTTATAAAAGAAGTAGAATATAAAAAAAGAAGAAAAAAGCTAAATATTGAGAGGAATTGAGTGTGGTCCGTAAAGGATTTTTCAATCACAACTATATCATCGAGATAAACCAGGAAAGTTTTCCCCCAAAGTTTTTTCTCTATTAGTAAATTCAAATTTTCTTTATCTTTTAGAGTTATATTTAATTGCCAATATGGAGAAAATCGTAGATTCAGCCTATATGTTCAAGAATTCGAAAATTCTTTTTAAAAACTCTATTCCGGTTCCTATTCTTCGAGGGGTTTACAATTTTCAGTTATATTTCCTTCTGATTTCAAAAATTCTCCAGAATTTAGCTAAACAATATTTTACATTTATTTAAAATTAAATTCTAGAAGGTATCCTTCCAAATTAAAAAAAAAAATTGGAACATTTTCCCTCTATTTTATTAGAATTGTCCGTAAACTAGACCAAATTAAGGGATTTTTTTTTCAATAACTCAAGGTTATATCAGTTTGTTTTAGATTTGTAGACTTTTGCGTAAATTTCTAGTTTATTTAATCAATATTTTCGAACAATTTTAGTACTTTGGATTTGGATTATCTCTTACTATATCATAAGTTACAATGAATTTGTCATCAAAATTACGAGAATTTTCTTGAAATATTCAACAATTTCTCTTTCAGATTTCTACAATGATCTAGCATTATTTCTTTTAGATTTATAATTTCTTTTAGCAACTTCCGTTTAAAAATTTTTTTTGCATTGTTAATTTTTTTTATCGTAATGTCACAGCTGTTTTTTCCATTTCGAGAAATTTTCAATTTTTTTTTCTCTGAACAGACATTTACAGTTAATTGTTTTTTTTTTCAATTTTATTAGTAATTTTGCACTATTTTTCCCTACAGCAATTTTATTATGAAATTATTAATACGAATATTTTCTTCAAAAGTTCTAGATTTTTTGTGACAATTTTTCTTCAAGACTTTTACAAATTTCTAGCCTTTATCCTTCAGTTATCTAAACTCTTTCAACATATGTTCAAGTTTTGCAGTATTGTTGCAGTAGTCGATATTGGATTGCACTTCATAAACATGATTGCAAATTTTAAACAAAACAGAAAAACTACAACATACAGTCTAGTGATAAACTTTTTTAACTACGATATAATTAAAAAAAGTAATTAATACAGTTTAGAGTCTAATATAAAAATGCAAGTCTTTTAAATTACATAAAAGTGTTTTCATCATCTACATTACAAAAATAGCAATCTGTTACTGATAATAATATTGTTTGATACTTGTAAATTTCTGATTATGTTCTCCCATATTTCATCATCACGGGAAACATATATATTTTTTTTATTTTTTAGAAATTATAGAACCGTGCAAATAACAATACAGAATCGGAAGAGATTGAAACACAGAAGATACCTTCTAGATCACTTTCTACAGTTAATCGTCATAGTTGAATCTTTTCCGATTCTGTATGGTTGTTTGTAGTTTTCTATAAATAATTTCCAAAATAAAGCATCTCTGGTAATCGTGAGGAGGTTTTAATCGACTTCAAGGTCAGAGGAGGTTATTGATATTGTCCTTCATATGACCTTGACATATTTAAATGAGCTTCAAGTCACCTTGATTTTAAAACCTGTTATCCTCCTCTATTTTTGCGAATCATTAATGTCCAAATCAAAGCAATAAAGCTTGTCCAGCCAACTTGCCATTTTGTTTTCTTCAAAATAATTTGCAATTACTTCTAAAGTTTCCTTATAATGGAAGAAGTTCCATTCTTTTAGGAAAGCCTAATTCTTCTAAATCTCTACTATATTTCATTTTCTACAGTTGGTTACCATAATTGAGAATCTTTTGATTCTGTATTTTTAAGTATTTGCAGTGCACAGGAAATAGTTTCCTAGATAAATTATCTGCAGTTCTGTGAATCACCCTAGTGAGTTTCAAACGCATTTTCATTTGACTTGCAATTTGTTTCTCTTCGAAATTTGGCAATTTCTTTTTAAGTTACATTTTAGTTCCATTCGACTAGGAAAGACATTGTTTTTTTATTTTGTTATATATTCTAAACACTTTCTACAGTCTTGTTTGGTGCTGAATTATTGAAGTATTTACAATATTCTGGGAATAATCTACGAGATAGAAGAGGAAGACCAAAATAGTTAGAGCCAAATAAAGGAAAGGAATAAGAAATAAAGGGAGCCGTTTAGAAATTGCAATGTCGGTTCTTCATCAAAGTGTATTCACTCTGGTTTTAACAAGGTCTTACCAATTGAATACCATCCCCTGTCTATCCTAAAATTTTTGACAATACACCTCAAATTCCTGCATCGATATCCAAGACGCATTTTCTATTTACCAACTGATAAGACTTGTGTGGTGGCGAGTTTTTTCAGTTTTTGCAATATAATCTGACATTTCCTGTTCCATTGAATGTTTCGTTTTCTTTCTTGAAACCTTCGACGATGTTGAAACCAAGAAAACTGTAGAGCTGATGTAAATACTCTGAAATCGGTCAGCCTCTTACCGTTGATGTTCTACATCGACAGCAATATCCTAACTTGAGATATTGTATCATATGTAATGCATTGTGTAAGTGATATTCTTTCTTATTTATTAACCTTTGGTATCTTTTCTTAAAAATTACAAATATTAGAAATCATTAAAAAGACATACGTCAAATTTTGGGCTAGGTTTTAACCAGATTCGTTAAAAATGGAAACATCTCCTGTAAGTATGGTCCTCGAAAGGTTCTTCCATTACGATTATATCGATAAAATAAACCAGTCTGGTTTTCCGTATGTTATTTTACATTATCTCTATTAAACACTGTTTAAAGAGTTTTGATTCATTATGCTAAATCGTTTTATTAAACCGTGGCTTAATCATTATCTCTATTAGTAAATTCTGCCTTCTCTCAGTCGTTAGGAGTTTTATGATCCAGTCAAGTGCAGATTCAGACTATATTTCTAATGTGGCATGTATGCTAAATATTCGGGTAGCTTTAGTTGCATTGCCCTAAGACAAGTGAGAATGTATATTGGCATAATAGGACATTTTGAGAATATCTTCATTCACTATACCATTCAATTGTCTGAGTACAAAATTTGTTTAATTTATTTGAAGGTTCATTGCAATTTATTTCCTAATCAAACCGCACTCCAAGAAATTTAATGTTGTGGCTATGACCTGATGGAAAATCATTTTTGAGCAAATATATTCAGATAAATCGTTTATATATATAATCAAGAGGATAGGTCCAAAAATCAATCATTGAGGAAGAACGATATTTATTGATTTTTTGCTAAAATATACTCCACAGTAATAAACTTGGGTTCTGTTTTCTAAGTATGTTTTTATTATTTTGATTATCGATTTATCGAATCTGTACCTTTGTAGTTTAGAATGAAGGATGTGCAGTCAAAGGCTTTCGACAAACAATCATTTCAAATTGAAGTTAAGTTAAAACAATTGACTAATCTTGACTATAAATAAAACGGCAATCATTTGAAATTAAAGTTGAGGAATTGAAAAAAGCTATTTAATAATAAAGAAGGAAATAACTTTGGAAGTTCACAGATTATATAGAAATAAACAGTTTATAATATTAAGTTGAAACAATTGACGAATTTTGACTAGAAACAAAATGGTAATCATTTAAAATTAAAGTTGAGAAATTGAAAAAAGTATTCAATAAATTTATAGCTTGTAAAAAAATTATCCAATGGAGGAAATAATTTTAGAAGCTCAAAATATACACATATATAATTGTTTTATAATACTATGTTAAAACAATTGACAAATTTTAACTAGAAACAAAATGGCGATCATTTGAAATTAAAGTTGTGTAATTGATAAAATGTATTTTACAATTATTAAGTTTTTTAAAAAATTTACCAAAAAAGGAAATAACTTTAAAATTTTAAAACATATAGAGAAATTATTAGTTTATAGTATTCAATTAAAAAAATTGACGAATCTTAACTACAAACAAAATGGCAATCATTTTAAATTGAAAAAATGTATTCAACAATTTTAAAGTTTGTAAAAAATCTAACCAATGAAGAAAATAACTTTAAAAGCTCAAAACCTATACAGAAATAATTAGTTTATAATACTAATTTAAAATAATTGACGAATCTTGACTAGAAACAAAATAGCAATCATTTGAAATTGAAGTTACGGAATTGAAAAAATGTATTCAACAATTTTAAAGTTTCTAGAAAAATTAACCAATGAAGGAAATAACTTTAAAAGCTTAAAACGTATACAAAAATAATTAAGTTATAATATTATGTAAAAATAATTAACGAATTTTGACTAGAAACAAAATAACAATAATTTGAATTTGAAGTTGTGGATTTAGAAAAATATATTCAGCAATTTTAAAGTTTGTAAAAAAACTAATCGAACCTTTAAAAGCTCAAAACATATACATAATTAATTGATTTATAATACTAAGTTAAAATAATTGACTAATTTTGACTAGAAACAAAATGGCAATCATTTGAAATTGAAGTTGCGGAATTAAAAAAATGTATTCAATAATTTTAAAGTTTGTAAAAAATCTAACAAATGAAGAAAATAACTATAAAAGCTCAAACCTATACAGAAATAATTAGTTTATAATACTAATTTAAAATAATTGACGAATCTTGACTAGAAACAAAATTTCAATCATTTGAATTTAAAGTTGAAGAATTGGAAAAATGTATTAAACAATTTTAAAGTTTGTAGAAAAATTAACCAATCAAGGAAATAACTTTAAAAGCTTAAAACGTATACAAAAATAATTAAACTATAATATTATGTAAAAATAATTAACGAATTTTGACTAGAAACAAAATAACAATCATTTGAATTTGAAGTTGTGGATTTAAAAAAATATATTCAGCAATTTTAAAGTTTGTAAAAATACTAATCGAACAAGGAAAAACCTTTAAAAGCTCAAAACATATACATAAATAATTGATTTATAATACTAAGTTAAAATAATTGACGAATTCTGACTAGAAACAAAATGACAATCATTTGAAATTAAAGTTGCGGAATTGAAAAAAAGTATTCAACAATTTTAAAGTTTGTAAAAAATCTAACCAATGAAGAAAATAACTATAAAAGCTCAAAACCTATACAGAAATAAATAGTTTATAATACTAAGTTAAAATAATTGAAGAATCTTGACTAGAAACAAAATGGCAAACATTTGAAATTGAAGTTGCGGAATTGAAAAAATGTATTCAACAATTTTAAAGTTTCTAGAAAAATTAACCAATGAAGGAAATAACTTTCAAAGCTTAAAACGTATACAAAAATAATTAAATTATAATATTATGTAAAAATAATTAACGAATTTTGTCTAGAAACAAAATAAAAATTATTTGAATTTGAAGTTGTGGATTAAAAAAAAATATATTCAGCAATTTTAAAGTTTGTAAAAATACTAATCGAACAACGAAAAACCTTTAAAAGCTCAAAACATATACATAACTAATTGATTTATAATACTAAGTTAAAATAATTGACGAATTTTGACTGGAAACAAAATGGCAATCATTTGAAATTACAGTTGAGGAATTGATAAAATGTATTCAACAATTTTTAAAAGTTTTAAAAAATTTACCAAAGAAGGAAATAACTTTAAAAGCTTAAAACATACACAGAAATAATTAGTTTATAGTAGTCAGTTAAAACAATTGACGAATCTTAACTACAAACAAAATGGCAATCATTTGAAATTGAAGTTGCGGAATTGAAAAAATGTATTAAGCAATTTTAATGTTTGTAAAAAATCTAACCAATTAAGAAAATAACTTTAAAAGCTCAAAACGTACACAGAAATAATTAGTTTATAATACTAATTTAAAATAATTGACGTATCTTGACTAGAAACAAAATGGCAATCATTTGAATTTGAAGTTGAAGAATTGAAAAAATGTATTAAACAATTTTAAAGTTTGTAGAAAAATTAACCAATCAAGGAAGAAATCACTTCAAAAGCTTAAAACATATACAAAAATAATTAAGTTATAATATTATGTAAAAATAATTTACGAATTTTGACTAGAAACAAAATAACAATCATTTGAATTTGAAGTTGTGGATTTAAAAAAAATATATTCAGCAATTTTAAAGTTTGTAAAAATACTAATCGAACAAGGAAAAACCTTTAAAAGCTCAAAACATATACATAACTAATTGATTTATAATACTAAGTTAAAATAATTGACGAATTTTGACTAGAAACAAAATGGCAATCATTTGAAATTAAAGTTGCGGAATTGATAAAATGTATTCACAAATTTTTAAAATTTTTTAAAAATTTACCAAAGAAGGAAATAACTTTAAAAGCTTAAAACATACATAGAAATAATTAGTTTATAGTAGTCAGTTAAAGCAATTGACGAATCTTAACTACAAACAAAATGGCAATCATTTGAAATTGAAGTTGCGGAATTGAAAAAATGTATTCAATAATTTTAAAGTTTGTAAAAAATATAACCAATGAAGAAAATAACTTTAAAAGCTCAAAACCTATACAGAAATAATTAGTTTATAATACTAATTTAAAATAATTGACGAATCTTGACTAGAAACAAAATTTCAATCATTTGAATTTAAAGTTGAAGAATTGGAAAAATGTATTAAACAATTTTAAAGTTTGTAGAAAAATTAACCAATCAAGGAAATAACTTTAAAAGCTTAAAACGTATACAAAAATAATTAAACTATAATATTATGTAAAAATAATTGACGAATTTTGACTAGAAACAAAATAAAAATCATTTGAATTTGAAGTTGTGGATTTAAAAAAATATATTCAGCAATTTTAAAGTTTGTAAAAAAACTAATCGAACAAGGAAAAACCTTTAAAAGCTGAAAACATATACATAACTAATTTATTTATAATACTAAGTTAAAATAATTGACGAATTTTGACTAGAAACAAAATGGCAATCATTTGAAATTACAGTTGCGGAATTGAAAAAAAGTATTCAACAATTTTAAAGTTTGCAAAAAAACCTACCAATGAAGAAAATAACTTTAAAAGCTCAAAACCTACACAGAAATAATTAGTTTATAATACTAATTTAAAATAATTGCCGAATCTTGACTAGAAACAAAATGGCAAACATTTGAAATTGAAGTTACGGAATTGAAAAAATGTATTCAACAATTTTAAAGTTTCTATAAAAATTAACCAATGAAGGAAATAACTTTAAAAGCTTAAAACGTATACAAAAATAATTAAATTATAATATTATGTAAAAATAATTGACGAATTTTGTCTAGAAACAAAATAAAAATTATTTGAATTTGAAGTTGTGGATTTAAAAAAAATATATTCAGCAATTTTAAAGTTTGTAAAAATACTAATCGAACAAGAAAAAACCTTTAAAAGCTCAAAACATATACATATCTAATTGATTTATAATACTAAGTTAAAATAATTGACGAATTTTGACTAGAAACAAAATGGCAATCATTTGAAATTAAAGTTGCGGAATTGATAAAATGTATTCACCAATTTTTAAAAGTTTTAAAAAATTTACCAAAGAAGGAAATAACTTTAAAAGCTTAAAACATACACAGAAATAATTATTTTATAGTATTCAGTTAAAAAAATTGACGAATCTTAACTACAAACAAAATGGCAATCATTTGAAATTGAAGTTGCGGAATTGAAAAAATGTATTCAATAATTTTAAAGTTTGTAAAAAATCTAACCAATGAAGAAAATAACTGTAAAAGCTCAAAACCTATACAGAAATAAATAGTTTATAATACTATGTTAAAATAATTGACGAATCTCGACTAAAAACAAAATGGCAAACATTTGAAATTAAAGTTACGGAATTGAAAAAATGTATTCAACAATTTTAAAGTTTCTAGAAAAATTAACCAATAAAGGAAATAACTTTAAAAGCTTAAAACGTATACAAAAATAATTAGATTATAATATTATGTAAAAATAATTAACGAATTTTGACTAGAAACAAAATAACAATCATTTGAATTTGAAGTTGTGGATTTGAAAAAATATATTCAGCAAACGTGTTTAGAGTGGAAATTGTTTTCAAGATAAAACATCTGAATTGTTGTGAATCGCCTTGGTTCAGTTTCCAATATTAAAATAAAACTCATAAAGCATTTCCAGCAAATTGTTCTCATTAAAACTATTTTGCATTTTTTGCATTTTTCTCACATTGCCTTAGAATTGTTTTTTCATTTCATCATCATGGGAAACATATTTTTTGTCGTTGGAAATTATAAAACGCTGCAAATAATAACACAGAATTGGAAGAGATTGAAATACAGAAGATATCCCTATACTTCAATCACTTTCTACAGTTAGTCATCATAGTTTAATCTCTTTAGATTCTGTATTCTTGTTTGCAATGCTCTATAAATAATTTACAAAATAAATCATTTCTAGTAGTAGGGAGGACTAGATCGTTTCGATTCTAGAACCTCTTCTGACCTTTAGGGTCGTGTGGAGGTTCTAGAATCGGTCACTTCAAGGACAGGGGAGGTTCTTGACATTGACCTTCATATGACCTTGACCTTCATATGACCTTGACCTCCATATGACATTAACCTTCATATGACCTTGACCTCCATATGATCTTGACTTCCATATGACATCAACTTTCATATGACCTTGACCTCCATATAATCTTGACTTCCATATGAGCTTTACCTCCAAATGGCCTTGACTTTCAAGTGACCTTGCCTTTCAAGTGACCTTGACATTCAAATGACGTTCAAGTTGTATTAATCTCCAAGTCGCTTTGATCTTTAAAATACATGTTATCCTCCTAAATTTTTCGGAATCAGAGTTTAATATCCAAATCAAAGCAATAAAGCTTGTCCAGCCAATTTGCTATTTTGTCCTCTTCTTCTCAAGTTACCTTATAAAGCGTCTTCTTCCATTCTATCAGGAAAGCCTAATTCTTCTGAATTTCCTCTATATTCCAAACACTCTCTACAGTTGGTCCCCATAGTTGAGAATCTTTAGATTTTGTGTTTTTAAGTATTTGCAGTGGACTGTAAATAGTTTCCTATATAAATTATCTGCATTCCTATGAATCGTTTTAATGATTAATTCAAAAGCATTTTCATGCAACTTTATTATGTCTCTTCGTAATATTTGGCAATTTGGTCTGAAAGTTGCATTATTAGTTCCATTTGACCAGGAAAGACATTATTCCGATAAAAAAACAATAATACTGAAAATCTCTAGAAATTTCTAAAAAAAATTGAAGGAAAATTCAACATTCTAAAACATTCGAAGGAAATTTTCATAATTTGGAAAAAAAATTCATGAAATAATCAGCACCAAAGTTGTTATGGATTAATATCGCTGAATCATTAGAGAAAGAAAACAAAATGTTCAATAGAACAAGAAATATGAGATTTATAATAAACATTCGTTTACAGATTTCTAGAATTGTTTCTTTGAGTTTTATAAATATCTTCAGCAACATCTGTTAGAGATTTCTAGCACTGTTACTTTTTGATCGGATTTTCCAGCTGAGAATGTTTCATTTTTCAAAAAGTTCTCAAAAGTGTTTAAAATTTTACTTGAATTCCTCTTCAAAATTACGACAATTTTCTTTAAGTGTTTTTACATTTTTTTAAATTTTCCATCAACTTTTCTTTCAAAATGATTTCCAACTAATTTTATTATTTTCTTCAAGTAATAATACACATCGTTATTCACATTTTATCCTTTTACGATAAAAGTATTTACATTTTGTGCTTTATTTGTGAACAGGCTATTGACCATTGGTCTTTATGCCCTTGATTTCTTCAATTTTTTGAGAATTTTTCATTACTGGAATTTTCTAATAATTTTGCTTCAAAATTAAAATTTGTTAAAACATGAGAACATTTTTTCTTCAGATTATATATTTATTTTTAAATATTTCTCTTGGATTTCTAAAATTATTCAGAAAGTTTCCTTCAAGATTTCTAGAATTTTTCAGCATGTCTATTTTTTTTTTTTTTTTTAATAAAATAAACATGAATAATTTTGGAAATCCAAGAGAAATATTTAAAAATAATTTTCTTTATCTTTATTTTTCAACAATTTCTTAAATTTTTATAAACTTTCCCCTAATTTTTCAAAAATTTTAAATGTTTTCCATGAATTTCTTTTCAAATTTTTGAAGTTTTTCAGGAATAAAAAATCCTTCAATTTTTCTTTCTGTTTTCCAAAATTTCTTCAATTTTTAGAGATTTTCCATTATTGAAATTTTGCTTCCAAATTAAAAAAATAAATAAATCGCTATAAAAAGTTCTTTCTTTATTCAGAATTTCTTTTAAAACATAAGACTGTTTTCGAGGGTTCCAGATTATACAATTTTTTTTGTAAAATATTTCTCTCGGATTTCTAAAATTATTCAGCAACTTTCCTTACAGATCTCTAGAATTTTCAAGCATATTTAGATTTATTTTATCAGATTTTGCAAGAATTTCCCTCCGTTTCTTTCTTTACATTATTGGAATTATTCAAGAATTTTGCTTTCAGATTTCTTGAAATTTTCACAAATATCGATTCGTTACTTCGAAAAAATTTCAATAATGTCTCTAAAATGTTAAGATTGTTACAAGTTTTTATTTTAGATTTCCAAAATTTTTAATCAACTTAGGTGTTAGATCTTCAGCATGGTAACTTTTATTTGATAACAATTTTCAAATTATTTTTCAAGACTAAAATATCAGTTGATGCCGGGAAATTCTGAAAATCATGAACAGAAGTTGATGAAAATTAGAAATCTGAAAGTAAAGTTGTAAAGATTTTGAAAATTCTATTGCCTATTCTATTCTATTTATGCAAGTAGATGAGTTTGATGTTCCTGTGCATTCGCATATTGAAATTCTTGTTAATATGTTTCAGTATATCAGTGGGGGTAACCTCGATATTAACTGTATAGATGTAGAACTCTACATCTGGATAGAAAACTCGAAGAAGCGAAAATGCTAGTAAATTAAAAATCTCTATCGAAACTGTCAGAAACTTCTAATATTTGGCATTCTCCAACAATGAAAGAGTCTAGAAATTTGTAAAATTATGACAAAATACATTCTGAAACAAAATAAATCTAAATAATCCGACAGAATGAAGTGAAAGGTGATGAAGATTTTTTATATGAAATGTACGTATATCGTGTATTATTTGTAAGTTTTTTTTTCAAATTTTGTAAGCAGGAGAAACGAAGCTAATAAAGAATAAAGAATAAAGGGAAAATTCTAGAAATTTTAGGATTCTAAAGAAAACATTGAAAACTACTAGATTTTGAGAAAATGTTGAAAAATTCTGAAGCATTCAAAGGTTTTAAAAATTTGTCGAATTTGAAAGAAATTCTGAAACTAAAAAAAAAAATCTAAATAATATGATGAAAAATCTTACAAACATCACAAGAGGTGATGAAAAATTGTAACATAGAAAAAATATATAATTTGGCTTAAGAAGAATAGAAAAACAATTCCTCGAAAAATCTAGTGACCTAGAAAAAGTGATAAGATATTCTAAAACATTGATAAACATTCAACAATTTGAAAAATTGTAAAATTTGAAAGAAATGATGAAAAAAATGTAAATAATAATATAATGAAAAATTATATTAAATTGAAGGAGAAATCCTAAACAGCTTCTGATAATGACCTGCAAAGTTCGAAACTATAGTTGTAAAAAAAAAATTGATGGTAGTATAAAAACGTCGAAAATATTTTTATTTATTTTTTAGCTTTAGAATTCTAAAGGAAATATCGAAAACTAATAGAATTTGGCTAAAGATGAATCTAAAACTAGAAGAAAAATTCCTGGAAAAAAAATCTAGTGGTCTGGTCGAAAAATTCTAAAATATTGAAAGATTTGAAAAATTTTAGAATTTGGAAAAAGTAGCGAAACAAATTCTGAAACTATAAAAAATCTAAATAATATGAATGAAGCTAAAGATGATGAATAATTGTATTCAATTTAAGAAGGACTATTAAAAAGTTTTAAAATTCTTGAGAAAATAACAAAAACTACTGGATTTTGCCTTAAAAAATAAACTTTAAAATAAAAGAGAAATTCCTAGAAAATTGTAGTTATCTAAATGAAATGTTGAAACATTAAGAGAGCAATTTCACAAATTGAAAAATTTCTAGAATTTGAAAGAAATTAGAAAAATACTGAAACAAAAAAATCTAAATAATGTGAAAAGAAATCCGACAGAATGAAGCCAAAGGTTATGAAAAAATGTATTAAATCCAATAAGAAATCCTAGAAAGATCTGAAATTCTAGAATGGAAATGTGGAAAACTGAAAATCTAAATAATCAAAAAATAAAAGAGAAATTCCTGGAAAATTCTAGTAATATAGAGAAAATGTTAAAAATTTTGAAACATTGGAATATAATCATAATTCGAGAAAAAAAATTAGAAAAATCTTCACAAATAAATTTTAAAAGAGAATTACTGGAATGTTGTAATTGCAATTAATTTCTTTTAAAATGGAAAAAGAGTTTCTTCGAGATTCTAATTGTGAGAAAATTAGGCACAGTGAGGTCAGATATGCTGAAAAGAATTTGAAGAATACCTAATTTTTCATACATTCTCTTTCTCTCGATTTTCCACTTATCCAATTAGATTCCCCTAGATCCATGCACCCTTCCACATTCCTTTCGCTAGTACCCCTTCCTCTTCATTCTCCTTATTCTCATCATTTCCTCGCATTGCAGACTTACTCTATTTGTTTCCTGAAACACTATGTCTCCTGGAGATAACTTTTTCTTCTCCAGTACATGCTTTAGAACTGATTTAGTAGCTTCTTAAATCTTTTCCCCCTTTATTTCCTATCTCCTTCCACATCTCAGCTTCTAGTCCGGTCATACCTGCTGCTTTTTCTTGTATTACTTCACCAAAAACTTTTTCCACCTCTTCCTCCTTAAAAGTTTCAATTAATCCCCTTACATTTCCGTCTTCTATCCCCTATGGAAGTCCACTATTTTTTCTACATTTTTTGTTCATTATTTTAATCGTCTCTTCCTTTTCCCATATATTTAAAATTTAAGCTACATATTTTCTTCTTATAACACAAGTTAATGTTTTGATGTTTTAAAAAATTAGAGAAGCATCATAATGTATAATTTTAAATAATGTAAAAACAGAGTTTTAAATTTTATTAAATGTTTTTTTTGTACGGCGGTTACATCTTACCATTTAATCCAATTATTATGATGGTTTATAATTAGAGTAGATAAATTATTAGTTAAATTATTAGATCCATTTATGTAAAAATATACGGTTAATATTGAATGAATTTGAGGGTAGAATAAACTTTTTTATGTAAACTTTAAACGTATTTCTTGCGGACGTTGCGATTTGTTTTGTAAATTAAGGGAGGTCACGTAGCCGGGGATTCATAAGCCGAGTTTTCCCGACTAAGTAATCAATTATTAAAATACGAGAAAAAAAAAACTTCCGTCCCCTATAAACTCCGATACACTTTTGAGCGTAACTACTTCATTAGGGGCGCAATCTCGGGGGAGCCACACTGCGGAGCACCCGAATCTCGCAAACTCCGCGAAATATATCGCACCCCGAGAGTTCAAGCGTCTTATGGGGAAAAGTTTTTAAGTAGTTGCGAAAATTTTCGCCGTAACCCACGTAAAGGCATTAATTCATTAATATTTTACAAAACAAACGAGACGCAAAAGTTCTTGGGCGGAAAAAAATTGGCAACATTACATATTCCGCAAAATGTTATGAAAGATAATAAAATATATTAAAATCCTTTAGTTCGTTGTAGATAATTAACTAATCATTTAAATTTGAAATTATGAAAGATGTTTGGTTTTAAAATTGTTGTTTAATTGTCGGTTAAGTTTTAACTATTGTAGCAATTTTTACTCGAGAGACATCGCCTCTATATTCTTATGTAATCGACTATTTTTACCAAATGAAGTAATTGCTTTCGCGTGTTGATGTTTTCAATAAATGTTCGTTAATACGTCTCAAATATTCGATTTCAGAATAGCTTACATCATTTAGGAAAGAAAAAACATAAATATCACTTAAATGCTACAATTATATAAATTAAGTAAAAGCTGGAAATAAATGTTTTCATAAAAGTAAATTATTTATTAAAATAATCCATTAATTCAATTTAAGTATCTTACATAATTTTCTGGTGCAACTAATTCATTTGTGTGTGAAACAATTCGAGTTGCGCAAGAGATGCATTGTTGAGTTCCGTGTATGGTGTAAGTTGAGACATCGGAATGGATTTTAAGTTGTGCTCATCGGGGAAAAAGTGAGTTAATTACGTTTTGGGCAGTGGAGCGAATTGAGTCGGCATGCGATCAATGTTGCAACAATTTCACGAGGCAGAACTTCGTAATTAATTTTAGGGTCAAACCGTGACCGACCTCTCCAATAACTTATCAGATTTCGTTTAACGTTCGTAGATTGTTGCAGAGAGGAGATGGAGAGGGGGGTAATCTGATTACAACAAAACACAATCGCTACAATGGGCGAACGGCAAATGGTTAAACTCGATCATCTATAGATAGATGATAGCAGACGTATACGGTAATACAATGTTTTGCGTCGAGAAAATAGCGTAGCGAGACAAAAATAATGATTTTTAAATATTGATCTCAAATTATTTATTGAACTGTTGCTCCTTCGAAATAGATGTAGACATTCATCACTTGGACGACGACTTTATTAGCAAATTTGTGTGTATACTCTGAGTTCCTGCACGATATTCGTTATACAAACAGCCTTTTCATGAACAACAGAAATCTCCGAAAAAGAGATTACAACCTTGTAAAAGCTTATAAAACACAAATAATTACACATCACAGAAGACATCAACATATATTCATCAAGAACAACGACAACCTCCAACATGGATAAACTAAATCAGCTTTCGAAACAAGAATAGACACTGGAGCAGCAAATGAAAACAATTCATGAAGGATTAACGAAGACGACGACAACTAGAAATCATTGCAAAATTCCTGTAGAAAACTTGAAATCGCACTTTGCCCAAATAGATAAAAGTTATACCGAATGCCTGAAGATAGCTGAACCGACTCATCCATATCATCGTAGTTGTCTCGTAAGAAATATGCAGAAATATTGATTAGTGCGAATATTGATACTGAGGACCATCAGGCAGCCTCGCCACAGATTGACAGGCCTACACAAGACTCAAGATGTGGTAATGAATATACCCAACAAGCTATTGGATCAAGTTCCAGGCCAGACATACGCCAACAAACTCTTGAATATCTCGCATTAAAAGCACATTGATGGAAGTAAACAGTATAACGACTTACGCTACCTAGCACCAACGTCATCATCGATAATGAAGCCTACGAAACACTTATTATGAAGAAGATTAATACTGAAATATATCTGTACGACTACTTAGAGAACCAGCCACAACATAATCATCCTTCAATGCAGATACCACAAAAAACAATTCCCACATATGATGGAGGCTACGAGAAATAGACCAACTTCAAGATGTACCATAAAGTAACGGCTTCAACAATAAATCAACTGAATGAGTTATCAGACGATTATTCATCAAAATAACACGTCGAAAAATTCGACTACCTGAAAAAGTGTGTACGAAGAGAAGCCGCTCAATTAATCAAACATATTCTTATAAGCAGTGCTAATTACTTAACCGCTTGGTAAACATTGGAAAGGTTTTATAACAATCAGCGTCTACTCGTCGTACAACTAGATAAATTAGTGGATTAACCACCATACAAACCGAATCCACCCTTGCAACTGAAAGAACTGTATGCTATAAAATCCGGTCTAACCTGTGTTACGACGCAGCAACGGATGATCCGATAGTAGGAAGACTCATTATACGCTAATAAGAGGAAGAGACCAACTGAATCTGCAACTAATCCTTGGAAACGCCACATCGTGTGTGAAAATCACTGCCCCACGTTCACCTCTAAGACTTCACACAAAAGAAATTTAATCGTAAAAGGACAAAGAATATCCAAATATTGTCACAAGTTAATTCTAAACAACGCAGAGCATCGTATTGTAAAATCTGCAACCGTTAGCATCACACCCAATTTCACATCGTCACCACGAAGAACCACGTTGACATGAGCAATCAAGCAAAAAAATGAATCCGCCACCAAATCCAAAACGTTATCACTACTACAACGAAAGCAAGAAACATATATGCATTAGATGTATCCAAAAATGAAGATTTTCTGTTTAATCCATCCATGCAAGCAACGACCAAAAATGGCAATCCATTGTAGGCATGCTCACAAAGTTCCTTTGTGAAAATATAAAAAAGTATAAAAGTCTGTCTTTAAAAAAATATATATATATGCTATAAAATTTATCTTGTAAAAATTTTCTAAGCAATCAACAAGCGTGAATGTGATGGTAATTATAGGGTAGGATAGTGGCCACCCACCCACCCTACATATACAGTTTTATTTAAACCACTCTTACTGTTTAAGGTTCCAGGAAACAATTACAATGACAAGTTTAATGTTTATTATCATATAAAATCATTGTTTTAGCTTTTATTGATTTGTATATGTAGGGTGGGTAGGTGGTCACGTACACACCCTCCAATTACAATGATATAAACGAGGATTTCTTGAATTTTTTTATATAAAAGATAGCTTTTAAAAATTATATATAAGCTATAAAATTTATCTTGTGAAAATATTTTAACCAATCAACAAGTGTGAATGTGATGGTGATTGAAGGGTGGGATAGTGGCCACCCACCCACCCTACATATACAGTTTTATTTCAGCCACTCTCACTGTTTAAGTTTCCAGGAAACAATTGCAATGACGAGTTTAATGTTTATTATCACATAAAATCATTGTTTCAACTTTTGTTTATTTGTATATGTAGGGTGGGTGGGTGGCCACGTACACACCCTTCAATTACAATAATATAAACGAGGATTTCTTGAAATTTTTCGTATAAAAGATAGCCTTTAAAAATTATATACAAGCCAGAAAATTTATCTTGTGAAAATATTTTAACCAATCAACAAGCGTGAATGTGTTGGTGATTGAAGAAACTCATCATTTAATAGAAGCAAGTAACACATAGGCATTAGACGTATACAAAAATGAAATACTTTTACCCACAGAACTCATGCAAGCAACGATCAAAAACGGAAATCAAATTGTAGTCAGCGTTTTAATCGATCAATGCTCACAAACTTTCTTCGTGACCGAACAAACAGCACAACTTCAGGGCCTTCTGAAGGAAAGATCCTACAATACAGTCACATAAATAGGTGAACAAATATCAATGTCAAAAATCGACGTATAACTGACATTAATGAAGTCCAATCAATTAAATTTAAATACTCAACTTGACGTTCTATGAGAAATCATTGGATTGTATCCAACAACACCCGTCAAGGAAGTTAATCCTCTAGGATATGATTTGCACGTTCCAGAACCCAAGGAAAATAGATATCCTGTTGGGAACAAGATATTGTAGCACCATCTTGTAAAATGGTATAATGAAACCAAATTCACTACCGGCATTCATTAACCAAGTAAATGACAAAGACATGGTAACCAAAGTAGCAGCAGCTTCAGACATCACCAAATTCATGACGAAATCGAAAAATAATACAAGAAGATACATTATGTGAAGAGTAGTTTCAGTTATCGATAAGAAATGAATGCTACAGTGTACAGAAACCGTTGATGAAAAGTGGTTTATAACGCGAAAAACGTGTTTCATTCCAAGATATTTTCAATCTTGGAAATCGTCCAATTGAATATCAAGTATTTTTATGAAAAAGCATAATCTGGCTACAAAAAGAAATTATTTTTCCTGAGTTCGTTTACTGCGATCAACCACCAACTTCGGGTATTCGAGGTCGTCCTTCAAAGAGTTTTGCTGAAAGTTCTGCTGTTATAAAAATGCGTAAAACCCAGGAGCTCAGAAAAAGTACTTTCGTAGAAGAACTTGTGTATGCTACTGCAATGAAAGTACGAGAAAGTGGAGATATGATGATATGATACTGCCTATTTGATACTATACCAAGTAGAGGCAAACGTATAATGTAGTCCCGAACAAGAACAACATGCCATGACACCTGAAGAGGCTTTGTCATTTATTATCTCGAGTGGTTTTACGAAGTAGCAATACATGCTTATTAGAGCAACAGCTTTTAAAACGTGGATGCAAATTATATTCAAGTTACCACGCTATTCTACAAGCAAAAAGACTTTTAACCTGAAAACATTACAACAAGCATGTCAAGTGCGTTTGCAAAATTTACTAAATAAAACTTGTGAAAGTCTTTTAAAAATGGTGTAATCTGAAATTGCAAACTCTGGGTTTTCCACATACAAACAAACATTTGAAAGCGAAGGTGTAAAAGATGACAGCATATTTATAACTTCTTTAGTGCCATTGAGGTTAATTGACAATGAAACTCGTGTATTATGGCAAAATCCTCGGCCATCTTCTGTTAAATTTTGCAGACCTTAAAGAATGCAATTGGTATGTGAAACTGAAAAAATCGCTAAAAATGAAAAACTATATATCTAACCAAATCGATTTATTAGAAACTTTTGTGTCTGATAATTGCACAATGAAATGTTTGCTAGAATGAACTATGGTTAATGAAAATTATGCAATACTCTTGCTGATTCTTCCGGGATGAGATGTTATATATGCCGTGCAACAATATCAAAAATGAACAATTTGGAATACAAACAAAATATTCCTCAACAACCAGAAATATTTCAGTTTGGCTTATTTGTCTTACATGCGTAAATAAGATTTTTCGAGTGCTTGTTACACATAGCCTATAGATTACATATAAAACGTGGAAGGTTACACAAGCGAACAAACCCAAACAAGAAATTAGGAAACTAACGATTCAAAACACTTCGCGCGAAAAAGTGGGACTTATTTTGATATTCCTAGACCAGGATTTGGTACAACAAACGATGGCAATACAGCTAAACCCTAAATTGCCATCTGAAATAACTGGAATCAATGAAGATTTAATTTGTGGTTTCAGCATACCCAAAAACATAAACTTACTCAACTTTTAATGTAAAATTTGTTAAAACTAAGAGTAAACAATTTCGATCGAGATTTTCGCGTTCTGAACCACTGTGAGCCAGCTTTAGGGGAATCATGAAATGGAGCAATAGCAAGATATTAGCAACAAGAAAAGAAGTTTCGAACATCAATTGAGACGAAAAATAAATATCACAAGTACTTAAAAGAGTGTCTGGATATTGGCCACATGAAACATGACTGGTCCAAACTGTTCAAACACTGACGCCCAACCAAAATATTTCATTCCAGATCACGCAGTTCTTAAAGAGTGGTTTTCGATGCATCTTGCAAGACGTCCAGTTACAAAGGATTAAATGATGAAATATACGCAACGTCTAAACGATAAAACAGGTATTTTGTTTCGATGTACGATACATCGAAGGTCGAAAAAATGTATAGACAAATGAAGGTCGTGGAAGACGATCAAAAATATTAGAAAATTTTGGGAAAATTCCATCCGTCCCATGAAATACAAAAGTTCCAACACTGCGCCGTTAAAATCTTGAAGATAGGAGGCTTCAATCTGCAACAGCATAGAACTACTAGAACATTTACCTAAGACATTGTGGAGTAAACCAATTACAAAGTCTTGGGCTTTGAATTCCTTGGGAATTATCTGGAACTCCCGAATTGACAATTTCAGCTACCTACAATGAAATATACGACAATTGCTAACATAGTTATTATTTTAAATACCTCTAAACTCTTCGACCCATTAGGATGGCTAGCTCCTATCACAATTATATCAAAGTTGCTTCTTCAACAACAATATCTAGCTTAAATTGGGACACGAAGGTATCGGCTCAGAGAAAGAAAAACTGGCAACGATTAAGGAGTTGATTGAATCCTAATAAAGTTATTTTGGTGAAGAAAAACACTTGTTGTATTCCATTCCAGTTTCGTAACACTTGTTTCGATCAAAAATGAAAGTAATAATATGGAACATAAGTGTTTTTCTTCGCCAAAATTTCAAATTTGGTTCCATCAAGAAGGTATCAACTATATCAAAATAAATTCTTCATCTGGAGCTGTGTGCCCAACTACTTGCTAAACAACTAGAAAATTTTATAAAAATTCGACCCGTCCCATGAAATACAAGAGTTCAAACTCTGTATTAAATCTGCAATGAGTTGCAATGCACCATCAGAGCCACAAACTCTAATCTAACCTAACCTAACCTAACCTAAAACTCTTGGTTGGAATTAAATATCACCCTCGCTTGAATTAAGGCCCACAATAAGAAAACAGATACGTTTGTTTCTAACTAAACAGCGGTTATCAACGGAAGTAATAAGGTATCACGTTAGAAGTCATGATAATCCGACAGATTTCCTGTCCAGAGGAATGGAACCTAAGGAAATATTTAAGAACGCCTTATTGTAGACATGAACTGAATAACTAAAGCGAAATTTCGAATATGAAGCAAAAATAGAAGGAGGTCCTCTAGAAGAAAATATGAAGATTTCTCATATAATCGATACTTATTCTGCTACACTCTTGATGGATCCAAATTTTCAAATTGGGAAAAGTAACACTCTTGTTAGGTTCCATGTCTTTACTTTCAGGTGACACAAGAAACGTAAAGACCCTGACATCTGACACGTGTTTCGGTCTTTAATATATGAATAAAAAATGTCTATATTTCTAAAATAATTAACTCTTTCTTATATTTTACCCAAACAACTTCTTTTCACGATTTTCAGAATTTTTTAGCATTTCTCTTTCTAAATTTTTTCCTTTCAAGTTTCGACAATTTTTACAAGGGTATTTTTTGAGTAATTTTGCTTCTAAAGTTTTTAGTATTTCGATGAATTTCTATAAAGGTTCTTGTAGACTTTCCATATTTTTTGAGAATTTTCTAAGTTTCTATATTAATTGCAGATTTTTTTTCGTGGTTTCTAGAAGTTTTCAGCTAATTTTCTAACAGATTTACAAAATTTTAATCAATATTGTTTAAAATTCTATAAATCTAAAAAAGAAATCGCTGGTGAAAATTTTCTGGCTTGAGAGCTTTTTTAACCTAGAAGAAAAGTTTGCTAACCATTCTACGACTTACAAATAAATTTCCAAAACTTAAAAAAAGATCTAGAAATGTTTTTTTAGAAATTTAGGCAAAAATTCAAGAACCCTTATAGAAAATTCTCAAACCTTTGAAGGGGAGATACTGACAATTTTAGATATTTGGAAAATTATAGAATTCGCTTAAAATGTTTTCAACTTAATGGAGAAAATAATTCTATTCAATGTACTCAAGAAAAAAAATCATTTTTGGAAGGAAAAATTTAATAATCTGGAATAAAATTGCCACAGACAAAAACAATTTATAAAAAAGTAAAATTTTAGAAAAAAACCTTGTAGAAAGTTCTTAAAAGAGAGTTCTAGAAAATAATAATGGATAGTTCTAAAAATTAAACATTTGTAATTATACAGGAATAATAATTCATAATATTTATTTCCTGAAAATTCTAGAAATTGCTGGAATTGCTTTAAAAGTTTTTCGAACTCAGAGAAAATGATTTAAACTTTTTTTAAAATTATATGGCATATTAATTGAAAATTTTTGATACCATTTTAAAAATTTAGAAGGAAAAATTCTCTGAATAGTTCGATTGAATTTAATCAAAATGAATTTTTATAATGTGGAAGAAAAAATTCTTAAAAATTTTATAAAATCTAAAAATTGCTGAAAAGTTCTAAGATCTACAAAATAAATTCTCGCAGTTATAAAGAAAAATGTAGGAGCATTTTATAATTTCGAAGCAAATTCAAAATAATCTTGTAGGAAGGTGTTAAAATTTAGAAGGGAAAATGCTAGAAAATTGTAGAAATTTGGAAGATCAATTGCTGAAAAATTCTAGGACTTTTAGGCTATAAAAATGTTTGCAATTTAGAAGAAATAATGTTTTTAAATACTAGAAATTTGGAATTTTTGAATGTAGAATTCTTGCAACCATTTAAAAAAATCTTTATCTTTATTAGAAGCAAAAATAGAATTTTTTCAAAGAAAATTGTCGCAATTTAGAAAGAAAAATTCATACAAATTTATAAATCTGAAAAAGAAAACGTTAGAAAATTTAGACTGATAAAGAAACAATCAGAAAATTATAGAAATCTCGAAGAAAATTCTAAAACCTTCGAAGGAAGTTCTCAAATTTTAAAAGGGGAATAGAATTTTATCAAAAAAAATTAGAAATCTCGAAGAAAATTTAAAAACTTTTTAAAAAAGTTCTCGAATGTTAGATGAGAAAAAGCTAGAAAATTATAGATAAAACTGCAAAATTCCCGAACTCGCTGTGAAAATGTTTCAAAATTATAGAAATTTCGAAGAAATATTAATGGAAAATTCTTAAAACCCTTAAGACATATAATTAGAAAAAAACACGAAAATATTTCGTAAAATCTACAACAAATGAGTCTTATTAAGACTACAAAAAACAAATCACTGGTTAAAACAAATACTTATCTGGGTAATACCATGCTATTTGTAACACGCACATTATTTTGTATCATTCAATGTCTGTAAGTAAATTCTAAAAGTTTGGAAGAGATCACAAAAATTCTAAATTCTTAGAAAACATTTCTGCAAAATGTTGTAAAATCTTAGAGATCTGTAAAAAAATTCCTGGATTCTATATTTCTCAAAAAAATTCTCAAAATTGTCAAAATGCTGACAAACTATAATAAAAGTCTGAAACTGAAATTAAAATGTTGTCAATTTAGCAGAAAAAGAGTTTAAAAGTTCTATTTACGTAAAAAAATTAAACGTTATAAAATTTTAGGAGCCAGGAATAATTTCTAGGTATTCAAAACGAAAAATTTATTCTTAAAATTCGATAGAAATTTGCTGAAATATTCGAGAAAAACTTATAAATCTGGAAGAAGAAAAATCCCGCCAATTATAAAGAAAAATTTAGGAAAATGTTATAATCTAGCAGAAAATTTATAAACCGTTGTAGCAAATTCTCGAAATGCTGGAAATTTCTTAGTATTCGTAAAAAAAATATAGAGCTATACTATTTTTTTTTTTTTTGCAAAACTCCTTATATTTCGGAAGAAATATAGTTGGAAAATTCTAGACCCGTTTTTAAAATGTCTTTAAATTTCGAAGTTACAATTCTAGAAAAAAATCGATTAATACATTTTACTCATAAAAACAGTTTGAAAGAAAACATAGCTGAAAGTTTTATAAACCTGAATTCTCTGGAAATTATAGGATCCATGAAATAAATAACAAAATGTACAAGGAAAAAATTAATAGAATTTTGCAAATCTGGCAAAGGATTTAAAAACGTTTCTAGAAACTTAGAAGGGAAAAAAAGTGTTCTTAAGACTTTTCTAACAAAAAAAAAAACGTTTTTTACAGTTATTGTGTTGTTTGTTAATCATCGTCAGTATTAAATCATCTTCTATATCTGATATATGACCTCATCAAGTGATGGATTAATCAAAGCTTATTTGCTGTTAAAAATGTGTAATAAAGAAATTTTAAAACGAAAATTCACTAAAAATCGCCATCGATGTTGACGTTAGATTTTATAGATGTATTTTTTAAAGTTGTGTATCAATTGTTTACCTTCATTAAATTTCAGATGTCATATTTTGATTTGCATCTGTTATCGACTAACTGTTATTAATCATATCTAATATTTTTATTTATCACCTCATTATATAGATAGTTATTTAAATTAATTTACAATTAAATCGTCATTTCCTCTATTATAAAATTAAATCTAGAGAAAATTTAGTTACAACGATTGAATTATATTAATTAATTTTGCGAGTTTGCTTTTATACCGTTTTATAGTTTCACTGATAGCTGATTTTATTATCTGACGATATTGTACAATCTTCCAGGCCACGTATCAATTTCTTTTTGCTCAATCCGCGTTTACACATTGTGATAATTGCGTTCGTGTGTTTACTAACGAACAGTAATGCGTTTTAATTAAAGGTTTACATAAGCCCTGAAACTAATTGGAAGTTGCCACTGAAATTTATGTATGGTAATTTAATTACGAATTTAAGAGGTTCGGATGCGCAAATATTTGCCGGAGAGGAATTTCACGTCAACCTACACGTCACATAATACACATAATATATTATAAATTATACGCAGTTATTAAAATTATAAAGTATATCAAAACAGAATATTTCCTAGAAGAAAATTAAAAACAAAAACGGGGGATTTTTTTTGTTCAGAATAAAAATCAAAGTGGATAAAATTTTAAGCATATATTAACTAATAATATAATAATAATAATAATTGATAAAAATATTAATGCATGTATTTATTATCTACATAAATATATGGAATTTTATTTAATAGAGTAAACTATTATTAAACAAACCTTGCATAGTCGAAGCTTCAGGTCGCGAAATTCCTTTTTCGAAAGTTGATCACATGGTGGCACTTTTATCATTTTCGTAGCACGGTCTGTATTATAAGAAAGTCATCGGTGAATTTCCTATGCTATCCATTCTCTATAAAATCGTTACACGATTATGAAATTTATTTACTTATAAATCGAGTGATACTGTATTTAAAAAAAAGATTTGACCAATTGAATTTAAATTTAAGAATGCACATATCAATATCCTGAATTTGGTGCATGTAATTTTGGTTTTTAAGTAATTACAATGAATTGAAAAATTAACTACAAATGTTGTGATTTTTTCAATTCATAGTAATGGATTATCACGTAATAACGGTCACAAGTAATTATTGCTTTTTTTAGTGTTGTACGCTCTCTTCTAATAGCATATCTATTAGTTTTAAGTGTATATCAATAAAAAATATTGATTCTTTTGTTGATTACACTACATTTTTATTGCAGTCAACTTTTACCTTAAGAAAATACATTCAAACTAGGCGAATAAACACAGACTTGATAGTAATGATTTCAATTATTTTTTTATCTTCATCTTTTAAGTACAGAACCGATGCATTAATTGAAAGAGGTAAATTGCACTTGAGGAGAAAACGTTCTACTATTAAAGATTTAGTTAGTAGTGCAGATTCTGTTTTTTGATGACGACAGTTCTGCCTTAACCTTCGCTAGAAAGAGCGGAATTTGTCATGATATACAGCCCACATATTTTTGTACGAATTTTTGGCAAACACCACCGATTGCATTTATTTGTTCGCGGCTTATTTACAGTTGCCAACATTTATTGCAATTACTTAGGACAGAATAAATTTAACGAATCATGTTAAACAAGTATATTTTTAACCAAGATTAAATAATACGCTTTTTCATTTTTTTAAAATAATTCATAAACTGTAGAGTTAGAACTTCAAAAATCACAAACTGCGGTAATAGTTGAAACTAATATGTATATGTAGGGTGGGTGGGTGGCCACTATCCCACCCTCCAATCCATAAATCATATACTAGGGTTTATTAAAAATTTAATTATACCACGTTTATAATTTAGTAATCTATGCATTGCTATGATTTTAATCCATGAAAAAATCTGTAAAACTCTCGTTTAGCATTTACAAGTTGGAGGGTGGGATAGAGGCCACCCACCCACCCTACATATATTTTTTTACATAAATTACAAACACTGGTTTGTGGTCATTAAAATTATTAACAAAAATTTGAGTATAATTTTGAAATCATAAACAGAGTAGCAGTGTGATTTATTATATACATGTAGGGTGGGTGGGTGGCCTCTATCACACCCTCCAACTTGTAAATCATTCGAAATATTACTTCCTGAAATATTCAGAAACGTATTTTCTATTCCAGATCAGTATTACCGACTTTGCACATATTTTTACATAAGTTTCAAATTAAATACTTTTATGTGTTAAAAAAATCAATCAAAATTTGAGTATTATATTGATACCATAAACAGTGTTGTGATGAATGTTACTATATATATGTAGGGTGGGTGGGTGGCCTCTATTTCACCCTCCAACCTATAAAACACAAGCTAGGGTTTTATTAAAAATTGAATTATATCCACTTGAGAAATTAATTGAAAATCATGCATAATAATATTATTTCAAGTAATGAAAACTTGGCACAAGTTTTCTAGTCTTAAAGACAGTTGAAAAACTCACACCCACCCAAATATAATTTTAATCAGAATATAATAATACCCTTTTTATTTTCATTAAATAAATCTTAAAATTTAGAATTAGAATTTTAAAAATCACAAACTGCTGTCTTAGTTGAAATTAATATGTATATGTAGGGTGGGTGGGTGGCCACTATCCCACCCTCCAATCCATAAATCACACACTAGGGTTGATTAAATAATTTAATTATACCACGTTTATAATTTAGTTAAGAAAATTTGTGCATCACTATGTTTTGTATCCATGAAAAAATCAGTAAGATCTACGTGTAGAATTTACAAGTTGGAGGGTGGGATAGTGGCCACCCACCCACCCTACATATATTTTTTTACATAAGGTACAAACCCTGGATTGTGGTAATTGAAATTATTAACAAAAATTTGAGTATAATTTTGAAATCATAAACAGAGTTGCAGTGTGAATTGTTATATACATGTAGGGTGGGTGAGCGTCTTCCATCCCACCCACCAACTTGTAAATCATTTGAAATACTACTTCCTTAAATATTTAGAAACGTATTTTCTATTCCAGATCAGTATTACCGACTTTGAATATATTTTTACATAACTTTCAAATTAAACACTTTAATGTGTTAAAAAGAAAACAATTAAAATTTGAGTATGATATCGATACCATAAAGAGTGTTGTGGTGAATGTTACTATATATATGTAGGGTGGGTGGGTGGCCTCTATCCCACCCTCCAACCCATAAAACACAAGCAAGGGTTTTATCAAAAATTTAATTATAACCACTTGAGAAATTAATTGAAAATCATGCATAATTATATTATTTCAAGTAATTAAAACTTGGCACAAGTTTTCTAGTCTTAAAGACAGTTGAAAAACTCACACCCACCCAAATATAATTTTAATCAGAATATAATATTTTTTTATTTTCATTAAATAAATCGTAAAATTTAGAATTAGAATTTTAAAAATCACAAACTGCTGTTATTGTTGAAATTAGTATGTATATGTAGGGTGGGTGGGTGGCCACTATCCCACCCTACAATCCATAAATCACACACTAGGGTTGATTAAAAATTTAATTATACCACGTTTATAATTTAGTTTAAAAAATTTATGCATTACTGTTTTTAATGAATGTAAAAATCAGTAAGATCTACGTGTAGGATTTACAAGTTGGAGGGTGGGATAGTGGCCACCCACCCACCCTACATATATTTTTTTACATAAGGTACAAACCCTGGATTGTGGTAATTGAAATTATTAACAAAAATTTGAGTATAATTTTGAAATCATAAACAGAGTTACAGTGTGAATTATTATATACATGTAGGGTGGGTGGGCGGCCTCTATCACACCCTCCAACTTGTAAATCATGAGAAATATTACTTCCTGAAATATTCAGAAACGTATTTTCTATTCCAGATCAATATTACCAACTTTGAACAAATTTTTACATAAGTTTCAAATTAAACACTTTTATGTGTCAAAAAGAATCAATTAAAATTTGATTTTATTATTAATACCATAAACAGTGTTATGGTGAATGTTACTATATATATGTAGGGTGGGTGGGTGGCCTCTATTCCACCCTCCAACCTATATAACATAAGCAAGGGTTTTATCAAAAATTGAATTATATCCACTTGAGAAATTAATTGAAAATCATGCATAATAATATTATTTCAAGTAATTGAAACTTGGCAAAAGTTTTCTAGTCTTAAAGACAGTTGAAAAACTCACACCCACCTAAATATATTTTTAATCAGGATATAATAATACCCTTTTTATTTTCATTAAAATAAATAACTCATAAAATTTAGAATTAGAATTTTAAAAATCACAAACTGTTGTTATAGTTGAAATTAATATGTATATGTAGGGTGGGTGGGTGGCCACTATCACACCCTCCAATCCATAAATCATACACTAGGGTTGATTAAAAATTTAATTATACCACGTTTATAATTTAGTTTTAAAAATTTATGCATTACTGTTTTTAATGAATGTAAAAATCAGTAAGATTTACGTGTAGGATTTACAAGTTGGAGGGTGGGATAGTGGCCACCCACCCACCCTACATATAATTTTTTACATAAGGTACAAACCCTGGATTGTGGTAATTGAAATTATTAACAAAAATTTGAGTATAATTTTGAAATCATAAACTGAGTTGCAGTGTGGATTATTATATACATGTAGGGTGGGTGGGCGTACTCTATCCCACCCTCCAACTTGTAAATCGTCGAAATACCACTTCTTGAAATATTTAGAAACGTATTTTCTATTCCAGAACAGTATTACCAATTTTGCATATATTTTTACATAAGTTTCAAATTAAACACTTTTTTGTGTTAAAAAAAAATCAATTAACATTTGAGTATATTATCGATACCATAAACAGTGTTGTAGTGAATGTTACTATATATATGTAGGGTGGGTGGCCTCTATCCCACCCTCCAACCAATAAAACACAAGCAAGGGTTTTATCAAAAATTTAATTATATCCACTTGAGAGATTAATTGAAAATCATGCATAATAATATTATTTCAAGTAATTAAAACTTAGCACAAGTTTTCTAGTCTTAAAGACAGTTGAAAAACTCACACCCACCCAAATATAATTTTAATCAGAATATAATAATACCCTTTTTATTTTCATTAAATAAATCGTAAAATTTAGAATTAGAATTTTAAAAATCACAAACTGCTGTTATAGTTGAAATTAATATGTATATGTAGGGTGGGTGGGTAACCACTATCCCACCCTCCAATCCATAAATCACACACTAGGGTTGATTAAAAATTTAATTATACCACGTTTATAATTTAGTTTTAAAAATTTATGCATTACTGTTTTTAATGAATGGAAAAATCAGTAAGATCTACGTGTAGGATTTACAAGTTGGAGGGTGGGATAGTGGCCACCCACCTACCCTACATATATTTTTTTACATAAATTACACACACTGGTTTGTGGTCATTAAAATTATTAACAAAAATTTGAGGATAATTTTGAAATCATAAACAGAGTTGCAGTGTGATTTATTATATACATGTAGGGTGGGTGGGTGGCCTCTAAACCACTCTACAACTTGTAAATCAAGCGAAATACTACTTCCTGAAATATTGAGAAACGTATTTTCTATTCCAGATCAGTATTACCGACTTTGCACATATTTTTACATAAGTTTCAAATTAAACACTTTTATGTGTAAAAAAAATCAATTAAAATTTGAGTATATTATTGATACTAAAAACAGTTTTGTGGTGAATGTTACTATATATATGTAGGGTGGGTGGGGGGCCTCTATCCCACCCTCCAACCAATAAAACACAAGCAAGGGTTTTAACAAAAATTGAATTAAATCGACTTGAAAAATTAATTGAAAATCATGCATAATAATATTATTTCAAGTAATTAAAACTTGGCACAAATTTTCTAGTCTTAAAGACAGTTGAAAAACTCACACCCACCCAAATACGTTTTTAATCAGGATATATTAATACACTTTTTATTTTTATTAAATAACTCGTAAAATTTAGAATTAGAATTTTAAAAATCACAAACTGCTTTTATAGTTTAAATTAACATGTATATGTAGGGTGGGTAGGTGGCCACTATCCCACCCTCCAATCCATAAATCACACACTAGGGTTTATTAAATAATTAATTATACCACGTTTATAATTTAGTTAAGACAATCTATGCAACACTACTTATTTAATCCATGAAAAAATCAGCAAATCCTTCCTGTAGGATTTACAGGTTGAAGGGTGGGATAGAGGCCACCCACCCACCCTACATATATTTTTTTACATAAGCTGCAAACACTGGTTTGTGGTCATTAAAATTTATAACAAAAAATTGAGTATAATTTTGAAATCATAAACAGAGTTGCTGTGTGAATTATTATATACATGTAGGGTGGGTGGGCGTCTTCCATCCCACCCACCAACTTGTAAATCATTCGAAATACAACTTCTTGAAATATTTAGAAACGTATTTTCTATTCCAGATCAGATTACCGACTTTGAATATATTTTTACAAAACTTTCAAGTTAAACACTTTTTGTGTTAAAAAAAAATCAATTAAAATTTGAGTATATTATTGATACCATAAACAGTGTTGTGGTGAATGTTACTACATATTTGTAGGGTGGGTGGGTGGCCTCTATTCCACCCTCCAACCTATAAAACATAAGCAAGGGTTTTATCAAAAATTGAATTATATCCACTTGAGAAATTAATTAAAAATCATGGATAATACTATTATTTCAAGTAATTAAAACTTGGCACAAGTTTTCTAGTCTTAAAAACAGTTGAAAAACTTCCACCCACTCTAATATATTTTTAATCAGGATATAATAATACCCTTTTTATTTTTATTAAATAACTCGTAAAATTAGAATTAGAATTTTTAAAATCACAAACTGCTTTTATAGTTGAAATTAATATGTATATGTAGGGTGGGTGGGTGGCCACTATCCCACCCTCCAATCCATAAATCACACACTAGGGTTTATTAAAAATTTAATTATACCACGTTTATAATTTAGTTAAGAAAATCTATGCAACACTACTTTTTTAATTCATGAAAAAATCAGCATATCCTTCGTGTAGAATTTACAGGTTGAAGGGTGG